>CM053626.1:101944053-101960258 GCA_028646595.1 Phalanger gymnotis | reverse complement strand
TTCCATGGCCTGAGACCAGTTCATGTTTTTCTTGGAGGTTTTTGTTGTAGGCTCTATGACTTTGTTAACTTCTTCTGACTGTATGTTTTGGTCTTCTTTGTCCCCAAAGAAGGATTCCAGAGTCTGAGACTGAATTTGGGTGTGTTTTTGCCACCTGGCCATGTTCCCAGACAACTTACTTAACCCTTGAGTTTTTCAGTGGGGTATGACTGCTTGTAGACTAAAGAGTTCTGTGTTCCATGCTTGCGCAGATGCGCTGCCTCAGCAGCACTCCTCCTTCCCCAAGAACCCCTAACTGGGACTGGGCTTAAATCTTCAGCAGGCTCTTCACTCCTGCTCTGATCAGCCACTTAATTCCTCCCACCAGGTGGGCCTGGGGCCAGAAGCTACTGCAGCTGTCTAAAGCTGCCCCACTTCCACTGCCCCAGGGGCGGTGGCTGAACCGCAAACTCAGTCCCCGTAGCTTTTCCCACTAACCTCTGTTGTCTTTGCTGTTTGTGGGTTGTGAGGTCTGGTAAATGCCACAGCTCAGTAATTCAGGATGCTAGAGCACTCTCTGCTGGGCTCCTGGTCTGGTCGGTCGGCGCCGCGCGTGCTGGGCTCTGCTAGGCTCAGCTCTGCTCCCCTTAGCTGGGAGCTGGAAGTTCCATGCGGGACAGACCTTACCTAGAGACCATCCAGGCCGTCCTGGGCTGGAGCCCTGCTTCCCTCTGCCACTTTGTGGGTTCTGCAGCTCTAGAATTGGTTCAGAGCCATTTTTTTATAGGTTTTTGGAGGGACTTGGTGGGGAGCTCACGCCAGTCACTGCTTTCCAGCTGCCATCTTGGCTCCGCCCCCCCCCCCCATCTCCTCTCATTAGTAATAAAATGAACATTAGCAAATCACTCTTTCTTGGCCACCACTCCTCTATATGTCTTGGCCTCCCCATTAGAAGCCACTTGAGGGTAGGGCCACCTTGATTTCTTGAATTTGTATCCTTAATGCTTAATATAGTAGCTGGTACTTTACATATCTATATTTTTAATTCATAAATTCATCTAGCAACCCTTTTCAGCTATTTTTTCCAATTATAAGCTAAATTCAGTTGTTTCTATGCTGTTAGAGTGCAAGTTAAGTCAAAATATAAATTTAACAGATTTTGACATTGACTATTTTAAAAAAAATTATTAAAATTTTTGTTTCCCCTTAATTTCTATGCCCTGAGTCAGAGCTCTAATCATTCTACCTTAGCTGTAGATCTACATGGTTGCTTGGTGGATTTAGAAGCAAGCTGATGTATATATTCCTAAATGACATGCAACTTCTATCTTCTGGTAAAATATATTACTAAAAACAAAAACAAATAAAATTAATAGCTATTACAAAAATGCATTTTCTGTTTTAAACTTAATGCAGTGTTGTTTTTCGGATTCAGATGATGTAAGCTAGAAAAATCTTAAGTTTCAGCTAAGGTCATGTTTCCCTTAAAGGTGTTTCCTCAGAGTAACACTAACAGTAAAAAAAAAAAATCTCATTAAAATAACAATGTTAAGAACAAGGTAACAAACAGTATATTCTAACTTTAAACTTCTCACTGAGATTTACAATCAATTGTTTAAAATATCTACTCAGGGCACTAAAATTATTATGGGCCACTGGGTTACAAAATAATGTTGCATGAAAAGTAACAGAAAAATGAATGATAGACAAAGACAGAAGAAACTAAATAATTTGTTCATGACCCCTTCTCTATGACTATGGAACTCAACCACATTTTGCAGAAGGTACCTTTATAATTTCTTATAAGTTTTCTTATTCTCCAATACTCAAATGGTTTTGTGATCACATTTATGTGTTTGTTCCCATCCTGAGAGATTCTTGTCCATATTGCCCTCCCAATTTCATCATAGTGATGGGGATGAGATCTGAACCCATAAAAGGAAAAGACCATGTCTTTGTTATCTGGAGTTCAAAAGGGAAAAGCCTGTGGAGTGCCCTCCATGACTGAGGTCCCTGGCATTTGCCTGGGGCATCAGGCCCTTCCCAGTTAATCCTTTCATTGTGGCCTTCATTTTCTGCACCTGGCCCTACCCTAGACTGCCACTCCTTAATTCCATCTAGACCCCTTCTCTGTTCCCAGAATACATGACCACTTCTAGATCACATCAGAACCTTCCCACAGTCTTCTGTATAAAAGGTCTGGCTTGCCTCCATTAAAGTGCAGATTTCTTAAGAATCTGGCCCACTTGTCAACAAAAGTGTCACAAATGAGTGGATTCTTAAAATCTCAACCACCCCAAACAGTGGTTTAATAAACATTGTCTCTGCCTGAAAGAATGTTGAGGTTGAATCCATTCGAGGCAAGACTCAGGTCATTTGCCCTTAAATTTTGGGCTTCCCAAGCACCCCTAGACCTCAACAATTGTAGGTACATCCAACGCGCTGAGCATCTTCATTATTTCTCTGGGTAAAATTAGAATACCATCACTTCCTCCATGTGGCCAGAGCCTGTTCATCTGTTTTTTTTTTTTTTGGTATGAAAAAAATAGACATAAAACTTTTGATTTTCTCTCACTTAACACTTTCATTAGTAATAAGAATGATATTTTCTCCATTATTTTTTATTTGTTGTGCTCCTTAGAAATCCTGTGAATAGATTCCCTAGCTGTTGTTCTTGCCTCTAATATTTTAGTGTCATTTCCAAGCACTTTAGGACTGAGATAGATCAAAGTGTAGTGTGATTCTGCTGTTCTTGATGGTGAAAACAGTTTTTGAGAAAACAACACTTTGCATTTTCCCCCAATTTTAGGTAAGCAGATTTTTGCTATATTAAATATTTTTAGCAGATGAATCCATAAGATATTGATTATTATAGTGTGATTTTTGGTTATTTTCAGCAAGTAGTTTGAGTGAATACTAGATATATGAGGCTGTATTGCAGGACGTGGCTTTAAGACAACACAACTACTTTGCATATTTGATTTATGGAATCAATGTCATTAAAATACAATCACAACTCGTGGGGCAAAGTTAAAAAGCAAGTAATGCCTCAGGGACCTTCTTATTATACTTTTAAATTTCAAAATAATACCACAGTCTCATTATTTTGAATGTAACAAAAAGCAAGCAAAAGGAAACAATCTGTATAAAAGCTGGATATTTCAAGTGTGTAATCATATGAGACTGTAATAAAAATATAATTGGTTGCCAAGATGCATACTTATGATATGCCATAAAATGACACCATAAAAATTGTACTTTCCTAGTTAAAAGCTGGCTATGGTTCTTGACAATGGGGGAAAAGAAAGAAACATATTTTTAAAGATAATTATTTAATCCATTAAAATTTCAAACAGTGACACTTATCACACTTTAAACAAAGCAACCAGAATTCAATGGTTATAATTAAAGTCCTCTAAAAAAGTGACACAAGGGTCAAGAGGAAAATCCCCAAAGGCCTTATTAATTTCATGTTTTTGATATTTGAAGTACAATGAAGCCTCTCAGAGTATTATTAATTGCTACTTTTTGTTTCATATTGTGTATCCTACTGTTTAATGACTAAAGTAGCTGAGTTCACCAAAATCAGTAAGCAAAAACATTCTTTCTGATCCTGCTGCCAGTAAAATTTCCTTTCTTAAGCTTTTAAAAAATAAGTTATGATAATCACTTACTGTTAAATTTATATTCTTTAATATTTGTATGCTCTTGTTGCATTCTTCAATAGATTTTATAAATGGAACATAAACATATTATCTATATTATACCAAAATTAGTATTGGTTATGTGAGCTGTGCTCATTTTCACATGACATATGCATGTTTCTACAGCTTTTAAGAAAACCTTGAAAATAAGGGATAAATAGAAATTGAATGTCAATGTGAAATAAATATCTACTTCCCTTTATAATTAGCCCAAAAATGTACAGAATTCTGAATCATATTTTGAAAGCTTTTGATTCTGACAAGCATCTTTTCCTATAGAAAAATAAAAGATAAAGAAAAATTAAGTCATAAATAAAGCCTTTATTCCAACTGATTCATAGTAATTGATTAAATCCCCAGAGAGTCAATTCCATTTATATCTTTAAGTTTGAATAATTGGACAATGGCATGGACAATACAGCTATTTATGTCATTTTAGCATCTGGATTATCATATATCAATCTGATAGATTAGCTAGAGATTTAAAATTATCACTTCCTCAGAGACCAAATTCATCATAGGTTTCTGGATTTTCTTCAATTTAATCTTCCTCTCTCTCTCTAGGTTAAAAAAATAGTGAGCTATTCACTGACAGTACAGGTGCCTTAAAAAGAAAAAAAAAACCTCATCTGTGTAATTCAGGCTTCAGACTATTAAATATTAACTCAGGAAAATATTACAAACTGGAGAAATTTAGGAATATTGTGTTAGGCAATTATTTTTTTTTCCACAAACTGAGCCTCACATTTCAAAGGACAAAATAAAAACAACAACAACAACAACAACAACAAAACAATAACCCTCTTTCCATCTCCCACCACCAATATGATGATCTCCCAGAGGCAAGGTGGCAGTGGTGAGGTGTGGGGCATACTGCCTAAAGAGGAGCAAACTGACCCTGATCAGAAATGAAATCAAAATCAATAGGGTCAGTCCATAAGTAGTCACTTAGGTGGAACCAATTTAAAGAGAAAAAAAAAGACAATGCCTACATGAAGCAAAGCAATGAGAAACTTTCAGAAAGAAAAGTATTTTTTAATAAGTTAAAGATAAGCAACACAAGTTTTCCAGCAAAAAATCAGAATTAAAAGAAGATGGGTTTCCAAAATAAAAATATGTTCTACTTCCTACTAACAGGGTTGAATACTTGCATGAATGGTATTAGTGCAATCAAGTTTCCTAATACTTTCAGGAAAGACTTAAAAGAGAAGCTGATAAAATAAAGATGTGTAAGACCAAAAGCACATTAACGGTAAGCCATTCCAACCATTGTAGGTGTACGAAAGATCGTGTCGAAAAGCCTGAAGGCACTCTGAGTTACAACTGTACCAGTGAGAACCCTGGTCAGCCTGAGCTCTGGTAAAGAGTCCAAAGTCAGTGATTTCTTAGCTTTAGAATGTGGGAGTCACATGGCAGATAATAGTTCACAGCAGGACTCTGCAGAAGGATGTAGGTCAAAGTCACAATAAAAGACAGTCTCAGCTCTTTATGAGTGACTGCCAATGGAAGGAGACTCCATGAAGCCATCCATTCCCTTGTTGGAAACTCTCCAGGACACATTAAATCTGCATAAAATCCTATATCCAAGTAGAGCTTGTAAGGGACAGAGTACACCAGTGCTTCCAGTCCTCACATTGAGGAGTACAGAACCATCAATTAATCAATAAAAAAGGAGTTTATTAAGCATTACATGTTAGGCATGGTATTATATGGGATTGAAATGCAAAAAAATTAAATAATCTCTACTCACAATGAGCTTACATTCTAATACAGGGGGAAAACAAATATATATAGAAGGGCAGTGGGTGTTCCATAGAAAGAGTAGGTAGTAAAGGTGAAAAACTAAGGGAGTTAATTTTATATGTTTCTTTTAAGATGAGTCCAGGTCATCCAGTTTAAATTCTCCAATAGACAAATACTCATTCAGAACTGAAGTTCAAGTAGACATATAGATTTGGAACTTAGGTAGAAATGCGATAATTATAGTTACTGAAACTAAAGAGATTACCAAGAAAAACATAATATATATAGAGAAGAGTTCCAAGGAGAGAAACTTAAGGAACACTTATAGAGCATGATACTGATAATGATATGGCTAAGGACACCCTAAAAGAGACAAATATTCAAAAAGCAATTTTTACGTCACTTTGCTCATGATAATTGATGACTGCATGTTTGTAGATCTGAACCAATTAGTGAATAATTCTAAATATCTGGAGAGTACGAGAATGATTTCTATAGTCACATACAATTTTCACAGGCAAAATGAAAAGACAACTGGAATTACATGATTTTTTTTTAACAAATTAAGGAAAATTTGACATTGATGATAGCTAAATTAAATTAGTGAAAAGTGTGAATTAGTGAATTATTGTGAATTAGTGAAATTAGTGAAAAGTCATTGAGAACTAAATTGTGTACTAAACTACTGTCAATTAGTTGTCCCCACCTGGAGCCAGCACAGATATTCAGGGTACTAAAGCATCTATCAGTATCTAAATTCTTGGCACAGGTCCCAGGGGAATTAATGAGCTTGAAAATTCAAACTGGTGAAGAGATAGCAAGCCTCATGGACTTTTACTTTGTTGACAATTCCAGGTAGAATATGGGAGGGAAACAGGATATTTTTATTCAAGGTTATTAGCAGATACTGAATTTGCCTACATTTTTGTATGCCATGTGATCATTATATGCTTCCATATTTTAGGGGTAGAATGGTTGAACAAAACTTTAACTTATAAATGCAAAATACAATGAATAGTTCGCTAAAATGTTCATTTACCATTACTTTGACTCTGATTCTTGATTTCCTATTGTGCTGATTCACAAGATGGCAGAGTGTGAATTTGAATGGAGTTTCATCACTTGTTCATATGGTTCTAGTAGAACAGGGTTTAAAAAAAGTTAATAGAAAATATTCTCACACAGAAGGAAGACTTCAAAATGTGGTATTGTTCATTTAACTGGGAGCAGGCCCCAAGATTTATAGTATTCCCTTTCAGCAAGATTTATAGCTCTTCTCTACTTTTTTAAGGGAAAGACCAAGACCAACTTGTTCCATTTGGAGTCAATGGGAGTGACTGAGCAAGGGAAATTTTGTTCTTTAGGAAAATGCACATGTTTTTATTCTATTAATTTCTAAATTAATAATTACCCACTTGTCTGAAATTAATTAATAGTCTCATAAAATAATTTGTCATGAAGTCAGAGTTCTAAGCATATTAGTATAAAAGGTCTTTTCATACATCATCATATTTTATTTTCCTGCCACTTAGCAATTTGCTTAAGATATAGAAGTAGTAAAAAGAAGCACGTATATTACCCTCTAGGTTTGTCTTTGCAATTGTCAGACTGAGAAATTATGTGTTGTGTGTCAAAGATAAGAGAAGCTATTTTGAAATGTCAGGTTTGTCAAAGACTTAGAGACTATAAAACAAGGGATGTTATATTAAAAGTTATTATGAAATTAATATATGCAGTTTGTTTTCTCTTACATATTTATCATTTTCTATTTTGTGCTAAAAATAGCTCTTTTTTTCCCTTAATAAACTAAAACATCAAGAAGGATAGAGACTTTAGTATACCAATCTTTGCATCTGTGCTTTTGGATTTATTTTGAGTCCTTCATTCTGCCTTCCTTCCCTAAGAAACTCAACATTGGGAAATCTCATTATCCTGCAAGATTCAAGTAGCCTTGGTATTCACATCATATCAGTATCCTCTGGCCCTCTCATTTGACCCTCTCACTAGCAGAAAGAACTACTATCTCCAGGGCTCCTATTTAATGAGGTCTTCTTTCCATTTCTCACTAGCTTCCCTGCTTTTGTACTTCTTTCGACTTCTCCATCATACCAGACACCTTCTCCACTGATGGTTCACCCTTCCCCTGCTTTTCAGCTTCCTTTTGTGTGTTGGTTGTCTTTCATTTTTTCCTATTTTTTATCCTAGTAATTAGCATAGTGCTTGGTACATAGTAGTTGCTGGTAACTATCTATTGACTTTTGTCTTTCCCTCATTAATTTTAAGATACCTGAGAGCAGAGGATATCTTTCTTTTCTTTTGAATCCCCAAGGCTTAGCACAGTGTCCGGCACATAGCAGGCACTCAATAAAAGCTTATTGACTATTGATTGAGTATTTGTCTATGGCCTCAAAGATAGTGCCTTGCACATAGTAGACACTTAATAAAGTTTTTTAAGTGAATTGAATTGACTAAGAAGCTAGAATATTTCACATTTTTAGCGAAAGCCACATTAAGTTAAAATGATATACATAATCTGTTGAATATGCTTGATTACAAATTCCTTTGTCAGATAAGTGCATAGCATGTAGTTGCTAATGGATAATTTCTAATGGTAAGAAATTCATAAAATATTTTATTAGACTAAAGTATTCGTATCCTAGATGTGATTAATTAGATGAATAATTAATGGATTTTAGCCCTTTTCTAGCACTAAACCTGCTCAGACCAATGCAGCTGAAATCTCATTTCCAACATTGGCATTAAAAAGGCATAAAGGCATTTTAATTATACTGGGGCTTGAGATCCCTGGTATCTAAAAATCAGACAATTCTATGATTAGATATCCCTACTTCTTTGCATCATAACACAAACTGGTACATTCTTTTTCAACTAAAGTCTTACCTATAGATGTTAATTCATGTTTTAAGACTTCAGTGGTGAAATATAGAAAGGTTTAAAAAAAGATAGGTCACATATAGGAGTCTGGAACTATGAAAGGTGAGTCAGCTAAAGAGGGATGAGAGACTCTTAAAAGCAGTTATAATAAAATAATGCTAATATTGGTCAGGAAGAAAAAAGGCACTCAGATAATATTTTCACTAACTATGCTTTTAAAAGATATTCAAAGGGTGGAATTGAGCACAGAATCTATGAAAAATTCTTTAAAAGATCCAAGTTTCTTTAATACCAAAAACAAGTACAGGTTTAGATTTGTCAGGCAAAAATGCTAAAGAAAAAAAGAAAGGATTGGCTTGTAAAAAGCAGTTTTGAGGGTAGGAGAAACAATGAAAGAATGAATTCATAAGTTGGGTGGAATGAAATGATAGCAAAAAAGGGAGGCTTACTCAATTGATTATACACACACACACACACAAACACACACACACACGTTCATAATAGATTATTAGAAACAGTTTCAGTTGCCAGGTGCCATTCATTCTACATGCAGAACATTTCTGGTATCCATCCTCCTTTTATTCCTCATGCAAATGACCAATATCTTAATTCAAGACCTCATCACTTTTCACTTGGACTATTTTAATAGTCTCTTAATTAGTGTTCCTACTTCTAGTATCTCCTCTTTGAAATTCATCTTCTGTAGAGCTGCTAAAATAATATCTCTAGGGCACAGGGGTAATCATGTCATCCCAGTGCCTCCAAGTTTTCACAATTTCCTTGCTGCCTCCAGGATAAAATATAAGCATTTAAAACCCTATGCAATCAAGTGCCAACCTATGCAAATAATTTTGCAAATCTCTAAGTGCTATATAAATAAATGTTTTTGCTATTAAGTAGAGTTCAATTGATTACCCCACCTCATTTAAAAGTAATTATCTTTGTGAGGTAAAAATTTTCTTGATTGTATCAATCAGAACTAGGGGTAGTCCTAGACACACTGAGCCAAAGGCATATCAATTAAGTGCAATATAAGGTCTGTTATGACTTGTATTTTTCCTCAGAAAATTTATGTAAGATGAAGCTAGTTCAAACCTTATTAGAGATTTTGACAGTTTGGAAGTTGGGAGAAAGGAGTAAGAGATGAGCAAATCAGGAACACAAAGTCAACTGGTGAAACGATAAAGAGGAAGTAGCATTGATATGTGGCAGAGAAGAGAGAGACTGAAGAGAGTGATTTGATTTTCCTCAGTTCTTAGCTGTTTCATAGGCAACATCTTAAGTAAACTATATTTGGTTACATTTCACAGATCTAGTGGTATGTACTTCTCACTAACCTTCTTTATTAGGCAGTGATGAGGATTTATTTTTCTCCCAAATATTTCTGTAGATAGTTAATGTTTGGGTATTCTCAGAACATCCATTGATCTTTTTCCTCCTTTTGTCTGAGCTGTGTTTATATTTTGTAACTATTTTAGAATGATGATGGGTCCAATATTTCATCAATATTCTATAGTTGTCATTTTTCCAAGGTTAATGTCCACATCTGTTGACTCATTTTAGAATTACAACAGTATATTTTGGCTTTTTCATAGATGGTGATAATTTTATATATATATATATATATATATATGTATATATATATGTGTGTGTGTATATATATATATATATATATATATATATATATATATATATATGTATCATTCTCATTTACATTCTCATTTAGCTTTGGTTTCGGGATACCAGTAAGTCTCTTTACATACATAGCTATAGTTTCTGTTTTGTTTTCCCTCAGAAACTTTATATCCTTTCTGTTTTGTTTAGGAGAAACCAAGGTATGTTTGCATATTTCCTTCCACCTTTCATTCAATTTGACCTCAAGGCTCGAGCTCAAAGGAATCATTCTCTTTTCCTGCTTAATATAGAGTAAGAATGTTATGTTTACTGAATTGAAATGACATTATTATATCATTGGGGGGAGATTCCATTAAATGAAGATGTTAAACATGTCTTTTAGTAAAGCCATATAACTTTAGGCAATGCATGTAAATTAATTGATTAATGGATTTGAGACTATGCTGAATTATATGGGGATGGAACTGCCTTCTTGAAGGATGTAATATTTTATTTCATTTGTTTTTGTCATTATTGCTTTGGCAATGTGTTTTAGAATTTTAAATAGAATTAAATGGAATTAAACAGTTTTCCAGTAGACATTTAGTCCTCTAGCTTTTTATTTTCATTTGATGCATGTATAGATATATTCAGAATATGTACATATACATGAATATATGTGTATGTTTTACAATCCAATGATTGTAGAACTGAATCAAAGACTTGGTGATAATAAAGTCAATACAAATGGGTACAGTATTTCAGGATGTTATTTAATAATTGATGAATCAATAATGAATTGTTCTTTAAACTCCCATAAAGTTTTAGAATGTTCCTTTTCCCCCTCAATCAACATATTATAACACAATTATTTATATATTTTATTTTTAGCAAAAACAAATTATAATCGATTTGCACAAAATCCATAACCATGATTTATTTCTATTTGAGTGGGCCATCAATGGTCCCATCTTTTGAAATTAAATATAAGAATGAGTTCTGTTAAGAAAAATAAGACCAAATTGCAACTTAGAAGAACCTGGCAAAGTGTTTTGGTAGCAATTCATGCTCTACTATGAAGTATTCTAGCCAATAATGATACATTTTACCCAGCCCTGCTGAATTCCAATTTACCAAAATACTAGAATTTTATTTAGCTCTCTTGACACACATTTTCTGTCATTCATTATCTTATTGTTCTCAAGCCTCCTATTTCTTCTTGGATCAAACCTGTATTTTCATTTTATTATATACTTCCTGCAACCATATAGGTGACCAGAATTTTATTTTTTTGCAATCTTTCTTCTTCAGCTCTCTCCTCTCCTCCTTCTCCTCATCATTCTTTCCCTTTTCTCTGTTCTTCTAATCTCTCATTTCTCTTTCTCTCTGTCTATCTTTATGGCTGACTTTCAAGCTTCTGAAATAAAGTTTTTTTTTTAATTTTTTTTTTTTTTTAAGCAGGGCAATTGCAGTTAAGTGACTTGCCCAAGGTCACACAGCTAGCACATGTGTCAAGTGTCTGAGGCTGTATTTGAACTCAGGTCCTCCTGATTCGAGGGCCAGTGCTCTACTCACTGCACCACCTAGCTGCTCCAAGGTTTTTTATTTTTGTTTTAATTGGTGGTAAATTGTTATTTTGTTATGTGTTACTCATGTATTTTCAATATACGAAGTAATAATAGTTCTGAACAATCTGGCGTATCTCGGCATCTTGGGTTGCCAGAACATAAAGAACCATCCCTCCCTTGACAGTCCTCTATGTCAAAGTGATCAACATCCCAGTCCAGAAAAAGACCAGCCTACAACACTATGCCACTGAGTCTATTTTTTTTTTTACTTTTTTGAAATGCAAGTAGTTGAATCTCAGAAACCCAAGCACTAACCCAATCTGTGAGATTCTTGAAATCTAATTTATTGAAGTTTTTGTGCTCCTGCCAGGCTTTCACAACTCCCCAAGATACCGACTTATTATTAATATGACACCATTATCACTACTGATTCTAACACTGACCCTCCTTGTCTTGATTGGTGCAGATCACTGGGTTTAGTAGTGCACTGGAAGCTATTTGACACAGGATATTTAATCATACCAGCAAAATCTCTTGTTGGGAAGGGAAGCCAGTCTTGGAAAAAGGAGCTAAGGTGTACACATAATTAAATAGTGGCAACTAAAGGCTAAGTAAGTGAATGAGTGAGTAGGGCAAATTTCTGGACAGCATAGTGCTAGTGCAGGAGTGACATGAAGAGGAAGAACATTTCTTTATATTGTTGTGTTGTGTTTGTCCTTCTTTTTTGAAGAGGACCATGACATCTGGGAAATGATGACATGACTTGCAGTTGAATTTTATTTGAGCAAGAGAAGGCTGTGCAAGGTCACCTGCCTCACTTTCTCCTCTAGAGCCATCTGGGTCTAGTGGAGAGGAAATCCCTCAGGGTTGCTGGTCAAAAGAGAAACAGTTACTATTGACATTTGCTCTGAGCCAGGGGGGCCCCCAAAATAGCCATTAAGTGGAGCTTGGGCAGAGATCTATTTTGTTCGAATCTGTGAGCTCCAGAGTGAAATAGGTTTGGTCTTTGAGGAGAGAGAGAGACAGACAGACAGACAGAGAGAGAGACAGAGAGACAAAGAGAGAGAAAGAGAGATAGTGAGAGAGTATAAATGAGAGACAGAAAGAAAGAAAGAAAGAAAGAAAGAAAGAAAGAAAGAAAGAAAGGGAGGAAGAAAGGAAGGAAGAAAGAAAGAAAGAAAGAAAGAAAGAAAGAAAGAAAGAAAGAAAGAAAGAAAGGAAGGAAGGAAGGAAGAAAGAAAGAAAGAAAGAAAGAAAGGAAGAAAGAAAGAAAAAGAAAGAAAGGAAGAAAGGAAGAAAGAAAGAAAAAGAAAGAAAGATAGGACAGAGAGAAGGAAGGAAGGAAAGAAGGAAAGATGGATGGCAGGAAGGAAAGAAAGAAAGAATATTGCTGGTTACTCACAATTAAATTGGATAGCTTCTGGCCACCAAAATTTACCTTCCTTTGGCGAGGAGAAGGAGAGGGAGAAGAAGAGAGAGAAAGAAAGGGAGAGGACAACCTGAGTTACCCAACTGGCTGGGTCCCCATTCAGGCAGTTTGGACTACTCACAGGTTGTGTTTGTCCTTGTTTTTGGACAACAATAAGTCTCTGCCCAAGCATGACTTAATCATTGTTTTTTGGGCCCCCCTGGCTCAAAGTGAATGTCAATAGTAACTGTTTCTCTTTTGACTAACCTGAGGGTCTTCTCCCAGTTTTATTTTTTTTTAAATTGAAGGAGCTGTCCCTTGACTCACTTCTTAAAGAGGCCTATTCACTGAATGGATGTTACCTCACTCAGAGTAAGTACCTGAAAAGGCTTTAGGTTAAAAGGGCCAGGGTTTTCCATTGCATCCTGAGCCATCTCTAGTCATTCTGATGAATATCTGGCCACTAGACCCAGATGGCTCTCAAGGAGAAAGTGAGTCTGGTGACCTTGCACAGCCCTCCCTCACTCAAATCAGTCAACTGTAAATCATGTCTTTATATTAATACCTTGAGGCAAAGCCCTAGTCATCCTGTTTTAGTTATAGTTCTCATTATTTAGCCTCCTAGTTACTAGTGCACTGTCTCTGTCACCCTATCTTGTTTGACTTATCTTTTTTACATATTTTGTCTTCCTAATATAATAAAAGTTTTTTGAGGGCAAGTACTGTATTCATTTTGGTCTTTATGTCCCTAGGACATATCACAAAGTCCTTTAAAGATTTCTTTAACTAAACTTTTGCTTTTATTTTCTTTTTGTTGTTTTTGTTGTTTTGTTGTTCATCTAAAGATGAACTTGGTCTACAGTCTACATATGCAAACCAGAACCTTATTTACATCTTAGAAATTTACCTGGGACACTGTAGCAACAATTTGGCTAGCAGCTACTATAAGTGTGTAAGACCCAACAAGACTAGCAACAAGAGCTACCAGCACAGGTTATTTTGGTCTGCCTCACTAAGGAAAGTAAATTTAAGGGGCTAACAATCATAATCGAACGTATGTATATAACTCACATTGCTCAGGAGAAAATGTCAGCACCCTGAAATTTAGAGCAAATACAAATAGAAATTACAAACATCAACAGACAGACCTTTTCTGATTCAAATCACAATTCATAGTTACCAAGGAAGCATCAACATTTGGGGTTACAAGCTGGGGGGCTCTTAACAGCTGCCCAGAGTCTCCACAATCAATACTCTTCCAGTGAGTGAGAGCCCCAGAGGAAAAATGCCGAACTCTGAGTTTATATATCCTGTTCAGGGTCAAAGGGTATCAGAGCATGTGACTAAAATCCTCATGACCTAAAAGCATCACAAACCCATGTAAACTAGGCTTTCCTTTGAGGTAAGGAGGTCATCAAAGACTCCTAATTTAATCAAAGAAACAAAGGCCAGACTCATCGAGGGCACTTGATTAAATGAGTGCACCAAAAGAGAAAAGAGTAAAAAAGAAAAAAAAGATAAGTCCCATCTTAATTACTGATACACAGATAGTAAAGTGACTTTCCTAGGATTAAAAATCTAGAATGTATGAGATAAATTGAACCCAAATCCAAATGCAGCTTTTCCTCTATTATTCAAGCTTCTTTCTATCCTTGAATATTCCATATTCTTATAAAACTCATCCAATACAAATAACTCATTGAATTCACTTCAAAAAAAGGGACATTTTATTTTATTCCAAGTTTCTTATTAGTCCACAGTGTCTATGAGGATATCAACAAATATCAACATGAATAGCACCATAATGTCTGGATTAAGAAAGGTGATTCTCCCATTGTACTCTAGTCTTAGATACATGATCTTACTTTAGTTATTTGTAAAATCAGTTGATTGAAATAGATATCTTCTAGGTATCTTCAGGCTCTAAAGTTACAACAGAGAAAAAAGCAATAGTTGAATTAAGGGGGAAAAAGCTTCCTAATCATTTTCACTGTTTTGGAATGAATAAGTTTGACTGAACTGATAGGCAGCTAATTTTTTCACTGTGAAGTCAGGAGTTACTTAAACACTTGTCAGGATATTATAGACATGTCTTTTTTTGATAGAAATCAGAATTGATGATCTTTGAAGGCTCATCCAACAGTAGATAGCATTTTTATAATTTTCTAAATTCACTTTGCGATTCTGTCTACCATTTTGAAAGAAAATAATCACTTGAGTTTTAAAATAGGTGCCTCATTCTATTTTTAGCAGGTTATGTTGAAATTTTATAGGTGGGCAGAGAGATGTATATCTAAAAGTCATAGAACCCCATTTGTTAATGTTTTTGCAATGATTATTTTCCTAGTAATGTTACTTATCAGCCCTTCAGAAAATTTCAAGTGTAATTTCTCGAACTTGTCAGCAATGAGAGCACAAGGGTCTAGGGAGCATAGTATGAAAGGATAATAGATACAGAGCTGAAAGAGACCTTCAGACTTATCCATTTCAGCCCTTTAATTTTATAACTTGTCCAGGGATGTCTAGCTAAGTGTTGGAGGTGAGAGTTGAGCCCTGATCTTTTTCTTTTTTTTTTTTTAATTTAGTATTTTACTTTTCCTGAATTACATGTAAAAACAATTTCCAACATTTCTTTTTAAAATTGAGTTTTTAATTCTCTTCCTCCCTAACCCTGCTCATTGAGAAGGCAAGCAATTTGATATAGGTTACACATGTATAGTCATGCAAAATGTATTTCCATATAAGTCATTCTGTAAGAGAAACATAGACCAAAATAAAATCCATAATAAATAAAGTAAAAAAAAAAATGTATGCTTTAATCTGTATTCAGATTCCCTGTAACGGGACCAGTTAGAGCCTACCCTAGCTATCGTTGGACCTCTGCGCCCAGAGCCAGCTGAGCTAGTCCACAGCCAGGCTCTGCAACTATGAGGAGAAGAAAAGCCTCTATGCTTGGTAAGCCTAATGTATGTAATGATAAGGGAGTGCAATTAATGTCATCTGAAATTTTTCTGTTTGTACTATTATTGTACTTCTAAATTGTAGTAAAATTCTCCTATATTGTAAAACTTGAGCGAATGTTGTGAGCTCAAAATAGTGTTAGACAAAGAAATTTCAATTTTAGTTTTGTTGAAACTAAAAAATGAAAACAATTGTGTAAAACTGGTTACTTTCTTAGCCTTGCTAACCCTGTCTAGTGAAAAAATAGCAGCCCTTAAGGTGATAGTGCAGGAAAAATTAGAGGCTGGTCACTTAGAACCTTCCACCAGCCCATGGAATTCTCCTGTATTTTAC
>CM053626.1:101926274-101943553 GCA_028646595.1 Phalanger gymnotis | reverse complement strand
TTTCCTCTACTTCTCTAACTTGCTTTTCCAAATCCTTTTTGAGCTCTTCCACGGCCTGAGACCAATTCATGTTTTTCTTGGAGGATTTTGTTGTAGGCTCTTTGACTTTGTTGACTTCTTCTGGCTGTATGTTTTGGTCTTCTGTGTTACCAAAGAAAGATTCCAGAGTCTGAGACTGAGTCTGGGTGCGTTTTTGCTGCCTGGCCATGTTCCCAGACAACTTACTTGACCCTTGAGTTTTTTGTTGGCGGTACTGCTTGTAGAGCAAAGAGTACTATGTTCCAAGCTTGGAGGGATGAGCTGTTGATTTCAGAGCTGTTACAGCCAGCTCTGCCATACCAGCATTCCTCCTTCCCCAAGAACCCCCAACCCAGACTGGACTTAGATCTTCAGCTGGCTCTGCACTCCTGCTCTGATCCTCCACTGAATTCCTCCCACCAAGTGGGCCTGGGGCTGGAAGCAACTGCAGCTGTAGTTCTGTAGCTGCCCCCCCCCCCGGGTGGTGGCTGAACCACGAACTCTATCACCCTCTCCTCAGCAGCTTTTCCCGCTAACCTTCTTTGTTGTCTTTGGTGTTTGTGGGTTGAGAAGTCTGGTAACTGCTGCAGCTCACTGATTCAGGGCACTAGGGTACGCTCCTCCTGGCTCCTGGTCTGGTTGGTCTGCTCAGCCCATGCTGGGCTCCGCTCTGTTCCCAGCTCCATGGGGGATAGACCTTACCCAGAGACCATCCAGGCTGTCATGGGCTACAGCCCTGCTTCCCTCTGCTATTTCATGGGTTCTGCAGTTCTTCTCTGTTGTCTTTGGTGTTTGTGATTTGAGAAGTCTGGCAACTGCGACCACTCTATGCTGATCTTTCTTAAGGAAATATGATGTGTTTAATGATGAAAGCTGATGAGCTTTTCTTAGTATTTGTCTTCATTATTCTGTTGCTTTTGACATGATGACTATTACTACATTTTAGCTAGTATGCTTCTATAGCTTTCATGATACTTCTTTTTTCATGTTCTCCTCTCTACATGGCCTCTTTTTCACAGTCTTCTGTGATATATCATCATTGCTCAGGCATATGTAAATAAATAAACAAACACATAAATGTAAATGTAAATAAATAAACACATAAAATAAATATATATGTATATATAGACAGAAATATGTGTGTATGTATGTATATACACATACACATGTACACATGTATATGTACCCATACATACACATATACACTTGAAGATGATGATAGTTATCATTTATCATTAATAATAATTATATCCCATTTATTAGGGGCTGTCTACATGCCTACTACCAGGCTAAGATAAGGCAATAACAGTCCTTATACTCAAGGAGCTAACATTCTGCTGGGAAAACAACACATGAATAAATATGTATAAGCATATAAGGCAACTAGGTGGTGCTTTGGATAATGTGCTAGATCTGAAGTTAGGAAGGCCTGAGTTCAAATCTAGCCTCAGACACTTATTGGCTCTATGTCCCTGGGCAAGTCACTTAACCCTCAGTTTTTGCATCTGCAAAATAAGCTAGAGAAGGGTATGGCAAACCATTCCAGGATCCTCACCAAGAAAACCCTAAACAGGGTCACAAAGTGTCAGACATAACTGAAACAATGAACAACCACAAGTCTATATGTTTTATCCAGAGTAGCTGAAAAGTAACTTCAGAGTGGGAGGAGCTATTAGCTGGGAGAATCAGGAAAAAATCATATAGAAGGTGAGATTTGAGTCTTAAAAAAAACCATGCTATGAGGCAAAGTGAAGAAGGAGAATATCCCAACCCTGCAGGAAAGTTAGTGGAAAAGCATAAGTACAGGAGAAGTAGCATTCTGTGAGAATATTGTTACAGAACTATAGATTGCATAGAACAGCTTAAAGTGTAAAAAAGAATAGGAAAGTATAAAAAATCCAGGTTATAAAGAGCTTTAAATGACGAATGATTCAATATTTTTTTTTCTAGAACTAATATGGAGACATTAAAATAGGGCATGACAAATGGTTATACTTACTCTATTGGAAAATCTCTTTGTCAGAAGGGTAGAGAATTTATTGAAGTGAGGAGACACTTGAGGCAAGAAGACCAATTAGAAGGCTGTTGGAATAGATTATTGCAGTGAGAGGTGATAGGGGTCTAAAGTAGGATGGTGGTTGTGGGTATTAGAGAAAAAGGATCATATAGTATAGATGTTGTGAGGGTAAAAACAAGATTTGAAAACTGATTAGATATGTGAATTGAGTGAGAGTGAGGAAGATGACACCAAGGATATGAGCCTACCTGATGGAAAGAATAATAATACTCTCAATAGAAATAGCAGGAATAAAAGAGAGGGGAGAGATTTAGGGGGGAAATATAGTGAGTCCTTTTTTGGGATATGTTCATTTTGAGATACCTAAAAGACATCTAGTACAAGATATTATGCTTACTAAATGTCAATACCTTAAAGGTCTGTATCCTGGGCCATCTTTTTTTTTTTTTTTTCCATTTTCTTCTCTGATTCTTCTCCTTTAATGATTCCATATGGTCCTATGTATATAATTATTATTTCTACACAGACCGTATTTGTAATGGGGACAATCACAAAAACAACTTCCTCACGTCCCCTAAAGTAATATTGAAGCTCAATAAAGTTCCCTGGCAACTTGCAGTGAGTCATGTATGCTCTGGCTCAGAGATAAAACATTTGGCACTTTAGAATGATGCAGCAATCCTTTTATTACTATAGTGGCATCAGGGGTAGGGGAATTAATCAAAAGACAATTGGCCACTGAGTTGGGATGAGACATTCACATAGTGGATGCCTATTCTTGTAGCTCCATGACAATTGCTGAGGCCTATGATTTTTTAGCTCTGTACATTTTCTACCATCTTACCAGAAGCTGTAATCTCATAGGAAGAATTAGCAAGCTGACACATGTGAAGTGTGATCAGCCTTCACTGAAGCAATGAAACTTTCTTTTTTAATTCAATCAGAAAAAAAGATCCATACCTCGTAAGAGGATAACTGGTCATAGACATATTTTGAATTTTCTTTAGCACAACACTTCTTTACCTCTTTATGCTGTCCCTTACTGTCTGTGATTATATCAACTGAGCTGAGAATGGGAATTAATTGGATCAATTCTCCCCTTTCACTACACTCTCAAATCTTTTGTCTAGCATATCAATATGCTAAGAATCTGAAGATTCTGTATATATATGCTTTTTCTCAAGATAGTGATACAAATGAGCATAGTTTCCCATGGCCTCTTCCTATCAAGGTAGGTTAAGTAATCTATAGATAGAGGTCTGTGTAGATGTTCTTTTACTGCTAAGAAACCCCAATTCAATATATAGGGTGTTGCTTGCTTAGAGAATCAATGTCTATGTTTCACGGTGAGGTAAAGTTGTAACTCAAGCTACACCTGTTGTTTTTCACAGCATTTTGCCCAGTAATACTATCTCTCATCTTTCTCTCACCTTCCAGTCCAACATCTTCCATTTGCCTGATATATAGCTCCAACCGAATGCTAGTTATCTCCTTTTCATGGATAATACCCCTCAAGATCAGTATGTCTGTTCATGTCCTTCCAGTAAATCCATTTTTCAGATTTTCTTCTTTCTGTTGATGGCACTACTATCTTCCCACCCATCTCTGGTCGAAAATATAAAATCTTCCTTGATTCTATCCTAGATATAGGATAAATTAGAGATAATCGACAGAGGGAAGGCACTAGCTTTAGATGGGATAGGGGAAGGCTTCTTTTAGGAAGTAGGAGTTGAGTTGGGCTTTGAAAAGAACCAGGGAAAGCAGGAGTCAGAGAGGAGGGGGAGAAAATTCCAGGAATAAGGAACAATCTGTTAAAATGCCCAGGAATCAGGTGACAGCTTGTCTTCTGCCAGTGGCAATGGATCACAGAACATCTGGAGGTGACTAAAGGAATTATTGGATGAATTTTTCAGAGAGACAAGTTTAAGCTTGATGTAAGGAAGACATTTTCAAACAATGATTACGATCACAAACTGGAATGAGTTGTCTCTGGAGATTTTCACTTTACCTTCCCTGAAGGCCAGTAATTAAATGATACTTCATCACACCTAGCAAGAAATGTCCATACAAAAAAAAAAAAAAGAATTAGATAAGATTATGGGTGTGCTCTATTTCTGAGACTGTGTGATTCTTTGAGGTACCAAGAGACAGAGATTATATAGGAAGCTCTGATTTGTTCATTTACATTAACATGTTTCAATTCTCTAATTTTAGTTCAGTGTAGATGAGTAGAAGGGAATGAGTATAGAATTGGTGGATTAGGACATGACCAACTACTGTTACTCACCAAAGGAACTGGTATGCAGTAGTATTCATGAACCTCATCAATTATGCTTCTATGGCACAAATAATGATCTGCCTCTCTGAAGAATTAAGTACTATAACTCCATATATATATATATATATATATGTATGTATATATATATATATAATACATAAGACAATATGATTTAGTGAAACCTAACAATCTAATTAGACTTGCCTTCCAGTAATTACTTCATTTAGTGAAAACCAGTTCAAACTATATGGGGCTAACTTTATAAGCAACCAAACTATAGGAAGAATTTCAAAGTAGGCTATGGAGTAAGGTACCTTATACTTACATCCTATTATATCAGTTCAGAGTGCAAGATCCTTTATAAAAATGTTTCTGTTTTACCGTCCATGGTTAGAGAGATTTGTATGAAAAGAAGAAGCAGGGATATGACTGTAACAGCATGAAGACTGTTCTTCCAGGCCTAAGCCTAAGAATACAGTGACTTAAAATAGCTATACCAAGATAATATATCCTTAGTTCTGTTTGATTTTAGGTAAGGGGAGCTAGGTTTCTCAGTAGATAGTGTTGGGCCTGGAGTCAGGAAAATTTACCTTCCTGAGTTCAAATCTGGCCTCAGACATTTGCTAGCTATGGGACCCTAGGCAAGTCACTTAACTTTGTTTGCCTCAATTTCCTCCTCTGTAAAATGAGCTAGAGAGGAAAATGACAATCTATACCACTATCTTTGCCAAGAAAACCCCAAATGGGGTCATGGAGAGTTGGACACATCTGAAGAAGATGTATAGTTTACTTTTTGGAACACCCAATCATGAAAAGTTCCACATTATTCATAAAGTTTATTGCAAGTCTCAGGATTAACCAGGGGAAAAACATTCCTGTTCAAAAAAAAGGAAATACCTCAATGGGGAAACTGAGTCTAAAAGATCCTATTTTTGCCATGCAAGGTCATTCTCTCAACTTTCCCAGACACAGACATTCATCTATAGCTGTTCTTAGCTCTCATTTCCTTTGAGAGGATGTTGGTATTGCTCCCAAATGAAGGGCTATTGATTTAATGATCATTCAGCCAATCATACCTGAATTTAGAACTCAGAACAATATTAAATTATACTCTGAAGGGATTTTAACTCAAATAGCAAGTTTTACTAATCATAGCTAAAGGGTAGGTATGTGTATTATTATATCTCATTTTGATGAAACAACCCTTAATAGTCAAAACTTCACAAGGAATTTCTAAAAATGTTTTTGTTATTTTTTTTTTGTTATTACTTTTTCCTCTATTTTCTTAGTTCCCAGTCTTTATTTTCCAATCATATCTCAGATTATCTATAGAATTTGTCTTCACTCCACCGTGCTTTTTCTTCTACAATTTTGCATTTTTTATGCAAATATCAAATATTTGCAACATTGTTACCTTTTTGGTCCAATCTAAAACCTTTAAGTGGCTTTGCTTCTAATTTACCTAAACAATTACATTCTGTTGTACCATTTACAATGAAGTATACGGTGGCAACATAAAATATTTTCCCAAATAAAATTTAATTACTTCAAGTTGCCCTGTTATTTAAGCAAATTTCTCTTTTTATGTTCAAGAAAAAATTAATAATAATCAGTTCTTAAACATCAGAAAGATTTAAACTGTAAACCTATGTTTTTCCTCATTTTTTAAAATTCACAGATAATACTTTCAATTCTCCTTTTTCTCTTTTTTTTCATCTACTCAATGAAATAATCTTCCTCCCTTTCACTAATGAAATTAATGTGTCACTTTCCAAGAAAAGAGTGATAAAAAGATTAATTGCTGTCCCCACGTAACTTTCATAAAGTTTTATTTTTAGTTTTTTCTTAAAGCAAATTCTTCAGTGTTACTCCACAGCTCACTGAGGTATTACAACATTAAAAAAAGAAACATTCAAACCATAATTTGAAAATTCAGAGTAGAGAACTTATATGCCAGTGACAAATTTAGTCTCTAGTTTACAATGCTATACATTTTTGCAGATTTGGCACAAAGAATTACTTACTTCCTATGTGTCTCTTGTCTGCCTCCACAGTTTTATAGTTAGAAATGCAGAAAGATTTTCTTTGGAGAGCTTTGAAAGTTCCACAGAAAAGTTTGCTATCTATCTATCATCTATGTATGTATGTATATCTACTTATATCTAGAAGTGGTTATACACACACACAATTGAATAACAGTAGTGATAAAAATACAAAAAAGAGAGAAACTTTAATAAAACATGAAATGTACAGAAGAAATTTTTCAGAAAAAAAAAGACATCATTAAGGAACTTTTTTCACTTATTTTTAAAAATTAATAAATGATTAAAATTTTATATAATAGAAAGTCATGGAGTCACATTCAATCCTCATTTTTGTTTGCTGTATATTAAAATATTCATGCCATTAATGATTGTTAAGCTTACAATAAACAATAAAAATAAAAGTATAATAAAATGTAAACTATTGTTACTATTATTATGAAACTTTAATAATATAATTCTTTCTAAAGAACCTGGTGTTTTGTCTTAATTCATGATTTCTTGGTGATGCATGGACAATAATTCTCATTTACTATATTTGAGCTTTATATTTCTTCTTATTTCTACCTATTTGTGGGTTCCAGGTTCTGGTTGATCACTTATCATGGTGTTATTCAAAATCTCCCCAGTTTGAGGGGCATAGGTGGTATTGTTGTCTGAAAGTTTCTTTGAAGTTACAGACCTGAAGCAGAATGCTCAAAGAATAAATTTGTAACAAAATTGGGTCAAGGAGCTTAAAAGCCAGTGGTAGAAGTAGTGTTGGAGACAGAAGCAGGCTAAAAGTTAGTGCATATTAGCAAAGACTGATACCATCAGCAAGAAGACTCTTCTAGTGTCAATGCTGAAGCATTTCAATACTTTGAAAACCAAAATTTGGCAAATAATCCTTTTCATTTGCTGCCTACTCTGGTCTGGGAATAACTCAAATGTAGAGTTGGAATTGGATGAAGCTTAGAGTATATTCTACAGATATTACTGTGTGACCATGAGTCATACAATAATATAATCTCTGAGGAATAAAAAGAAACATCAATAACATATAATAAATGAAGAGTTACAAAGAAGAAGCAGAGTAAAGAATATCATCAAAGACATGTGAAACCAAAAATGAAGAGGGACAAAAGCAATCAATTACCCATTGACAGCCTGTGTATGAAAATTGAAGATCCATAGAAGATAGAGCGGAACTTCTATGTCAAACGTAACAGAGGTGATAAATAGAAATTCTACTAGATAGGCACTAGAAGTCATGGATGAGCTGGAATCTGCATCATTGGAGGGAGCATATCCAACAAAGTGCCAATCCATTTCATAAGAGAGAAAATTAAAAAAAAAAAAAAGCTCTTGATAACAGTTATATCGAAGTTAATCAAAAGTAGGATTGACTGTCTTGGGAGATACCAAGTTTTCCTTCACTAGAGGTGTGATCCTTTGTCGTGTATGTAATGCAAGGGATTTTTGCTGTAGTAAATGGCTTCTAAGATCCTTTACAATCTTGAATCTTTGAGTTTTCCAGTCTGTAAATATATAAAGACTCATATTTATTTACTCATATTAAATATGTCCCAAGTGATTAAAATTCACAAAAAAGAACAAATAAACTTTACTGTCAAGACAAGATTGTACCTTTATTTTAAATTATGGCCTATATTATGAGCTCCATTCTTTAACTGGGAAAGTGTTCCTCTTAACCCTAAGAAATTTAAAAATAAAAAAGTATGTTTTGTTTGATGGACAGGATAAAACTTGTTTCCAGAAGATGACCTATTTATCCTGAGCAGGTCACTAATAAGGGTTTCATCTGTTAATGAAACTGCCATTTATGGGTTTCAAAATTAATTTATGAGTGATCATTTAATGAGAGGCTATATTCTAAACCTCACAACAGGATAGTGATTCATGTCTTTACAGGATCTACAATACCTTTCTCTAATTACTGTGTAACTTTGTTTTATAGACACTAATATAACTAGACCTCTCATGAATTTCACAATTATTCAGATTTTTACTTAGGTGTACTTATAATAGATTTTCAAATATTTTTCCTCCATGAGGATAGACATCAAAATGTATTCTCGAGTTTTCTCATCTGAAGTATATTTAATCCACCAATTGACTGAATCATATTTATATAATTTTATTGCTTTCTTTAGTTTTGGAAAAAATATTATAGTTTTTTTTTTTGTATGTTATGTCAATGTGTCAGTAATGACAAGCACCGACACTACTGTAAGACAATGATAAAAAACTTAGAGTAATAGAGAAGGCTGAAAAACTTATGAGAGAATATGAATGGACAATGCATAGAAATAGAACAGGTCTTATAAGCCAATAATCAAATTGGCCCTAGTAATTTGAAGGAATATTTTTAGCACAACATTCCTGTGTCCAATGCTATGTGTGGCACTTAACAATATGCCAGGCTGCTTAAATTTTTTTCACTTGTCACCCCTCCGGCACTTCTTAAGAAGCAATTAGCCTAACTGTCATGAGTCCTTTCACAAATCTACATACATAAACTTGATTGCAAATGAAAACATTGCTAATGATTACAGTTGAATACCAATGGTCAAATTTAAAGTATATTTACAAAACTCAAAGAACATGATTTTACTGATAATAGTCATCCTTAAAATGCATTTTAAGGCTTGACCATGCTTTGCAATATTATCTTATTTAATCCTCACAACGACCCTGGGAGGTAGGTGCTATGATTATCCCCATTTTACAGATGAGGAAATTGAGATAGACAGAGGATACATGAACTGCCCAAATAGTAAGTGACATAGCTAATGTCTCTAAGGTCAAATTCAAATTTCAGTCTTTGCAACTGTCGGTCCAGCACTCTATCCACTGTACCACCAAACTGTCTTAGATATCAAAATATGGATGCATATATAGAAATATGTTTCTAAATAGTTTCAAAATTATCTGTCTTCCAATTCTTTTCCTCTATTCTTTCTTAATAATCATATTCACAACACTAGTTCCATGTCAAAACCAAGAGTTGTCTTACACCATAGGAATCTTCAAAATTATAATAATAATTTCAGATAGATTTTGTGAAGCATTAGTCATTATCTTGTATCATCCAAGTTAATGGAAATATATGCATTTAATTGAGATTATAATGAAATGCAATAAAGCCTTTGATCAGCCCTTGAAATTTGCAAAATATATTTTTAAATTGCCCACTTCTCCTCCTCTCCCCCCAAAGGAAAGTATTTTAGTGCCACAAATGGATTTTCAGGCTCCAATATTAAAAAAAAAATAGTTCAATATATGTGATTATTATGCCTTTCATATATTAAAGTTAGAATTATTTAAAACGTGAAAAGGTTCACTTAAGTGTTTCTTTTGCATATATTAGTGTTTAAAATTTTAAACTAGCCTGGCTTTTCTAAATTAGAATGATTAAAATAAAACTATTTTTTCTTGATCACAAACTGAAACATATTAAATTGTGCTGAGAATACAGTATTAGCTGACAAACAAATAGAAAGATGTGCTTATACCTATCATTTTCTTGGACACATTTTCTTCTCTCTAACCTAAATTGGAGAAAGATTTCATTTCCACCTTGATGTAGAGAATTACTAGTATAAGTCTTTCAAAGGTGTACAATTTCACATGGAAAATGGAGTGCTCAGAAGAGAAAGATTATGTTTGCATGATTTGTCCCATAGTAGATAAAGGAAATGAAGAGAAATGAAAAATGGAGAAGAAAATTCTCACTCTCAGCAACTACCATGTCTTTCAGTATACTTTATGACAAGTAATTTCATGTTTTTAAGAGTTCGAAGTACAGGATCACTTAAAAGGTTTTTTTGGTTTACAGGAAAATATATATACCTAGATACATAAAAATATATTCCTCATTCCTTTTTAATGAGTAATGAATTTATATATTAATTTTCTTGAATAATATGTTTTCACATTCGATGCTACAACCTGTAGGAGTGATTGATATATTTGGGAATTTCTGGCAGCAGAGCACACTAGTGCTGGAAATCTATTTGGAAGCTAAGGTCTTTCTGGTAACTGGTCACTGAAAGGCATCTGGCTGCTATCCTGATGAGTGAGAACCACTGTGATTAAGTAGCTCAGGAAAGCAATTGCCCTCATTCTTTTTTGAACAAAGAACATGACAACTTCCTTGTAAAATGGCTCTAGAAGCAAGTCTGGGGTTTCTTTTTGCCATCCTCCTTGTTCAAGGAGAAGCACCAGAGGAGAATCAAGGTTAAACTATGGTCCAATCTCTTTCTGCTGAGAAGACTTTCTATAATCCTGTATCAGTTCATTTTACATAGGTACTGTGAAAATGAGGACAGCAAGCTAATAGAACAGAAGGTAGATGGTGAAGAATGTTTTTATTAGTTCACCCAATCTTTCAAAAGAATTCCTGCTGTATATCCTAAAGGGAATATGATATAATATTAAATCTTATAAATCAACACATATGTCCTGAAGGGAAGGAAGTTGCTCTGGCAGCTATATAATTACTTTACGTCAGTACTTGCTGAGCAATGAGGGATAAGAACCAAGAAGAGAGGAGAAAAGAAGCACCAAGTAATAGCTTTTAAATTCCAGCCTGTAGAGAAACGTTATACAGATTTCACTAGTAAAGAAATGAATATCTGAGATCAGAAACTTAAACATAAGATGCCATTAGAAAGAAAATCCAGCAAAGGTTCAACGTCCCACATTTCAAATATGTAATTGTTATTTCTTATTGTTTGAATCAAAATATTTTTCTAAGTATAGGACCCATGAATAGCCATTTTGAACTGAGGTTGAAGATGTTAACCAGTTTGTGACTTCACTTACTCTGACATTTCTACTTAAACAACCCAACCTTTTTATTTTTTAAGCACAACTGGAAACTTGTGTTCTGCTGGGTACTTTTAGGTGATTAAAATTATCTTCTTGAAAGGAAAAGAAATATCCTTAAATAACTACATTCTGATTTCTCCCACTGCTAAACTACTCTCCTAATGTGGGTAGTTCTGACAACCAAGGGCCACTTGGGTATAATGAGATGAAATGACATCTAGAATATAAAGCTCTCTGCAACAAATCCTGGGACTTTCAAAAACTGCAAGGAAAAAAAGCCTCTTCCCAACTTACAGTCTTTTCTAATTAGTGGGCTATGCATGCCTGGAATGACTGGTCTTTCACATTTTCTCATTTTATTTTAAACTCAATATATGAGAATAAAATATATCACATGTCTTATTATTACTGTTTCGCCTGTAGTAGAAGAAAGTAATTACATACATTTCTGGTGGAAGTTTGTGAAAAAATATCAATGACAGAAATGTATTTGTAACTCATCTATGTATAAATATAGGCCATCAGCAAACACACACATACTCACATATTTTTCCTCAACAATTTCTACTTTGCAATGTAAAAAGAAGAACATATGGCAGAATTGTATTCGAAGAAAAATATTGTCATCACATGTTATCTCCAAGGAAACAAAACCTGGCTCAATGTAAAATATAAAAGAAATAAAATTAATAATAAAATTATACATCTATCTGAATTTCCTGAAATATCAGGACTTGTGCCAGCAATTGGCCATATCATCCCATTGCTTGTGTTTTCCCAAACTTGAGAAGCAAAGCCTTTGTTCACCTTCCTCAGAGGAGATGTGGCAAGTGCACCTATTCCTGTTTAAGGAGAAGTACCACATTAGTCCCAAAGATGAAAGATATCTGTATGGTTATAAATGACTTTTGCCAATCAAGTGATCCTGGAAGAAAAGAGGGGCAAATAAGAAAGAATTTCTCCATTTAAATGTAATAGCAGCTATAATGATATAATGCAAGGGAGGGTGGGTGGTCAGTGAAGAGGGGCGAGCATTTGGAACTCAAATTTTTAAAAGTAGATGCTCAAAAAAAGTTGTTTTTGCATGCAGCTGGAAAACAACATATATGGGGAATGGGGCATAGAAATCTATCCTGCCCTACAAGAAAGTAAGGGGAAAGGGAATGGGGGTGGACTGGGGTGACAAAAGAGAGGGCTGACTGGGGAATGAGGCTATCAGAATATATGCCATCTTTGAATGGCAGGGAGGGTAGAAATGGGGAGAAAATTTGTAACTCAAAATCTTGTGGAAATCAGTGTTGAAAACTAAAATATTAAATAAAAATGATAAAATTAAAAAAAAAATTGTATCCCCAGTCGCTAAGTCATTCAGTGAGCATTTATTAATTTTCTATTATGTTGCAGGCACTGTGCTAAGTGATAGGGCTATGAAGAAAGGCAAAGGATAGACCCTGATTTCAAAGAGATGCTTGTCTAATGGGGGAGAGAAAATGAAAATAAGTATGTAGGAACTATATATATTTACCCATTTTTTTTTCTATTTATCCACCTATCTAGGATAAACTGTAATAAGTCTAGGAGACAATCATTCGTGGACAGCATTAAGAGGAATCAGGAAAGGCTTTTTGTAGGACACAGAATTTTAGCTTGTACTTGGAGAAAGTGAGCATTGCCAATAGGCAGAAATAAGGAAGAAGAATGTTCCCAGTATGAAGAACAGCAAATGAAAATGCCCATAATCTGGAGATAGGATGTCTGGTGTGAGGAAAAACCAGTATGTCAATGTCACTAGGTCTCAGCTTATGGGAGACTAATCAAAGATAGTACAGTGCCTGTCACCTAATGGTTATAGTTCTTAATTTTAATATTTTATTTGACATTTTAAAATTTAAATAAATTCATTAAATTATTATTTATAATATATATCAATATGTAAATAATAATTTAATAAATAAAATTAATAAAATTTAATCATTTTACTTAATTGACTAGTAATTTTAAAATTATATTTAAATTTCTACTTACATACCTTAAAAATTTATTTTCTCTTAAGATGTTTACTTTTAACTAGTCGTAGTTCATATTTCCCATTCTTTAATTCATATACCGAGTCTGGCATTGTCAGCTCGGCAATACAAATAACTTAAGGCTTGCTTAAATGATATTTTTATTTAAATAAGGTTTGGGCAGTTACTATGCATTTACCACTCTTCAACTCTCAGAAATCAATGATATCATTTTATATCAATGAACAGTGAGCCAAAAGGCTGTATTTGTATATGTATCACAAAGTTCATAGAAGAGCTAGAAAACTAATGACAGTGAGTCATCTAAATTATGCCAGCTGCTCTCTTTGCATTTAAGGATGATACTACTGATAGTGTTTGTTCTTTGTGAGAATAATACACCTGAAAAGATCAATAACATTCAATGACATCATTGTCATTGACAATGTCATTGACAATGACAAAAATCATATTTAATCTATAGTACATAATATTTATGTAAACTAATTTGAACTGTAATTAACTTATGTTTGTCTTATGTTTGTGGCAAGAAAATCCAATTCATTATGACTTTGAAGAATAAAGAAATAGACAGCTTTATTCCACATACAAGATATAAACCACGACAAGAAGTATCGTGAGGCAAAAAAAAGTGTTTCTGTGGCAAAAAGAAGTGTTTCCACGGGGTGAGTGAATTTCATAACGTGAGCTTATTAAGTCATGATGAAGCATTTATTTTGCAGACAGTTACTTGTATTTCAGAGGGGGGCAGAATTCCCAATCTGCTAGTCTGTTACAGGCCTCCAGAGCCTAAGACAGGAAAGATTTTATGGTTTGCTTGGTCAAGCATAAGAATGGGAGTATCTTAGAAAATTAACTAAAAAGTGAATCAAAACAATTAAGAACATTAGCAAAGTGAAAAGATATAAAATAAATCCACAGAAAGTATTATCATTCCTATACATTACAAACAAAACCCAGCAGGAATAGGTAGAAAGAGCAATTCCACATAAAATAACTTAAATCTGTAAAAAGTAGCTAGGAGTCTGTTTGTATATGGAATTATGTGAATTATGTGTGTGTGTGTGTGTGTGTGTGTGTGTATTCCTCTGTGTGTGTGTGTGTACATATATATATATATATATATATAGGAATTATATGAATATAATTATATGAACATAATTATAAAATAAGTTTCTTACAAAAATGAAAGGAATAAATAATCAGAGATATAATAATTGCTCATTGGTAGACCAAGCCAATATAATTAAAAATTATAATTCTATCAAAATTAATTTACTTATTAAATACCTTACCAATCAAAATACTAAACAATTATTGTATAAAATCAGAAAAAAAATAATAAAATCACCTGGAAAAACAGGCCAAGAATATTAAGTGAATCAATTTTTTTTTTTTAAATAAAGGAAGGTGGTCTAACATCATCTAAGCTCAAACTACACTACAAAGTGATAATCACTGAAATATTCTGGTGCTGGATAAGAAATAGAGTGGTTACTTAATAGAATACATTAGGGACACAGTATATTAAAGTAAATGTCCACAGTAATCTAGTGTTCAATCAACCCAAAGATCCATGTTATTGGACAAGAACTCACTACTTGGCAAAAATTGCTGGTAAAACTGGAAAATAGTCTGGCAGAAACTAGGCACTGACCAACATTTCACATTGTAGACCAAAACAAGGTCAAAATAGGCATATGATTTAGACATGAAGGATGATACATTGAACAAATTAGAGGAATATGGAAAAAATATACTTGTCAGATCTACAGATAAAGGAAAAGTTTATGACTAATCAAGAGATAGAGATGATCATAGGTGCAAAAGAGGATAATTTGGATTGGATTAAATTTTTAAAATTTTGCACAAACAAAACTAATGTAGCCAAAATTAGAAGAAAATCAGGAAACTTAAGGAGGAGGGATTTATGGCAATTTTCACTGACAAAAGTCTAATTCTCAAATACATAGGGAACTGAGCTAAATTTATCTGTAAAAAGGCCTTTTCCAAATAGATAAATGGTCATAAGATATAAATAGACAGTTTTCAAAAAAAAATCAAAACAATGATGGTATAAAGAATGTTCTAAATGAATAATAATTAGAAATGCAATTAAAACAATTCTCAGGTGCTGCCTCATATCTAAGAGGTGAAAGAAAAGAAAAATGACAAATGCTGGAGGGGAGGTGGGAAAAATGGAACACTAATGCTCTGTTGGTGGATGTACAAACAGGTTCAGCCATCCTGGAGAATAATTTGGAACTGTGCCCAAAACGGCTATATAACTGTGCATACCCTTTGACCTCATAATACTGCTATTAAGTTTCTATCTCAAACAGATCAAAGAAAAGTGGAAAAGATCTACATGTACAAAAATATTCATAGTAACTCTTTTTGTGGTAACAGAGAATTGAAAATTAAGAGAATATGCATCAATTGAGAAATGGCTGCAAAAGTCGTGATATATTACTAATTGCTTCTACAAGTAGTTCTGTTTCCTTTACCAACTTAGAGGCTTAGGTGTTAATGCTTTAACTTTGGAAGTTACATTGACATCACTGAGCAATGTTGGTATAATAAGTCTTTCACCATGTGTTCCTCAAACTGATTGAATCATAAATCTAGTTTTTAAAAATCTATTTTTTTTTTACTTAAAATAATTATTCTTCAGTAGAGATCAAATTTAACTGAAACATATATGACTATCTTAGATTCAGTGATGTAGCTTAATTCCTTATTTATCTAATAAGGTAATTTATTCTGGGCCAAGAAATGTCCAAATGTTTTGGGGCCTTTTGGAAATCAAGTAAACTTTTAAAACTTCCTCTAATATCCATGCATGCATAAGCTGGTTTGGTGATCTTTTTCTTTATCCATTAGTTAAATTGTATTAGGTACTCAGGGTATAACTTACAAGGCTGTAATAAAGTTAAAGGTTGCTTAATTATTAAATGAAATTTGGAATGTTGTTAAAATTTTCTAAATTGATTCTATGGTTCCTTATTTCTCCCACGCCCTTTCATTGTTTTCATTTGTTTATTTCTTCAGTATCTGTCTATGGTCTTCCAATCTACAGACCCCTTAGTTACACAAGAACTTACTGATTTGCCTTCCTAAAGGAAATATCCCACAGGAGCTTCCTCTTGAGTTCCAATTCTATCCTAGACACTTACCTCTATGTAGCATTGGACCAGCAAAGCAATTTAATATCTCTATACTTCAGTTCTTTTGGTCTATAAAATGTGGATAGTGGTACCTAACTTATAAAATTATGAATTGTCACAACAAATATAATGACCTTTGAAAACCTTAAAGCACTATAAAAATATGATATTTTAATTATATACATATATATACATATATGCATATATATGCAATCTCATTTTTTTTTCTTTCTTTCTTTTTGAGTATCAACCCTACTCATCCCAGACATATTTCCACAGCAGTGTCCCATGCTCTAAGTATTTCCTAACCTCTCCCCACCAAAATTGATCTGTCATATGTAAATGCATCTCCAGATATGCTAGATCATTAAGTGGATGGGGATAGAAATTAAGCCTCTTTTTTTCACTGGAATTGGGAACTCCCCGGTGAGGAACCACCCTAACTGCCATACTAAAGCATGTTGGCGACTTCTCTGCAACCTATAGCCTTAGAAAGTTGCCAAGAGCAGGGGGCAGAGCCAAGATGGTGGCTGGAAAGCAGGGACTAGCTTGAGCTCCCCAACAAGTCCTTCCAAAAACCTATAAAAAATAGCTCTGAACCAATTCTAGAACTGCAGAACCCACAAAGTGGTGGAGGGAAGCAGGGCTCCAGCCCAGGACAGCCTGGATGGTCTCTGGGTAAGGTCTATCCCGCATGGAGCTGAGAGCTGAGGGGGGCCGAGCCAAGCTGAGAAGAGCCAAGTGTGGGTGGCACAGACCAAGGAGACCAGGAGCCGGGCGAAGTATGCCTTAGCACCCTGAATCAATGAGCTGCAGCAGTTACCAGACCTCTCAACCCACAAAAAGCAAAGACAACACAGAAGGTTAGTGGGAAAAGCTGTGGGGACTGAGTTTGCA
>CM053626.1:101877289-101925774 GCA_028646595.1 Phalanger gymnotis | reverse complement strand
AATAAAGGGAGATAGGTTAGGAAGAAGCAAAATATAGTTAGTGTTTCACAACATGAGTGTTGTGGAAGGGTTATACATAATGATACGCATGTGACCCATGTTGAATTGCTTGACTTCTTAGGGAGGGTGGATGGGAAGGGAAGAGGGGAAAGAATTTGGAACTCAAGGTTTTAAAAAATAGATGTTCAAAATTTAAAAAAAGTTTTTTTTTTTTTCATGCAACTAGAAAATAAGATCCACAGGCAATGGGCATAGAGATTTATCTTGTCCTACAAGAAAGGAAGGGAAAGGGAGATGGGAGGGGAGTGGGGTGATGGAGGGGAGGGCTGACTAGGGAACAGGGAAACAGAGTGTATGCCATCTTGGTGTGTGTGGGGGTGGAAATGGGGAGAAAATTTGTAATTCAAACTCCTGTGAAAATCAATGCTGAAAAATAAACATATTAATAAAAAAATAAAGAAAGAAAGTTGCCAAGATCACTGAGAAGTTAACCAACTTGCCTAGGGTTACAAAATCAGTATGAGTGGAAAGTAGGTCTAGATAATGAGATAACATTATCAAGGAATTTGTAATAAGTGATTATTGGTTAGCAATGTTATCACTCTTATCTAAAATTCATATTTTAAATGAAATCCTTTATCCATAATTCCAAAAGACTGAACAATATGGAAACTTCAAATACTTATTGAGTATAGGAGGCAAAATTATTTGGTGTTTATGACTCTTTGGTTCCCTACAAATTGTATCACATAGTTAGTTGCCTATTCTACAATTTTCTGTCCCCCTGTACCACACTACTTCTCTGACTTATGTCATTATTGTTTCCAGTCTTTTAGGTGTGTTCTATATCTTCTTTCTTTACACATAAGCCAGTTCCCGTTTTGGCATGTTTGCCATATGGTCCCCTGTGTTCCTGAAACAAGTGAAGTGAAGTAGCAGAAAAGAAAAGAAATGCATGGCCTGCTGAAAAATCTCCTCTTAGTGAAATCCTGTAAAAAATATTCTTTCCTTAGTGCAGGAAATATCTGATGCCTTATTTTTTCTTAAGAGAACTTAATTTCTGGTGCCACCTGAATAGTGGATCACTAATTTCTTTTTGTTTTCTCTTTCTTATTTTTGTTCCTTGATGTGCACAAAATAATTAACAGAAGAGAGAAACTACCATTACCCAGAGGATACATATATAAAAACATCTCTGACACAACTTTTCAATACATAAAATCTTCATTTTTTTTTCATTTTGATTTGTTTTGACATTACTAAGAATTATCTGATCTCTTGGAATTTACAAAGACATTTCCATTCTCTTAGTTCTTGAGAGAGACATTATAAGGTCTTCAAATGAAGACTAAAGAAGCTTCAAGTAACTGGAAAGCATTTTAAGATGACTTTTAAAAAAATTCCCTGACCACACAAAATACTGCCTCTATCAGTTTTATCCACTCTTCCAAATGGTTCATGTTATGACTTCTGGGAGTGGGTGGGGAGTAGGCATGGCAGTGTGAGTGGAGATTCCCAGAAGGAGTTTGCAAATGAATCTCAAAATAATTTACATGCATACATAAGTGGACATATATGTATGTATATATGTATATGTACATACACATATGTATATATTTGTGTGTGTTTATGTATAGATACATGTATATGTGTGCGTATATATATATACATATGTATATAGTTAGAAGAGTCATAATTAGATAAATTTTTTGGTTAAAACACAGAATATTAAGATGAGTATCTGTAGTGTCTGGAGTCTGGTATTCACTATAAAAGCTAATCTGGCAATGAAAAATTGAGGGAACAAAAGATATTAGGAGGGAATGGATATATACACACATATCAACTGTTTAAAATGTTTCTTATAGCTCAATAAATCAGATGGAAATATACAATTTATCCATAAAATCAGAACTAATAAAAACCACTAAATGAAATTAATAAAATAGAAGAAAAAATAGAGATTAAAAATAAAGTGTCATAATTTTCTGATAGTCTCCTTCTGAAATGCCTAGCTTAATTGTTGTATTGTTGATCTATTTTTTGCTTGATAGGAAGATCTTTCCCATCAGTTAATAGTCCCATGTGACCTGCTTAAGTCACATGCAAGCCTAAGTCACATGAGCCTGGGTCACAAGGGTTGTGATTCACATGGGTCTTTGATTCTGAAGAAGTGTATATGTACTCTTAGGTTAGCATTTTGCTTTGGGGCTCACTCATGGGAAGAGTGTTCATGTGATGTAGCCAGATGAGACTCTGGGTAGCATTAAGAAGCATTAAGAACCCTTGTTTTGAAATCCCAGATGCTGGTGCTTCTCTCTCTGGTAACTATGCATGTATTGCTTTTGGTCAGGCAGTTAGAAGCCCAGTCTGTTGATTTTCACTTCTCTGTTTGAAATTTCAGCTTCTAATTTTTGTTTATATTTACTCTGAAGTTGAGGGTGTCAACTTTTCCCCTGAAGTAAGTAAATGGCATATATGCTCGGTTAAAGTAAGATTGTTGACCCCTTTTAAGTTGCTTTCCTTTATAAAGGCAGATCAAAGAACTTGTGCTAGCAGCCCTCCTGCGTGCTTGTGTTATTAGTCTTATACCACTACTGCAGCTTTAAGCAACATTGTTGTTACAACTGTTTAGTTTTATTTGACTCCACTTTTCATTATTTAAAATTTCCCATTGTAAAATATATGTAAAGGAGTATCAATGAGTCAGCAATATACTGAATTAGACTGTATGAAATTATGGAGATCATTTTATGTTTATGTTTAGAATTAATGTTTAGAATCAAATTATCTGGCTCCCGGTTAATTTCAAATTCATATCTAATATCAAAGTTAAATTTGTAAGAAATTCCATACAAAGTCCTGACTGATTTCAATGTAAATGTAAGTGGAGTTTTAACTTTTTATTGCCACATTATCTTCCAAGTCATTAAGGATAAATCCCAAAGCTTTCAGAATATCGGATGTCTGTGTCAAGAACATATGTAAATGGGAGGGGTGGAGTTTAGAAGCATAAAAAGGAATTGAGGAGAATGTCATTTCTGTTTCTTTATCATGCAAATGAGGCAGAATTTTAATTCATCATCTATTCTCTGACAGACAGTATAGCAGCAAAACCCATAACTAAGGCATTTCATTTCCTTATTTAACTTTTCTTCTTATTCCTCAGTGATTCCAAATACAGTAAACAAAAGGATACCAATCAATAAATCAACTCTTTCATTGTTCAATAATCTTGGTAATGACTTCTGTTATGGAAGTTACTTCCCAGTTTTAAGGAATAAAATTTTAACATTCTCATTATCAAAATGAAGACTTGTTAAAACAAAAAAAGAAAATGGGTTCTCATAAATTCAGGTTCTCATTGAAGGTAATAATTAAAAACTAGAGAAGTAACTTATTAAGAGATCTTAAAAAGTACTAAAATACTTTGGATTTTAAAGTTTTAGGGCATTTTTCAAAGAAATTTACAATCCTTAATTTTTTTTTTCAGAAATATCTGTTTTGCATAAATTCATCTCAATAATTCAAATAGGATACACTAATTAAAATATCAACTCACAATAGATTGCAAATGGAAGATTCTAAATCATTTTGACAAATAAAATATGATATAAATGCAAAATTTTAATACTTTTTGTAAGATACATATGCAATATACTTACTCAGTCTACTGAGTTTTTTTCCCCTTATCCAATGCTCACTGTCTTTTGCAGAGTGTTTAAAAATTCCTCTGATCCTCAACTTCCTTCTCTTTTTTACTTTTTTTTTTTATATTGAACAAACTATTTAACAATTACTAAGAAAAAATGAACTTGAGAAAACAGGTGACAAAATATAACTTATATAATAACAGTCTAGAGAACATACTTCCTCAGAGTCTACAGTGATATATTTCAGAATACTAATGAAGACATTTATTATTTATCAGCATCATAAAGACAAAGTTTTGTATGCAGATGAAAAGTCCTGATGGAGTTGCTAAATATAGAAGATAGACACTACCAACATCAAGATAGGAGTGAGTTACATTCTGCTGCACATGGAGAAGGTCTTCAATTTGAAAGGGGGATATTCTGCTCAAAGTGAAAAAATGCTAGATCTGAATTTGGGAGTCTTGGGTTTTAGTTCCAGTTCCACGAGTAATTGTACAGTTTTAGATTTATTCAGACCTTGTTGTGCTTGAATTCCCTCCCATATCAAATAAGTACCTTAAACAAGTAAAAATATTGGCTACGAACAATTTGAACTATTTACTTTGAAAAAGTGAAGCTATTTGAATAAATAAAACTAACTAGCAATTGCCAGTTAACTTTAAATACAGAGCCTTCTCTACTCTGTAATCCTGTGATTCTAAATACTTATATAAGGAAAGAATGTTTATTAAGTGGCATTTTCTAGCTGTCAAATAAGAGGACATCAAAAAGAGTTCTTATCACTATGTAAAAGAGGCATTTGTCAGAAATTCTATTTGAAGTCTGAGATTATGCATCAACATTTTCAAATCAGAGTTCTGACAATCTGAACTCTACTTAGCAGAGTCTATTTAGCAAGCTAAAAATAGCTTACATTTATAAAAAAAAAAAAAACATGATGAACAATTTACAAAGATATTTTCCCACAATAATCTTGTGAAATACAGAATGAAAGAATTATTATTGCCTTTTTTCAGATGAAAGAACTTTGAAACCCTATAAGTAATGTCCTATCTAAGGTTGAACAGCTAAGTTAGTGTCAAAAGAGCTCGGAAAAAAAGATCACTATTTAAGTAAAAATGATAATCTTTCTTTAAAGCTCCTCATTATAATAAAGTAGGTAAATGCATTAGAGAGAAGGAACCCAAGGTTATCTTTATGTAAGGGAATTTTATGACTAAAAAACACATTTGAACACTTTAAATAAACAAAACATAAAAAAAAAAATTCAAGTCACTATAAAAACAGATATATAATCCTTAAACTAATAGGAATCGTAGAAATAATAGTTTGATTTATACTGGAAATACTTCTTTTAATTTGTAAAATGTTATCAGGCAACAAACATTTATTAAACACTTACAATGTTCTAGGAATTACACTAACCACCAGGGATACAAAGAAAGGCCAGAAATTTAGTTTCTGCCCTCAAAGAGGATATGGTATAATAAGAAAGGCAGCATATAAAACAGTAAGATATAAAGATTAGATAGAAGATAATCTGAGAAGCAGAAAGGCACTATCATATGGGAAAATTATAGAAGCAGGATTTCAAACGAGACTTGAGAAAGTGTTTGAACTACTGCTCTCCACTTTTTCAAGATTTTTATCAACAAACGGCAGAAAATAAATAGGATGATAGTGAACAGGGACTGAAAGATCAAGTGAGAGTATTTTTTTTTTCAGAATATAGGAGACATGCCCATATTTTAGGCAATGGGAAAGGAGACAGTATAGAAGGAGAGATTGAAAATAAGACACAAAGTGGGAATTGCAGAGGGGGCAACCTGTTGGAGGAGACAGGATGGAATGGGATAACTTGAACAGGCAAAAGGGTTACTCTTGGTAAGGAATAAGGCCATTTCATCACATGAGAGAGGTGAAGGAGGAGAAGGTGGCAGAAGGCATTTGAGTGATATGAGATGAAGAAGAGGAAAGAAAGGGGAGTGCACAGTCAATGGCCTCAATTGTTTTTTCTGTAAAATATGAGACAATGTACTCCACTGAAAGGGGAGGAGGTCATGGGAGATTTGAGGAAAGATTTGGAAGAGCCGAGGGGGCGAATGGGATAGTACGTTCATTAGAATGTAAAGTAGGATTGCCTAGCAGCAGTGAGGGCCACTTAAATCCATGAAACAAAATTTGTAGTGGACCCAATCAGAATGGTTATGTGATTTTTTTCCCCAATCTTTGTTAAGGAGCATGTGTGTAGGTACAAAGACCATTAAGAAAAGATATAATTTAAGAATATTCAATAAACACTGTGAACAAAAACATGGCATATTACAACTAATAAATCATAAAAGGAAAACTATCCATATCTATCAGAACCAGTGGTCTTATGGAAGAGTCCAATTACTTCCTGAAATAAATTTTTAAAAGAAAATAACTAAGAAAGTCATAGCAAAAATACAGATTTTCAAAATGAAAGAAAAATATTGCAAAAAATCAATTGCAAAAAAACAATTCAATTACAAAGGAATTACAGTCAAAATCATAGAAGACTGTCACAACTACCCAGAAAGAGAAAATCTTAGAATCAGTTCTCAATGGATAGACAGACAGACAGACAAATATATAGATAGAAGGATGGATGGATAATAAGCATAAAACCAAGCAAATCAATCAATCAATATTTAAAATGAAAAAAAAACCTTATTTTTCATTATTTATGTACAAATTTGCAGTGGAAAAAAGTGCCTTTAATAAAATTGAGAACTCTTAAAAAATTCCTCATTAAAAGATTAAAGGTGAAGGAGGAGACTGGGCAGAGGAAGGCTCAGGGCAAGGAATCACTGGCAGCTGTAGCAGTTTCCAAGACTTCTAAACCCATAGATTCCAAAGATATCTTTAAAAGGTCAGTGGGAAAACTCTGTCAGACCTGGGTGGGAGAAGAGTGCAGCCCCAGCCCCAGCCCCAGCCTCAGCCCCAGGGCTGCAGAGACAGTGGAGGTGTCAGTAGCAGCAGCAGCCTCAGTAGCAGTTGTTTTCAGAGGTACAGGCCCATAGAAGGTAGGGGGAATCAAGTGTCTGATCAGATCGGGAGTGCAGAGATCTCTTTACTGGCACTGAGGCAGGATTCTCTTGCTTTGTCTTGCTTGGATCTGGGTCACAGTCCTGGGTGGTGGTCCTAGAGTGAGGGGAAGTGCTGGTGTAAAAGAGCTTGTGACGGCTGTGGAGGTGGAATCCTCCCTGCAGTTCAGTCAGAAGAAGAAGAGTAAACGCCTCTCCTTGAATCATACCATGTCAGAAGAACTGAAAATTTAGAAGTGCCTAGAAGTAACTCTGAAAATAGCTGTGCAAAATCCCTGAAGCTTGGGACACAGAACTCTCCACTCTGGAAGCAGAGTCATATCTTGACAAAGAACTCAAAAGTCAAGTAATTGGCTGGGGAAATGAGCAAACAGCTAAAAAAAAATCTTGGATTGTAGAATTTTACTTTGGTGACAAAGAAGATCAAAACATACAACCAGAAGAAGACAACAAAGTCAAAGATCCTACATCCAATGCCTCCAAGAAGAATACAAATTGGTCTCAGGCCAAAGAAGAGCTCAAAAAGGATTTGGAGAATCAAGTAAGAGATGAAGAGAAAAGATTGGGAAAAGAAATGATAGAGATTCAAGAAAATCATGAAAAATGAGTCAACAGCTTGTTAAAGGAGACCCAAAAAATACTGAAGAAAATAGCACCTTAAAAATAGACTAACCCAAATGGTAAAAGAGGTCCAAAAAAGTCAATGAGGAGAAGAATGCCTTAAAAAGCACAACTGGCCAAATGGAAAAGGAGATCCAAAAGCTCACTGAAGAAAATAATTCCTTAAAAATTAGAATGAATCAAATGGAAGGTAATGACTTTACAAAAAATAAAGAAATTATAAAACAGAAACACAAGAATTAAAAATTAGAAGACAATGTGAAATATCTCATTGAAAAACCATTGACCCGGAAAATAGATGCAGGAGAAATAATTTTAAAATGATTGGACCACCTGAAAGCCATGATCAAGAAAAAAAAAAAAGAGCCTAGGTATCATCTTTCAAGAAATTATCAAGGAAAACTACCCTGATATTCTATAACCAGAAGGTAAAATAGAAATTGAAAGAATCCACTGATCACCTCTTGAAAAAGATCCCAAAAGGAAAACTCCTAGGAACATTGTCACCAAATTTGAGAATTCACTGGTCAAGGAGAAAATATTGCAAGCAGCCAGAAAGAAATAATTCAACTATTGTAGAAACACAATCAGGATAACACAAGATTCTACGTTAAGGGATTAAAGGACTTGGAATATGATATTCTGGAAGTCAGAGGAGCTAGGGTTAAAACCAAGAATCACTTACCCAGAAAAACTGAATATAATACTTTGGGGGGGGGGGGAATGGACATTCAATGAAATAGAGGACTTTCAAGCATTGTTGATGAAAAGACCAGAGCTGAATAGAAATTTTGACTTTCAAAAACAAGAATGAAGAAAAGCATAAAATGGTAAACAGGAAATAGAAATTGTAAGGGACTTATTAAAGCTGAACTGTTTATATTCCTACATGGAAAGATGATATTTGTAACTCATGAGACCTTTCTCAGTATTAGGGTAGTTGAAGGGAATATAGATATATATTGACAGAGGGCACAGGTTAAGCTGAATATGAAGGGATGATATCTAAAAAATAAAATTAAGTGGTGAGAGAGGAATATATTAGGAGAAGGAGAAAGGGAGAGATAGAATGGGGTAAATTATCTCATATAAAAGCATCGAGAAAAAAAAATACTTGTAATAGAAGAGAAGAGGGGGGAGGTGAAAGGAAATGAGCATACCTTACTGTCATTGGATTTGACTTAAGGAGAGAATAACATGCACACTCAATTGGGTGTCATACCCAACAGGAAAGTAGAGGGAAAAATAATAAGGGGTGGGGAATGATAGAAGGGAGGGCAGATTAGGGGAGGTGGTAATCTGAAGCAAACACTTTTGTAATGGGACAAGGTCAAAGGAGAAAAATAAAAGAATAAATGGGGGTCAGGACAGGATGTAGGGAAATACCGTCTTTCACAAAATGACTATTATGGAAGTGTTTTGCAAAATAATATATGTACATCCTATATTGAATTGCTTGCCTTCTCAAGGAGGGTGGGTGAGGAGGGAAGAATAGAGAGAATTTGGAACTCAAAGTTTTAAAAACAAATATTAAAAATTATTTTTACATGCAACTGGAAATGATATACAGGCAATGGGGTTTAGAAATCTATCTTGCCCTACAAAAATTAAGGAGGAAAAGGATAGGGGGTGGTAGAAGGAAGGGCAGTCTGGGGAAAGGAGTAATCAGAATGCATGCCATCTTGGGGTGGGGGAAGGAGAGAGATGAGGAGAAAGTTTGTAACTCAAAATCTTGTGGAAATAAATGCTAAAAACTAAAAATAAATAAATTAATCTAAAAAAAAGATTAAAGGTGAGTAGAAATATTGACATACAAGAATAAGACTCAAGAGACATGTAGTATAATAACTGTTTTTGAGCAATTTTGTGTGGATAAATGATGATGAAGAATTTGTTTCCTGAGATGGAGAGAAGAGACTAGGGTCTCCTTAGACTCCTACTGACATCGACGTTATAGAAAAAGTTAAGTAAGATAAACATTGATCTACGTGTAGTTTTCTCTTGCCTTAGTTTTCAAGAGAGGAAAGAAAAGGAAAATATAATTGTCTCAAAAATTTATAAGCTATATGACCCTAGCAATGTACTTGGCCTGTTACTCATTTTCTTTATTTGTAAATTGTGTTGAAATTTATAATCACTAAATTCCTTTCCAGAACCAAATATTATTCTACTTCTATTCTACACTAGGAACACAGGAAGACATGAAAGACAAGGAGACACATTAAAATACATACATACATACATGCATGCATAAGTATGTATGTATGTATGTATGTATGTATGTATAAAGTTAAGAAATACAAAATTAATTATCATAACTAAATGTAAATAGATAAATTCACAAAAGGAATAAGTAATAATTATTACAAATCAGAATCAAATATACATACATACACACATATATCTATATATGTATATATATACATATCTATCTATTGCATTTTTATTGATGTTTTCTGTTTCTATCTCATGTATTCCCTATCTCTCCTCAAGAACTATCAGATATGACAACTACTATTTTTAAACAAAAAGGGGAAAAGTTACAACTGATTGATACGTTCAGAAAGGCTGAAAACATGTACAATGTATGACACCTGTGGACCTCCCACCTCCATGAAGGAGTAGGTTAGCATATCTTATATTCTCTCATTTAATTTACAGGTGACCTTTATAAATTTTCTGCATTTGCTTTTGATTATTATAATTGTGCTTTTGTTCCTTCCCTTAAAATTATTATGTTTACCAGGTATATTGTTATCTTGGTTCTGCTTACTTCACCTTGCATAAGTTCATATAGATCTTCTCATGTTTTTCTGTATTCATCATGCATATCATTTCTTAAATCACAATAGTATTCTATTATATACTCATGCCACAATTTGTTTAGTCATTCTTCAACTGTTGACCATCCCTTTGTTTCTGATTCTTAGTTATCACAAAGGGTGCTGCCATAAAAGTTTTGGAGTAATACAAGAATTTTATTTCTTATTGGTGACTTCCTTTCAACAATCTGTCTAGCAGCTGTTCTGGGGGTGAAAGACCAACACAAGCCCAACAACAAGAATGTTGCCAGCATGCTTCAAAAGCACAGGTTCTTTTGATCTGCTTTAGTAAGGAAAGCAATGTTAAGGGGTTGACAAGCTTACTTTAATTCAGCATACAAATACCATTCACTTAGTCCAGGGGAAAAAGCCAGCACCCTGAATTTCAGAGCAAAATACAAAGTACAAACATCGACAGACAGAACTTGTCTGATTCAAATCCCAATACATAGTTACCAGAGTTTAACAAAATCCCAACAAAGTCCTTAACCCCAATTGCTCTGCCAAAAACAAACAAACAGAGTAGTGTGAGGTACATGATTTGTTTTTCTTCTATTTTTTTGAGTATTATCTTTAATGTCAAGGTCACATATTGGTTTAGAATGTAATTTCTGAAGACTGCTTTTCAGTTTACAGACTTGCTGGAACACCTGTAGTCCTGCATTGGACCCCAAAGGCCTGTCCTAGGCTGGAAATCTGCCACACTGTCTCTCAGTGAATTCCACCACCTCAAGATTTGTTCAGATTCACTTCTTAGAGGAATCTGAAGGAATTTGTGGGAAAACTGTGGTGAGTCTCTGCTTTCACTCTACTATCTCAGCCCTTGTGCACTTTTAGAAAGAAATCTTTTACTGGTCTTTCAGTCACTACCCTGTTGCTGTTGCTGTCTGCATTTATTCACTCCTCCTTCATTTCTGTTGTTTTGGGTATTTGAGAAACAAATTTTTCACTTTTAGTTTTCTTTTTAAAATGTTTCTAGTTCTTTATTATTGAACATGCATTTTTTTTGTCCTATATATGATTAAGCTCAGAGCTGCACGGTAAGTCACCCTGGGCTGCATTCTGAGCTCCATGAATCTTTGAACATCCAACATCCGGGTTATGAGCTGGAGGGCTCTTAGCTACAGCTCCCCAGAGTGTCTGCATCAGAACTCACCACCAAGAGTGAGAGCCCTGTGCAAATGGCTCTGTCTTCTCTTATACCATTTTAGACCTCATCAAATGTCATCTGAATGACCAGAACTTAGGCTCCTATGATTGGCTCTTGAGTTAGCACCTCTCCTTGGTACCCTGGGAGCTTGATGCCCACATAGGCTTAGCACCTATAGGGGTTTGGGCATGGGACTTAGCAGCTAGTAAGACTCAATGAAATACACTGAATTACTCAAAGGAAACAAAAGCTAAACTCTTCAAGGGCACTTGGTTGAACTGAGTGCTAAGAGCCCATTTTGCTTACCAACACAGTGTATAAACTTAGTGATGGGGTCCCTGGTTCAAAGATTATAGATATTTCTGCTTCAAGTAATCAAAGTTATCAATTTATTGTAATGCCTCTAAGTCTTATCATGTTATGAATATATCTCTTATCCAGAGTAGTGTGATGGGGGCAGCAAGGTGGCGCAGTGAGTAGAGCGCCAACCCTGGAGTCAGGAAGACCTGAGTTAAAATCTGGCCTCAGGCACTTGACCTATGTAGTAGCTGTGTGACCTTGGGCAAGTCACTTAACCCCAATTGCTCTGCCAAAAACAAACAGAGTAGTGTGAAGTACATGATTTGTTTTTCTTCTATTTTTTTTTGAGTATTTTCTTTAATATTAAGGTCACATGTCAATTTAGAATGTAATTTCTGAAGACTCCTTTTCAGTTTAAAGACTTGCTGGAACATCTGTAGTCCTGCATTGGACTCCTTTAGCCACAGCAAGAGGGACTCTTCCTGTAGATCTCCATAGACCCGAGCTAAAAGACTGCTGTGCCCCTAGGGTCTACTATTCCAGGATTTTTCTTGGGGCAATATTCTCTAGATTTTTCAAGATCAACAAGGAAGGGTGAGAACACTTACAGTTTACTCTGGCACCAAGGCTCCTGAAAGTTCAGGTAGATGACTTTCATACATTTAGTCTGTGGACTGATACCCCAAGAGTAGCTGCTGCCACAGCCATAGGCCCTGAACTTCTTTTCGCCCAGTTCTGAGATATCCCCATCCTGTGCTGAACGATTTGCAAATCGCTACTGCTGCCAGTGAAAGAGTTAGCCATGGGCCCACTTCTGCTCCACTGTGGCCAAATCTGCAGTAGCGCAGCATTCTGTAATCTCCCAGCCAGGTGCAACAGATCCTTCAAGTCGACCTTTCGGGCCTGTCCTAGGCTGGAAATCTGCCACACTGTCTCTCAGTGGATAAGTCTATCTTCCGGGCCTGTCCTAGGCTGGAAATCTGCCACATTGTCTCTCAGTGGATTCCACCACCTCAAGATTTGTTCAGATTCACTTCTTAGAGGAATCTGAAGGAATATGTGGGAGAGCTCTGGTGAGTCTCTGCTTTCACTCTACTATCTCAAGCCTTGTGCACTTAGAAAGAAGTCTTTTACTGGTCTTTCGGTCACTACCCTGTTGCTGTTGCTGTCTGCATTTATTCACTCCTCCTTCATTTCTGTTGTTTTGGGTATTTGAGAAACAAATTTTTCACTTTTAGTTTTCTTTTTAAAATGTTTCTAATTCTTTATTATTGAACATACATTTTTTTTTTTTGTCCTATATATGATTAAGCTCAGAGCTGCAAGGTAAGTTACCCTGGGCTGCATTCTGAGCTTCATGTATCTTTGAAACACATAATCCCTTTCCCTCTTCCTTTTTTCTACTGGGTGTTGAATAGTCATTTGTTATGCAAATGTATTTCCTTTTGTATTTGAAGGTGTTTTTTTGTAATGGCTTTCAAAGCCTATTTTTTTCTAAATTGAATTGTTCATTTTAACTAATACTGTTTTGGACTTTGCAGCCTTGGGTTTTTTCCAGAGGAGATCTGTTAATCTTTTCAATTGAAAATTCATTTTCCATATTCAGAAGTTCTTGTAGTTTTCCTATATTATTTCCTTCATTTTGAGGTTAAGGTTTTTTGTTTGTTTGTTTTTGTCTTATCATGTCCTTCTGAGAAACCTATGATTCTTAGGCTGTATATATCTTGTCTTCAAGATCCATATGTTTTTCTTACATGGTGAGCATATTTTGTTTTAATGCTTTTTTTTTTTGGCTTCTCTTCATCTAGGAATTGTTGTCTTTCACTTCTATGTATTTGCATCCCCAAACCATTGCCCTCTCTCTCTCTCTCTTTTTTCCATTACAGATTAAGTTTTTCTATTCTGCTCATTATTTTTGGATTTCAATGACATAAATTCTGCTCTCACAATTCTCATTCCTCATTTAAAGCGCTCAGGAACAAGTTGTGGTTCTATGTTTTCTCAACTTTTACAGGATTCTCTGTCTCATGAAGTGTTGGGTCATTTGTCCTCATTTTGCAGTACTTATTAATGTATGTCTGAACTCATTTACCATATCCGAAGAATATATTTCCTTCAATTGTTGCTGTTTTTATCTGTTTATCTTCAAAGTCTTTGAGATTTCTTCTTCTTTAGATGTTTGGTATTTTGTCTCTTCCCCTCATTCCATACCCTCATTATTTTGTTTATCATTTACTTCTGACTTCATCACATCTGATTGTGCTTTCCTTGAGGGCTGCACCACAAAACATCTTAGTATCCTCCCACATGGACAATTCACAGTTCACCAGCTTAGGTTTCTGTCCCAACTAAGTTTGAGTGGTTAGAAATGGCTCCAGCTGATTTCAATCCTCTTTTTTAAGACTTGGTGGAGTGCTGCATAATTCCCCACAAGCATTATGTTCTGCCCTGGTGACCTGGCCCACACTCTCTGTTCCTTAGTTTTCTGTCCTGCCACCTGCAGTTTACAGGCTGCTTTTCCTTGCAGCAGGGCTGTTTTCCCCAACTCTGAAAGAGTCTGCTTTTCCTGGCATCCTAGATGGTGCTTACAGGTTTCAATCCCCAGTATCCTTTTTCCCCTTAAGGGCAAGTCTAGTCCTCTATCTAGCTGTCTTCTATAATAAGAAGAATGCAATTTAAAACAAGGCTGATGTTTTAACTCACATTCAATAAATTGGCAAAAACCTATATCATCTAGAAACAATCAATGCCAGGGTGTCAGAAAACAGGCAAAATATTTAATTTACTGTGATAATTATTTAATTGTGATAGATATTTGCTGTGATAATTATATAAATTATATTAATTTAATATAACTATGAATTGCCCCCAACCTTTTTGGAAAACAGTTCAGACTGTGCAAAAACAATTTTTCATGACAATTGGCCCAAGAATCCCACTACTCAGCTAATGTCCCAAGGGAGTGTGTTGTAAGGCAAAAAATTGTCTCCTTAGCACTTAGTTCAACAAGCACCCTTGAAGAGTTTGGCTTTTGTCATTGAATCTTGCTAAGTACTAAGCCCCAGGCCCAAATCCCTATTATGTGTAACATTAACATTATTATGTAATAGTAATTAAGGTGGGGCATTTTGCTTTTCTTCTCTTAAGTGCCTTTAATGATTCTGGGGCAGATAAAGTGGGATCTTTTTGTCTTGGAGCATTTCTCAGTACTGAGACAAGTAGGAGTCATTGATTTGTATATGATGTGATCCTGGGGATAGAGAACTTTCCCAGACCCAGCCTGGGTGAGATCAAAGCCTTCAGGGCTCCAAAAAACTGGATATAACTGGGGAGAGCTTGGCATTTGATTTTTTGGGGGGCCACACTCATGGAAGGAGTGTTGAGACTCTGGGCAAGCTGCAAACTGCCCCCCAGCTTTGAAACCCAGACGTTGGGCTCTTGAGATGATGTTGATGTTAAGACTCTGGGCAGCTGTAGCTAAGGAGCCCTCCAGCTTGTAAACCCGGATGCTGAGACTTTGTTGAACCCTGGTAACTATGTATTAGGATTTGAATCAGACAAGGTCTGTCTGTTGAAGTTTGTAATTTGCTTGTATTTTGTTCTGAAGTTCAGGGTGCTGGCTCTTTCCCCTGAACTAAGTGAATGATATTTGTGTTCTGAATTAAAGTAAGCTTGCCAACCCCTTAACCTTGCTCTCCTTATTAAGGCATACCAAAAGAACCTGGGCTTTCTGGCTGTCCGGCAGCTTTCTGGGTGCTGGCTGTGGGTGGATCTGGACCCCTCACAGAAGCTGCTAACTAGATTGTTAAAACAGGGAGTCAATAACACAATATATAGTCTCATACATGCCTTGTAGCAATTATTCGTAGCAGCAAAAATAATAGTATCTATTAACCAGGATGAGATTGAGAGTTAGTACAATGCATAGAGTTCTGGACCTTAATTTCAATCTGCCCTCAAACTCTTACTAGCTTTGTGACACTGGGCAAATCACTTAACTTCTCTCTGCCTTAGTTTATAAAATGGGAATGATAATAGTAGCTCCTACCTCATAGGATTGTTTCAGGATGAAATAAAGTAATATTTCCAAGGGGTTTTGAAAATTATGCACATTTATATATTTGTGTGTGTATTTATATATGTTAGGTTACTTGCCCAAGTAACAACAATGTTGCTTGCAGCTGCTATGGAAGTGAAAGAGCAATAACACTAGCACATAGGAGGGTTGCTAGCACAGGTTTTGGGATCTGCCTTTCTAAGGAAAGCAACTTTAAGAGGTTTACAATATTACTTTAATTAAACATATATTATACATACATACCTACATACATATATATTTACATATATATATACCACTCACTTTATTCAGAGGAAAAAGCCAACACTCTGAATTTCAGAGAGTATACAAACAGAAATTACAAGCATACATTATATAAACAGAGCAAATAAACACAAACCAGTAGTCAGGCTTCTAAGCATCTAACTATAGCAATCCAAAGAGTTATCAGAGGGAGAAGCATCAACCTCTTGGTTTTCAAAGCAGAGGGGCTCTGTGACAGCTATCCAGAGTCTTGTCTGGTCAAATCACAAGACACTCTTCCAGTGAGTGAGAGCCCCCAAACAAAATGCCAACTGCAGATCGTATATACCCTTCTCAAGGTCAGAGGGCACCACAACCCCATGTGAACTAGGCTTTCTTTTTTCATAAACAGGTCATCAAAGACTCTTGATTCAATCAAAGACTCCAGATTGAAACAGAGGCAAAATTCATCAAAGGCACTTGATTACCTCAGTGCTGAGAAGCACCCAAAGAAAAACAACAAAAAGTCCCACTTTACTTGCCATTACATTTAAAAGACAAACTCAAAGGTACTTGATTACCTTAGCATTCTAAAAGAGAAAACAGTTAAAAAAAAAAAAAAGTCCCACCCTGATGATCATTACACCAGGGTTAAACAGATAGCATCTAATGCCATGTTTGAACTTAGTGTCACCTGACTCTAGGGGCAGGGCTCTATCTACTTTGGGAAACAAATGAAGGAAGATGCAAGAATTCCTAGGTGAAATTTGGAATGAATTTTCTCATCTAAACATGCGTTATGAGATTGGCTTTTCTTTTTCTTTAATACTGTTTAAATTATAGAATCTTGAAGTTGGAAGGGACCTCAGAAGCTATTTGTTATAACCTATATATAAAGTAAGAATTATCTTTTTTGACTGACTTGGCAAATGGTTGAACTATATCTTATTTTATTTTTTATATTTTAATTTATTATTTATTTTAAACATTCTCTTCTTTGTCAGTTTTGAGTTCCAAATTACCTGTGTTCCTCCTAACCCTTTGTATACGCTTTGAGAAGGCAAGCGATATGATATCAATTATAAATGTTAAATCATGAAACACATATTTTCGTATTAGCCATATTTTTTAAAAGCAAGAAAAATAAAGAAAGTGAGAAAATTATACTTCCTTTTGCATTGACAGTTTATCAGTTATTTCTCTGGAGGCAGATTACAATTTTTTCATAATGAGTCCTTGGAATTTTCTAGGATTCTTGCATTCATCAGAGTTGGCTATAATAACATTAATGAAACTATCTCTAAGAGAAGGCTGAATTCAGATGAATTACAATGAATAATTTTGGTTCTGGAGAGTACAAAGTGAAAGAGACATCCTTATTCTCAATAGAGAAGTGAGGAACGCAGGAGTGAAATGGATAATATATTATCAGATGTGGTTCGAATATAATTTAGTTTTGCATATTTATTTTACTTCATTATAGTCTAAGGCTCATTATGAGGGTAGGTGGAAATAATGTCAGTAAATGACTGTGATGTTAAAAACAAAACAAAAAAAGGTTTGATTTTTAAAAGGAAAAAAATGTATGAAATTTACTGTCAATACATATGCAAAGGTACAATGCAACTCGGATGGAAACTTAGGAGAGATAGAGATAGCTGTTGGATGGTTTTAAAGAATAGATAAAAATCAAAGACTAAGTTGAGAACAATATTTTTACACTTTCAGGAGAGAAGGCTATCATCTTCACATAAACATTCAATTAACAGCATGATGACAGCAGTTGAGGGGTATGTAGTTCTGGAAATAGAATCTGGATTTGTAAGTGCTCAGATTAATACGTTTTTCAGAATTTTAAAATAATGATTCAAAGAAACTGTAGTTAACAGTAAAATCAAATTATGCAAACATTCCTCAGTCTGTCAAATTAAATTCTTTTCAAATTTTGGTCTCCTTTGAAGCTGTTAATGTACCTTTAAAAATCATTTTCACATCTAAAGACATGAAAAATGAGCTAGTTAAATTATTTTGAAAGAAAAAGGATGATTCATGGATAAATAGTTAATACTGTATAATTAATACTTTTTAACTTTTAATAGCCAAAAAGATAGATATTTGGAAAACATAAGAAAACTTTGGAATATAATGGAGTATATCCCAAATTCCAAGAATTTTTTAGTTTACTTATTTATACTTAAGATTTTCCATTGGAATCTGCAAATCACAATACAAATATGTGCTGCTATGATTAATTACCATAATCATTAACACTAAAATGTTACAATAATATTCTTTTTATGCAATATCACAATTGTTTCTATGGCACCTCACTGTGGTGTAAAAGTGACCTTGTGTCTTGAAGGCTATGACAATGAAACTCAAATTTTGATGAGTTCCATTAGGCTGGAAAAACTCTGATTAATACTCAGAGGTGTATTGAGTATATATCATCTCAAAATTTATCTACTGAATCAAGATAGTGCAAGCTCCCATGACTATTTGATTTTTATCTTTATATTCTCAGTTCTTATATAATAACCCCTTACACAGAGTAGGCATTTAATATATATTTATTGAATTTAATTGATGCAAAGTAGTATTTTTTATTCTATATTGAAGGAAAGAGTATCCATTCTGACAAAATCATAGATCCTTGAAATTTGAAAGTAGATCTTCATTACAAAGTCTCATGAGGCAAAAAAAGAATGTTTGATATTATCAATTTAATTTTATTGATAATGAAAATGAGTATTAGGAAATTTAAGTAAATTTTCAAGTCCAACATGAGACTATTAAATTGAGAGTTGGGGCTTATATTAGGTTTTTTTCCTAAGTAGTGTTTTTCCCCCACAGTGTTGTGATTGATATTGGAATGAAACATAAATGATCAAAAAACACTCTTAAGAATAATATTTAAATATATTCATAGATGTGATTTGGTAAGATGCTAACATATTTCCTAAAAACACTCAAAATCAATATTGTTTTTGAAAGGTCTCTTTTATTTTTTTTTAATTAGCAAGCACTTATCTCTCTTTCTTCCACTGTCCCTCCAATCTCCCATTCACATATACATACTGCCAAAATGAGGGTCAGAGGAGAGAAAGAGAAAAGGAAAACAAAACAAAACACTTTCTCTTTCTCTCTCTCTCTCTGTCTCTCTCTCTCTCACACACACACACATGCGCGCGCACACACACGTTATAAGTTCATATGTGTGTGCGTGTGTGTGTGTGTGTATCTCCAAAGAAAACAAAATCCCATATTGGTCATATCTAGAAATATGTCTCATTCTATGCCTTGAATCCACACCCTCTCAGTGAGGCTGGTAGTCGGCATCAGAGTTCTTAAATCTTTCAAATATGTCATTACAATGTTCTTATTTTATGAATTGTTTCCATAGCTCTGCTCACTTCACTCTGAATCTGTTTATATGTTTTCCCAGGTTACTCTCAAACAAATTTTTTCATCATTTCCTACATTACATCACATTAATTTCCCACATCATTATATGATTAATTATTCCCCAATAGGTGAGGGTCACTTTAGTTTTCCAATCATTTGCCAATAAAAATAAGAATTCTATAAATATTTTTTGTATATAAGAGGCTTTTTCGTCTTTCTTTGTATTATGCCCCTTAAATCCCATCACAATTCTTCTCTCTTATTTTCCCTATTACTTTGGATAGGACCATATTTTTTTCCTGGTATCCAGGCTCAAGACTTGAATATCATCTTAGAATCCTCATTCTTTCTCCTCTACATATCCAATCAGTTGTTGAATCTTGTTAATTCTACCTCCATAATATCTTTGGTATATGACTGTTTATACTGACACTGTTTTCAACCTGGTGCAGGCTCTCATCACTTCATACTTGGACTGCAATAGGAGCCTTCTTATTGGTCTTCCTATGTCAAATCTCTTATCACTCATGTACATCTTTCATTCAGCTATCAAACTGGCTTTCCTAAAGCTCAGATCTGACAATGTCACATCCTACTCAGTAAAATCCAGTGGCTACCTATCACTTCCAAGATCAAATATAAAATTCTGTGTTTGGGTTTTAATGCCCTTTCATAACCTAGTTCCTTCCCTTCCTCCACATGTTTCCAGTTTTTCTAGATCCAGTGAAACTCAATCCTTGCTATTTGTTACAAAAGGCACTCACTTTCTTGGCCCTGTGCATTTTTGCTGGCTGTTTTCTCTGCTTAAAATTATCTGCCTCATTTCTACATCCTGGATTCCCTAGATTCTTTCAAGTCTCAGGTAAAATCCTTCATTGAGACATTCCCCAGTCCTCCCTTAATTCTAGTACATTCTCAAAGATTAACTTTAATTTGCCCATCATAAATATTGGTGGTCATATTTGTATAGACACTCCCAATCAAGTAAAGTATTCTTGGTGCAGGGACTATTTTTTTTTCCCCATTTCTTTGTATCATCAGTGCTTAGCACAATGCCTGACTATATATTTTTATTGCCCCTACCCAAAAAAAGGGCAGGTTTTTTTTTGTTTTATTTATTTTGATGATTTTTTTTTTACTTATCTCTTTTATTTTTTTTTCAGAATTTCTATCTTGTTATAGAATATTTGTGGGGTTTTTTTTTTTTTTGAGTACGATGTGTCCTTTCTCTCTGTTGTTGATAAAAATGCTTACATAATTTTTTTTCTGAAGAATTATTTGATTGAATCTCATATATTTTGGGATGTTGCATTATTTAAATTTTGGTTAATGAAATTACATATTGTTTCTATTTTTTGTCCCCCATGTAAATGGTTCCTTAGCATTTCATTATACATTGTCCAATTAATTATAATTCTGTCTTCAATGACTTTCTGAAAAAAAAAATAATGACTATTGCATTTGTTCAATGTCATGGTTAATTCATAAATATACAATACATAATAGATAAATATGCATATTTCTTTCTATTCTTCATCTTTATTTCTAAAAATCCATTATATCAAACTTTTATAAAGTTCTATTCAGATTTTTTCCTTATTTCTTCTAAGTTTTGTTAGACTTGAGTAGAATTGAAATGAATTCATCAAATCCTCCACTCTGAAAATTGTTTCTTCCTGTAACTCATTTAGCTTTTCCTTTAAGAATGTAGATGCTGTTCTTTTCAGTGTATACACATGTTAAGTATTGCTATAAATTCATTCTCTTTAGTTCATTCTAAAATAATGTAGTTTCTATGTTTCTCATTAATCCAATCTAGTTTTTATTGTGCCTTAACTGAGGTAGTGATTGTTTTTTTTTTAATTTTTAAATTTTATTTCCTTTTAGACTCAAGGACTAGAACACAAATACAGAATAGAGAAAAGGAATAAAAAGTATCATAAACTTAAATATTAAAATTCAAATACAACATAAGAACGAAAAGAAGTATGTTGTATGCATAACAGAACATAAGAGAGGATTGTTAGAGTGATTGTTAATCTTCACTTTTTTTTTACTCAGCTAAAATAAAAATATTTTTTCAACAACTCATTTTAATTCTGAATGAATCCTTACATTGCAAATATGTTTCTTCTACACAGTGTTTTGTTGGAGTCTGTTTCTAACTCATTATATTCTCTTCTTCTATTTAATGGGTGATTTCAACCCATTCATATTTATAGATATGAGTGCTCATTGTGTATTCACACCATCCTATTCTGTCACATTTTCCATCTCTTTCTCCTTTTCCTTCATTATGAAGAATAAGATAAAAAAGTAGTAGGCTCAGTACTAGCAATTTGTGTTTGATGCACTCTGCTTCCATCACCCCTGCTCCCTCTCTTATCTTCCCTTTACTCTGATCACTTGCTCTGACATAAGTTTAATATCTTCCTATGAGTTCAAAATTTCAGAATAATAGATCTACTCCTGGTCTGTGAGCAGCCCCCAATGTCTACTTCAGTATAAGAGTAACAGCAACAGAGGCCCATGTCTATTCAGCAGTTGTTTTGTTTTGTTTGCTCACTGATTTTTCTTTTTGTTTTATTTTGTTTTTCATGGTCATTTGTCTGAGAGTTGAATCCTCAATCATGGACTTGAAAATATCACTCTGTATTTTCTCCTTGAATTTACTAATCACTATTTTGTTTGATGTTCTTAGATCCTTGTTGGAGCTTATAGAGAGAGCTGTGCTATGTTGTTTCTTCGTATTCTACCATCTTTGCTAGACTCAAGTGTCCCTTTTCTATTATATAATAGGTTTGTTATTCTCAAAAAAGTTATTGGATTTGTGTGAAAATAAATGCTTCATTTTTTTTTTGAAAGAGCTTGACAAAGACAGCTTAGAAGGTTAACAGGAATGATCTGTCTGACCTGAGTTAGAGTGGAGCTCAGGCCAGGGTAGGCCAAACCAGCACAGCCAAGGCCCCAGCAAACCAGGAGGAGTCCTTGAGAATGACTGAATGAGCAGTGGCAGCAGCAGCATTTGTTTCCAGAGTTCTCAGTCCACGGTCAGTAAGAGAGTCAGACAACTGGTCAGAAGGAGATTAGAAGGGTCTTTTTGCTAGCGATGAGGCTGGATTCTGTTGCTTTGCCTATTCCTGGATCCAGATTGCAGTCCTAGGTGGCAATCCCATGGTGAGGAGCTCTAGTATAACAGCTTGTGGCAGCAGTGGAAGGGGTACTCTTTACAATTCCAGGGCAGAAAAGAATGCTTGTGGTCACTCACATACCAGAGTACAAGCCAGGAGAGAAGTAAACACCTCTCCTTAGATCATACCATTTTGGAAAAATTGAAACCTTACAGGTCCTTAGAATATCTCTGAAAGCAGCTGCACAAAACATCTGAAACTTAGGACAGTTTTCCCTCCAACCTGGAAGCAGAGCCTTATTTAACTAGGAATTTTAAGTCAAGTTAATAGGCTGGGGAAATGAGCAAACAACAGAAAAAAAAAATAAAACCTCTGACTATAGAAAGTTACTTTGGTGACAAGGAAGAACAAAATACACACTCAGAAGAAGACAACAAAGTCAAGCTCCTACATTCAAAGCCTCCAACAAAAATATGAATTTATTTCAGGGCATGGAAGTGCTCAAAAAGGACTTGGAAAATCAAGGAAAAGAAGTAGAGGAAAAACTGGAAAGAGAAATGAGAATGATGCAAGAGAAGCATAAAAAAATGAGCCAACAGCTTGGTAAAGGAGACATAAAACAATACTGAAGAAAATAACACCTTAAGAAATAGACTAGGACAAATGGTAAAAGAAGTCCAAAAAGCCAATGAGGAGAAGAATGCCTTACAAAGCAGAACCGGTCAAATGGAAAAGAAGGTCCAAAAGCTCATTGAATATAATAATATCTCAAAAATTGGAATGGAGCAAATGGAAGCTAATGACTTTATGAGACATTAAGAAATCATAAAATAAAAGCAAAATAATAATAATAACAATAATAATAATGACAATATAAAACATGGCATTGGAAAAAAAAAATTGACCTGAAAAAATAGATGCAGGATAAATAATTTAAAAATTATTGGACCACCTGAAAGCCAGGCTGAAAAAAGAGCCTAGACATTGCCTTTCAAAAAATTATGAAGGAAAACTGCCCTGGTATTCTAGAACCAGAGGGTAAAATAGATATTGAAAGAATCTGCCAATCACCTCCTGAAAGGGATCCCAAAATGAAAACTGTCAGAAATATAGCCAATTGGATTCCTGAGTTCTCAGGTCAAAGGGAAAATATTGTAAGCAGCCAGAAAGAAACAAGTTAAGCAATGTGAAATCACAATCATGATAACACAAGATTTAGTGGCTTCTACGTTAAAGTATCAGAGGGCTTGGAATATGATATTCCAGAGGGCAAAGGAGCTAGAGTTATAACCAAGAATCACCTAAACAGTAAAACCAAGTATAATCCACGTGTGTGTGTGGCAGGTGGTGGTGGGGGGAGAGGGACATTCAATGAGATAGAGTAATTTCAAGCATTCTTGAGAAAAAAACAAAAATAAATAGAAAATTTGACTATCAAATATAAGACTCAGGAGAAGCATGAAAAGGTAAACAGGAAAAGGATATCATAAGGGATGTATTAAAGTTAAAGTGTTTACATTCCTACATGGAGAGATGATATTTGTAACTCATAAGACCTTTCTCATTATTAGGGCAGTTAGAAAGAATGTACATAGACAGAGGGCACAGGTCTAAGTTGAATATGAAAGAATGATATCTTAAAAATAAAATTAAGTGGCAAAAGAGGAATGTACTGGGAGAAAGAGAAAGGAAGAGGTAGAATGGGGTAAATTAACTCATATAAAAGAGGTAAGAAAATGCTTTTACAGAAGAAGGCAAGATTGGAGAGGTGAGGGGGAGTATGTGAACCTTACTCTCATAAGAATTGGCTCAAAGAGGGAATAACATATCCTCTCAATTGGGTATAGAAATTGATCTTACCCTACAGGAAAGTAGAGCGGGAGAAGATAAGTCAAGTTAGTAATCTTGAAGTCACAGAATTGTATAAAAGACCTTTTTGGAGTTAGAAGAGACCTCTTTAGATATTTAGCTATATGTGTATGGCTAAATATTCAATGAGGCCATATATATTCTATATGTGTGTATGTGTGTGTGTGTATGTATGTACATATATATACAATATACATATATATAATAACAACATACTATAATATACTAATACATACATATCTGCTCTGACAAGTTGAAAAGCAGCTACCTAGTCTTTATTTGAATAACTCCAGCAAGGGAAAGTCATCATCTTTCCAGGAAGATGCTCTTTGCTCTTATATAGTTCTAATTGCTGACATTTTTTTCCTGACCAATTCTGTTTTTTTCCTTTTTTGTAAATTCCATCCCTTATTTTTCACCTCCTCCTTCTAGAGCTGGGCGACCCACAGTGTGATTTATGTGGCCTGCCTACAATATTATAAATTTATATAAATGCTTTTGTAAATGAACCTGAGCTTCTTCAGAGCTCTCACTAAAATGGCAAATCCAAATATATTGTCTCTTGTTTCAATAAAAACCTAAAGTGGGACAGCCCTGTTCTAGAGCCAAGAAAATGAGGAAGTGTAATCACTCTTAACAGGGCAGCTCTTCATATGCCTAAAGACAGCTATCATGTCCTTAATCTCATCTCCTTCACAACAAGCATGCCCAGTTTCTTTAATAAATCCCCTTGTGACATCAAATTGAGACCCTTTACCACACATATTACCCTGTTTTGGGATACTGCTCAGCTTATCTATCAATGCATTTCTGAAAATGTAGAGTCCACAAAAGAATACTCCAGATCACATCTGGTTATACAATCATATAGCAGGAGTCATAGATATCTCATTTGACAAAAACAGGTAGAGCTCATTCCCAAAGATCCCATATTCAGAGATGTCACCTTGTAAATTGTTTGTATGCTTTTATATGTATGTGTGATTGTGTGTGTAATACATACATGTGTGCATATATGTTGTCATTTCCTTTTGTTTTTTTTTTAAAATTAAATTATATGAGATTAGTCTAATAAAAAAGGCCTTCTCAAATTCTGTGAATTCTGAAAATAAAACACTATATGAAATAACATATTCCAGGTATTAGAAATTAAAAAAATAATATTTCTACATGTCAAGGAGAATACTTATTAAATACCTAATTATTAAATATATAATACATATTAAGACTCATTATCTTTGCATGCCAGTTAACCCAAAGAATATGCCAATATTTTTGGGAAATTGACATAATATTTAAGATATACATATATATACATACATACATACATACGTACATACATACACATATATACACGTATATGCATGTATATTCTTCCTTCTCTGATTTGTGACTTTGTACTTTATAAACATGTGTGAATACATCGAATTTCTGTATATTTTATATCTTTGTAAGTGTATTCATAAAAAGGAATAAGATGAGGAATTTGCACTATACACCAACATATCTTAAAAATGCTAATCGAGCTGGATATTCTACTAATTTTATCATTTGCCAAGTCAAACAATAGTCCAATGAGCTAATCAAAGTTCAGGTACAGGTCTGGGACTTAATTTTTATTGCATATATATCATATTTACATTTTTATTTTTGTGAAATCAGCTGCATACTATTAACTAGCAAAGCTGAATACTTCAACTGCTAAGTTTCTGCATACTTAACTGACTGAATTGAATATTTAATAGTTTAATTTACATGTGCACTGATTGCTCTAAATACTTGTGAAACTGTATAAGTTGATAAGGAAAAATATCTAAATACTTATTAAGAAGATTTAAAAGTCGTGGTTTCTCATAAACCTTGCTACTGCTTATTTGAGCTAGAATTTTTTCTCTTTTACTCATCATTTAGTAATGCGGAAGACAGACGCATTAAGGATTTCAAAGATGATTTCATTTAAAAAAATTAACAATAAAGCTGTTATTTCAGTAATTGGTTTCTTTGACTATTTTCACAGGTGCTTATTGGCTGTAAACTTTAAAAAATAAGAAGTTGATCTGCTGAAGTTAATATGGTTGGCATGATGGACAAAGGAATCAATTCTCTTAACCTCTGAGACTTATGAAAGTTATCCTTTTGTCTTAAGAAATTGTAGAAAGATGCATGTATTTCTTATTATTTTGTTATACATTACTTCACTATGCATGCTCTGAGATCCGGTATTGCCATGGGGTTCAATATACTTTTTCATCTATTTATTTGTCTTCCTAGAAGAAATATAATTTTCCTCAGTACAAGAACAATTTCCTTTTTGTCTTTGTATCCTCAGTGCTTAGTTCATAGTTGGCATAAAATAAGTGCTTGTTGATATATATAGGTAGAGACATATGTATCTAGGGAGATGTATATACATACAGACATATAGCTATACAGCTATGTGTATGTGTATATGTATATATAAATACAATTTTGCATGTGTGCATATATACATATTTATACACACATTTATATGTATGTATGTGTATGCATGTGTATATATATATATATATATATATATATATATATATATATATTATATACCTTAGTGTTATGTTAATGAAAATGGGAAGACCTTTCCCATCCATTAATAAGCCCATGTGACCTGCCTGAGTCACATGAGTCTGAGTCACATGGAGCCTCTGGTGGGAGGAACTTGCCAAACTGGTGGAGCACGAAGGGGTGGAACAGGAAGCTGGAGTGAGTCAGAGCTGGGAGAGAGACAGTGGGAATTACAGCTTGGAGACAGAGGAGGCAGGTAGAGAGAGCAGCAGCTAATGTGAGTGAGAAAGGGAGATATGTTTGCTTAAGGGAGTTTGTGGGAAGGTCTGATGGAGGGAAGGCTTGCGAATGGCGGTGCCCCCTTCATTGATGATGTATATAGATTTCTTGGTTGCTATGATGGATTTGGCTTTCTGGTGTTGGAATAAATTTCTTGGTTCTGTCTACCATGAAGAGAATCTGTTATATTTTGCCATTCAGAACGACACTGATATATTCATAGTAGCTGCCACTGTGGGTATCACATTGGTGCTATATATTGTATAAATATATACCGTGTGTATGTATGTATGCATCACAAATACATTGCATCTATACATATGTGTGTATATATAATATTTTATGTGTATGTATATATGTATGTGTGTGTATCCAGGTCTCAAGTCAACTTTCATGGAGGCTGATAACTTGATAGAGGTTGATAACTTGATATGTCCTGCTTACATCAGTCTGAGTTGTGAAGAAATCCAGGGAGAAGAGATTGAGATTTTTGGGACCTTCAGAAAGCAATTCTAGGTTATCTTCAGGGAAAGTTGAGTGGGGGAAGAGAAAGGCTTTGATAAGAAGCCTTTCATAGGAAGATCAATTTAGGAGCTAGATACCCCAGAATTTCCCTGTTCTCACTTTACTACACTAAAAAAATTGAGTAATTTTCCTCTTAGGTTAGGTTTGGTTCTTTGTCTCTGTCTTTGGCTCTTTCTTTTAATTGCAGCTTAAAAATTATTTTAAAAAAAACTACAATAAAAAAAAAGGGGCAGCCAGGCAGTGCAGTGAGTAGAGCACCAGCCCTGGAATGAGGAGGACCTGAGTTCAAATGCAGCCTCAGACACTTGACACACTTACTAGCTGTGTGACCTTGGACAAGTCGCCTAACCCCAGCTGGAGATAGGAGATCCTTCACTCATTGTATTGCGTAGTATATTCTAATATGCATAACTTCACTGATTTCTGTTTCCTAGCAACTTGTGGATACATACACATACATATATTTCTTATTCACTCTGTAAATGGCTTTAGCGAAACTGACATTTGATGGAAAGGGAGTCAAAGTTTTAGAAATGTAGCCTGCAGAACTCCCCCATAAAAGAGTTGGAAACTAGGAACCCAGTGTGTACATAAAAATCATTTCTTTTGACTGACAATATTTAGGGGAACAGATAATTCAGTATAGTACCCCCTCCACAAGAAGAACAGAGGAGCTAGCCTTGTTTCCTTGATCTGCTTCTCCCCAACTGACAGGAATCAAATTGTCTCTTGGAAAAAGGTGGGTAGTGGAGATTTTAAAGATTGATATGTATACCTCCCTGTGACATACATTTGAAAAGACACATGCAGACAAATACATCCCACATGGGCAAGACTCAAGAAGATCTACATGCCGTGGATTTTGTGATGAGAAAATCTAAAACTGTACCTCATACAGTGATGTTTATTTAGTTAAACACGCTCATTTGATTTGAGCTAATATTAAAGGGACTAGATATATTGCAGTATAACATTGCCATTAATCATTTAATGTTATTTTAATCATTTAATTTATTTTACAAACTTTATTGGTAACAAAGTAGTCAAAAATTTGATTTCCAAAATGTCATCTATGAATTACATTCGTTTAAATAAAATTGCTAGGCAATGGAATCAGGTTATGAGAAGAATGTCAAAGAAAATATTCACTCTGAGTCAACAAAGACTAAGGTATGATTAATAAATTGTATTCATCTAGATCCCAATTATTAAAGTAGACTTCACAATCAGCAAATCATGCAGCAGAATTTCTAGTATATTTAAAAACCTGTAAATGGCCCAATTGGAGTGTACAGCCTTATCAGTAGACTGGGTCATTGAATGAGAAAATGTGTCATGCAATTAATCGAGTATAAAAAAATTAAGCATTATACTGTGGAAATGAATAAGCAAAGCACATTTGCTGATTCCTGAAATACCAATGAGGCTCCTAAGTGAATGTGATGTTTGACAAAATTTATGAAAAAATAAGGTAAATTAGGAAAGTTTAGCCAGTGTAAGGGTTATGTACTGGGAAAGAACTAAGAATTAGAGGGTAAGAAGTCATGATGAGGTTAGAGATTATAAGACAAAAGGAAAAATGGAATAAATCAAAGAATATGGCCAAATAAAGCAATTTTAGAGTTCATGAACATGAAAGCAATACCCTTTTGTGTGATAGTAAGATCAAAGGTATGACCATCTCTGTTTATAATTGAGGTGAAAGTAGATTCTGGGAAATAAGTAAATTGAGGAACTGTGAATTTGTAGTATTGAAAGGGTATCAATACTTCTGAAGTCCCCTAATATGAGGGCAAGTGTTAGGTAAAAGGCAAAGACTATGTATCAGGTACTGAACCCTTTGAAATAAGAAGGAAAGTGCCTTGAGTCTTGGTGGATAAACAGTAATAGAATTTCTTATTCTACAATGGAGCAAAACTGACCTTGCATTTTCTCTGGCTGTTCCCTATGCCTGGAATACTTTTTCTCCTCTGATTTGACTACTGACTTCCCTGGCTTCCTGCAGCTAAAATCCTACTTTCTACAGAAACCCTTCCCTAACCCCTCTTAATTCCAGTGCCTTCCCTTTGTTATTTATCTTGCATACAGTTTGCTTTGCATATTTTTGTATGTTGTTTTCCCCTTTAACCTAAACTCCCTTAGGCTGAGCACTGTCTTTTTTCATCTTTTTGTATCCCTAGCTCTTTGCACAATGTCTGGCACATATTAGATGCTTAATAAATGCTGATTGATTAGTTGTTCCTCATACAACATCACATCTCCTCTTTTTGTGGCCTAGAATGCTCTCCTATTCTCTCTCTTAGAATTCCTTCAATATCTACTTCCTTCTACATAAGGCCTTCCAAGAAATGCTAATGTTAGCCTCTCTAAGGTTACCTTTATGTCACTTATGCATGTTTTATATATGCTATTTACATACATGTTGCCTCTCACATTGAAATATATGCCCCTAAATGGTAGAGACTGTTTACCTTATAGATTTGTATCTACAGCACCTAATACAGTGTCTGACATATAGTATAGGTACTTAATAAATGCATATTCATTGTTTAGAGTTGATTTCATATCTTTTGCCAACCTTCTGGACAAGCAGATTACTTTGAAATAAGTGATTAACATAGAATGAGCAGGCAAGATATTTTCATTTCTTCTCAAGAGTATAATACAGAGTAATTTCTTGCTTTTCTAGAGTGTTTTTAGATAAAAATATACGGGAACAGTGATCCCAATCCAAGGAGTTCAGAAACAGTAAATGTCACTTTCCATTAGGTTACCCTAATTCCAAAAAATCAAGTGATTTAGAACTACATGGCTAATTTTGATCCAACTTAGCAAACTGCTTCTAAACATTCCATTTTCCTTCTACCCTCCCCAAGCCATTAAATACGAGACCAAGTCATGAGTTTGGAAGAAGAGTGCACAGAATTTGGAAAGTTCTTACTTGGATGCTTACTAATTAAGATATGGGGTGTATAATTAATGCAAAATTGAGATAAAAACAGGCAAAATGTGTACAGATTGCTAAATGGTATTTATACACTTTAGTTGATGATACATGAAATTATGATAGCATTTGGGCCTGTGGTACTAGAAGACATTTGGAAAACTCTGAAGAGCTTTGTTTCTTCTCACATTTCTCATATGTATATTCTTTATTATTGGATATGAAAACCTGAATCATTTTGTAATTAGTAGTTGCCTCAGAAATCTGTATATTTCGCAGTGGGACTCATTTTAGGCAACATTTCTGATTCTATTATTTTGGTTAAAGGAAGTTACATCTGGTTGTGCCATATCATATCGTTATGATTAGATACTCCCTTTCTTTAAAGATTAATGATTGTGGTCTATATTTTTTTTTTTTTATTATACTAGTCCAAGCACAATAGGGCTCTGAATTGATAAAGTTTCTAGCAAATTTTAGCATGTACTGTTTTTATAGGACAGACCCCAGACAATCTATGTGTTGTCCTCAGCTGGAACCACCCATCAACATAATCTCAGTTCATAACTAAATACAGAATTCAAAGCACATATTCATCACTGTGATGAACCAGATAGGCAATATATTAAAGGAACAAGAAAGTATTGGATATTAGAGACACTCTAAAGCCCTGAGGGAAAAGGCAAATCATAATGAAAAAGATGTGAGTGGAAGGAGAGAGGAATGAAGGAAACAGCGATAGCAAGCAATATCAAACTGCTATATTTTTTTTAATCACAATAAGTTTGGGACTTTCCCATGTCCTGCACCTTTTTTTTCATGTTCAATGAATTAACTGAAAGGGTAGAATCTTGTGAAATTATTCAATGTCTCTCTTCAAATGATGCCAAAGTACTACAAAGGTATCTCGTTTTAGACTTTTCTCTGGAATGGAAATCGATATCATCCTCTTTTAAAAAGGCTGAAGTAAAAGACCACTATAGGTTCCAGGTTCACTCCCATTTTCCTTGAGTTCAGTCTGCTAATACATTAGAATATTACTCATATTTTGAGAGAAATGATTCATTGAGGATCTGTACTCAAACTCTAATGACTAGTAGTCAGTTAATTATGATTTTAAAAGGGGTAATAATTGTTAGTAATTATTTTAATATATTCATCTAGTAATATATATCTAGTCAATCACCAATAGCTAACAAATTAAGCAATGTATTAATCCATACTTTGTGTAAGTCAGATAGAAATATAGATTCAAATAGAAGATCCCTATAATGGTCCTCAAATTTTAATGTAATGTTCATTAATTGTTTTTTAAGTTAATTTATTTATTTTTAGTTTTCAACATTCACTTCCATAAGTTTAAATTTTTCCCCCTCCCTCCCCTCCCCAAGATGGCCTGCAATCTGATACAGGCTCTACATGTTCATGCCTATTAAACATATTTTCACATTAGTCATATTGTTTGGAAGACTTAGATGTTCATGACTTGTTTACCAGCCATGGAATTCACTTGTGCAACAACAAGCATGTTGGTAAAGATATCTCTATCCTGATTTGTTCAAATTCCATGACCAAACCAAGTGCAAGTGGTGGCATAGTATATAGAAAGTTCCCTCTGCTCACCCCTCCGGTCCCTCGAACTGAAAAGGTCTCAGAGAGTATGCACAGCTTCTACCATCTCCTCTTGCCTAACCTAAGGAGAAGCCCACCCATCTTGTTACCACCTAGTCAGCAGAGATATTCCTTGTTTCACGCAACTTGTGATGCTACTGACATATCATTTTTGCTTATTTTACCTTATGACTCATATGTCAACCAGTGAGATTCTGTATTCTGTATAGCCATTTTTGAATGTCTAGTTAACAAATCTGGTATCAAACCCTGTTTTAAGAAAAACAGAAGGAAAAACAAGGTCCTGGAAGAAGGGGGCGTCTCAGATCATGAGGAAGATCTGAAGTCTACTTCATTAGAGGAGACCATGGACCCTTTAATAAAATGCTATTGGCTCAGAGTTCTGCCTCAGTCTCTTTTATTGTAGGTTATACAATTTCAGACAACCAAAAGTTGTCTGAAGAACATACTGTTCCACGTGCAATTATATATTTCTGGTAACTTCTATTCCCATAATAAATTTGAATAGTAATTATTAAAATTTATTAAAAAAAAGTATCCATTTCAAAATTTCTATCTGCATTCAATTTAAAAAATATGGTTTGATTTACAAGAAATTAAACTTGAGGCATTTATTGTTTCTCTTGAATCAATGCCTTTCTTAACAAGAGCAATAGCTGGAATTGATGTAACACTTTACGGTTTGTTAAGAACACTGTGTATACCAACCCATTTAATTCTCACAACAGCATTGAGAATAAAGCACTGCCAGAATGATCCCCATTTTAACCCATGTGAAATGTTGGCTCAGAAACATTAAATGGCATGCTTATTGCCACATAGCTAGTAAATATCAGAGGAAAGATACAAACCTATGTCTGTGCTAAAGTCATGCCCAAATGCTGTCCACTATACTGTATTGTTTCTCTCTTTCATCAAAGTTAGTAAATTGAAAGCATCAAATGCTGAATGTTGAGGTATAATTGAATGGTATTTTGACTTAATTCTGTAAAATATAGAACACTGCTCCAGGTGGTGAAATGTATTAATAATAATGAATACTTATATCAGCACTCAGCATTTCCCTCTGAAGAGACAAGCAAATGTTTAAGAGCTTCCATTCTTCAGAATTAGACAATCCCCAACTCCACCCCTGCCAAATCCTTGTTTGTTTGTTTTTATGAAAAGCTTAGTCATTTAGGAAAAATGCTGAGTATCAGTACTCATTCTTGTCAGTGCTACGTCTTAATGGTTACAAAGAAAGTACACAATCAAAATTATATCAGTGTGAATGAAATATCATGTATAATACATTTTACATCATTGTGAGGTGAATTATTTTTCATCAAAATTAATAATCAGCAGAAAACACATATTGAAATTTTATAAAAGCTAATTTGCTTCACCAACCAACAAGTACTATTAAGAACATTCCATGTAGCTAGCACCATGTTAGATATCAAATACAAAAGAAGTCTAAGAAATAGTCTCTTCCCCCAAAAGACTTAATAATTTAATTATAAATATGATACGAACAAACATGATATTGACATTAATATCTTATTGTATTCACATAAAAGCCAGGATACTAATTGTGCTGACAGTGAAATATACTACTTGGCCAAAGGTACTTCCACCTCTCAGAGATGAATTATGATAAAGTACTCAAATAAGATTTATGATTGGAGAGGGAAGTCGCAACTAGACTATGGAGAGTTAGGGGTGAAAGGCTCTTTTGACAACACTTCTGGAGTGAAAATCAAAACTACCTGTGTCACATTCTCCCCAAGTAAAGCATGGAGGCAAATAATGCTTTAAAAGAATAGAAAGTAGGGTGGACACAGGTTGTAAAGAGCTTTAAACAGAAGAGTTGTTTCAGTGAGATAGTAAAAGTCATTTTGGGGGGTTCAGTAACATGGCTATACTTACACATTAGGAAAATCAGTTAGGATGATCTGTAGATAAACAGGCAGGCTGTTGTATAGTAAAAGTGAGAGATGATGAGGGCCTGAACCGGTGTGGTATCTATAAATGGGAAAAAAAGGATTCATGTGAGAAATGGTACAGAGAAAAAAAATATGTGTGTATGTGTTTATGTGTGTGTGTGTGTGTGTGTGTGTGTGTGTGTGTGTGTGTGTGTGTGTAAAGAATGGACCTCTGAGGTGATAAAGGGAGAGGAATTGAAAAGGACAAGATTATGAACCTGGGAGAACAGAAGAATGTTGGTGTCCCCAACAGTAATAGGGAAGTTCAAGAGAGAGATGGGGAGGGGGGAATAATGAAGATTTTTTTAGATATGTTGAGTTTGAGATACCTATTGGACACCAATTTCAAAATGACTAATAGACAATTGATAATATGGGATTAAAGTTCAGTAGAGACACTAAATCTGGATGAATACATTTAGGAATGATCTATGTGGAGGTGATAATTGAATCAATGACAGTAGATGAAATTACAAAGCAAGAGAATATAGAGCACGCTCACACAACTTGTGGCCCAAGGGACACGTACATCCCTCAGGCAGGTTGCAGCCCACCAAAAGATTTCCTCCACACTTTTCCCTGAGTTGCCTGACATCCTTTGACATGGCACAAGTTGTGCAGGTCTAATATAGAGGGAAAAGAGAAGGGCTCCAAAGCTTTAGGGCACACCCCTTTTTTTTGAGGCGTTGTCCATTTGGGATTCATGTAAATTAATTCATTCAAAGAAGCAAAAACATGCAATTTTGAGTAGATAACTAAGAAAGGAACCTTCAATAGGCAAATAGAAGACCATAGCAAAGATGTCGAGGAGTAGCACACCAAAGGGAAAAACAGAAACATAAAGGAGTATGATCATATAATCATATGACCAAGCTGCCAACATTTGCTGGATTATGGAGAAAGCAAAAGAGTTCCAGGGGAAAACATAACTACTTTTGCTTCATTGACTAGACTAAAGCTTTGACTGTGTGGATCACAATAAATTTTGACAAGTCCTCGAAGAGATGGAAATAGCAGATCATCTTACTTTTCTCCTAAGGAATCTTGTATGTATGTCAAGAAACAATAGTAAGAACTGAACATGGAACAACTGATTGGTTCAAGATTGAGTAAGGAGTGCAGCAAGGCTGTATATTGTCATCTTATTAATTTAACTTATATGCACAGTACATCATGCAAAATGCCATGCTAGATGAATCAAAAGCTGGAATTAAAGTTGTCAGGAGAAATATCAACAATCTCAGATATGCAGATGATACCACTCTGATAGCAGAAAGTAAAGAAGAGTCAAGGAGCCTCTTGATGAGGGTGAAAGAGAAGAGTTAAAAAAAAATGTCCTGAAGCTTAACATAAAAAACACAAAGAAAAGTAAGATCATGGTATCTGTTTCATTATTTCCTTGAAAATATAGGGAGAAGAAATGGAAGCAGTGTCAGATTTTATATTCTTGAGCTGAAAGATCGCTGTAAATGGTGACTGCAGCCATGAAATTAAAAGATACTTTCTTCTTGGAAGGAAAAACTATGGTAAATTTGGATAGCATGATAAAAAGCAGAGACATCACCTTGCTGACGAAGTCCTATATAGTAAAAAGCTGTGGTTTTTCCAGTAGTAATGATTTGTTATGAGACGTCCTAGCAGGAAGGCTGAGTGCCTCAGAATTGACACTTATGAATTGTGGTCCTGGAGAAGACATTTGAGAGTTTCTTGGACAGCGAGATAAATCAACCAATCTTTACAGAAATTATCTCTGACTATTCATCGGAAGGACAAATACTGAAATTGAAGCACGCATACATTGGCCACACAATAAGAAGACAGGATTCATTAGAAAAGACTGATTCTGGGAAAGATTGAAGGCAAGCAGAGAAGGGGGTGACAGAGGATGAGATTGATAGTATTAAGGAAGCAGTGAACATGAACTTTGGATGGACTTTGGGAGATAGTGGAGGACAGAATAGGTGTGCTATGGTATATGGAACCATAGAGAATTGGATAAAACAGAATGACTGAACAACAACAAATGATAACACAGAGGAAATGAAGTTTTTTTTTCTTTCTTTGTTTTTTACCATCTCTGTCCACAGGGGAGGTAGAGTAAAGGAATCAACTGTGAGAATTGAGTAGATAGAGGAAATGAGAACTATCCCAACTTTGATTCTCTTTAGAGACTGTGATAAATTCTATTCATAATCACCCAGTATCATATGAATGTTATATTTAAAATGCCCTAAATTAAATGTGCTGTGGAATTTTCCAAAGGCAAATCAGCCTGCTCTATTACTCCTGCTGAATATTGATGACATCTTGAATATCTAACTAGAACATATAAAGTGATACACTAGTAATATGAAGAATTGGGTATGGTACATTGGAAAGAATATTGATTCTGGAATCAGAAGTTATCTATTCAAAGCTTGTCTCTGGTACATACTAGCTATGTATATTATAATTTTATGAATCACCAACAAAAATGTATAGAGAATTCTTTTTGGCACTCTGAGTATAATATGACCATTTCTATGTCATTTGTACATTACTTGTACAACCCAGGCTGAGGTTGGTTTAGATGTTCTCTGAGTTTCTTTTAAAATCTAAATATGTGATCTTATTATCCTTCCATTTACACATCATAGTCTAGACAATTAACCTTTGTCCTCTTGCACTTAATCTGCAAACAATAAATCAATGTTTCTCCTTACGTTTCGTGATTTTCCTCTTTTACTTATATTTCATGTTGATATTTTAAAATATGTTTTATATGCTTCACTATGTGTTTATCTCTCTACATCTTCTAATATTTGCAAGTACTTCCTGTTTTAAAATATTAACAATTATAGGGCAATAATTGCATCCTTTTTAAATATGGAGACTATCAAGCACACTTCTTCATGCAGAAAAAGATTCAGTACATTGCTTTTGAAGCTCATGGTCATGATGATGAAAATGATGATGATGGTAAAGCAAACCTCAAATTATCTAAACCCACTTAAAGAAGATGCTCAGTGCTTCTATAGGACCCTCTGTAAGCAATGCCTGAAGTATTCCATCCCAAAAGTTTATGAACGTGTGGCTATTTTTTTGATAGAAATATACATGAGGTGGGATACAAGCCTCAAACATAAATATCATTATTTAAAAAAAACAATATTTTGAAATTATTATTTATAACATACATGCACAACCTGTAGCCCATGAAAAATGTAGAGGATGTAAAATAAGCCTGCACAACATACCACCCATGGGCCACTTTGGAGAACCACAAGTGACTCGTGGGGTGTATGTTGCACAAGTCTGACTTATACTGATCTAAGATAAATATTTTATAACTTTAATATTTCCAGTCCTAACTACACAAGTGAGATAGAATTACAAAGAAAAATGTAGAATCATTATATAAGTTTGAAAATTGTGCAAGGAATATAACATGTACAGAAAAATATCACTTGTTTGATTAAATATAACCACTTCACAGCAGAATAGTAGATCAAAAGAATCATGAGATATGCAAATTTAGAGACATCTCAACTCTAAATGTTCATATGGATTATTTGTGCCCAGCCTATGGTAGAGCTTTCTGAGCTCATATTGGTCTGGTCAGACATAGTCAGACACATTGTACCTTGACCCCAACATAGTGATGTCATGAAGCATAACTACCAAGCAACCAACCCAACCAATTATTCAATAATAGCTACGTTAAAATTGTTACAAATAAAATCAGATGCACAAACATATGAGCCTATCTTTTAATATCAACTTTGCCTTCTACAAAGTAGATTGTGAGCCACTGCGAAGCCATAAAAGGATGGATTCTTGCAGGTAGAGGGTGGGACTCCTACCAAACAGACTTTTGTCTCTTCCATTTTGGAGATGGCATTCATAGGAGAAAAAAGGACTTGTAATTTTGAAGTAAACTGTTAACATCTGTATCAATTATGTTACAATATAATCTCCTTAGTCAATACTCATTATTTGAGATTTTCCCCTAAATTTATGGTCAATTGTAAATATAAGATATATTAAAATCCATAAACATATTATGAACAACAGTCTATATATGTGTGAATATAAATTATTTTCTATTTACAAACAATGAAAAGAAATTGTATAAAATTCTTTGAATATGAAAACTCAGTTACTAGAATTGAATGCATCTGATGCATTCAATTCCATTATGTACAAATCAGAGGATGGATCAATCAGAGGTAATTTTGATTTTAAAAGTGATATAAAGCATATAAAATATTTTTAAAATGTTGTTATTGGATATAAACCTTGGGTTTAAGTCCCCTCTGTGATAAATAATTGCTGGGTGATTCTGGGCAAGTTTTAACTTTTTAGTGTCTCAAGTATTTACTTAAGACTATAAATTACAGATCAGGTTTTGATCTTTATTAGTTAAAAAAATCCATATAACTGTGAAATCGATGTGTGCTCCAAAATATATTCATGTATGTATAAGTGTACTTGACAAATTTAGATAACTGGATTAAAGAACCTCATAGGCCATCTGTTACTTGATAGTTCATCAGCGATATTCCTATTAGCTTTAAAATACCTGATTCTATTGAGGATCTTTAATTTTTAATCAAAATGTATTGCAGAGTTGATTTCTGTGTACTTTTATTTGATAAGTTGCCAAGTCCATCATATTTCTTATATCTTCCCACAAGCAGCTGGGGAGCACATTGGGTAGAGAACTCTGCCTAGAGTTAGAAGACTTGAGTTCAAATTGAGCTTCAGATACTTACTGGCTGTGTGACCCTGAGAAAGTCACTTAAGCTGTTTGGTTCACTGTCCTCAACTATAAAATGGGGATATTAATGGTACTTACCTCCCAGGGTTGTTGTGAAAGTCAAATGACATAATGATTATAAAGTGCTTAGCATAGGACTTGACATATAATAAGGATTAACGAAAATCATAACTAAAACAACTACAGACTGACACCAACTTCGTCTCTTCTCTACTAGACTATTGTAGTAGTCTACTAAATATTCTTCCTTCTTCTAGCCTCTCCCTTTTTAGTCTTTCTTTTATACAACATCTCAAAGCATCTTCCTAATACACAGGCTCAACAATATCACTTCAATTTTCAAAAGCTTTCAGAAAATACTAATTGCCTACAGGGAAAAACAATTAAAACCAACCTGACATTTAAGGTACATAAGAATGTTGTACCAACCAAAATTTCACATTAGTACCCTGAACTACTCATGTCTCAGTTTAACTAAGAATAATAAGTTGCCAAGTCCACAATATCTCTCACATCCATCTGCCTCCATGCACTGATACAGAAATGGAATCCGGCTTCAGAGTGAACTCTTTTGATTTTTACCTATTTAAATTCCTTTCTTCCATCGAGCCTCATCTTAATTATACTCTCTTTTGTGAAGTGTTCCTGTATTTCTTCAACCTTCCCTCTGACTAAAAGTTGTTGCTCTGTTTTGGAATTTTCCTAAAGTAGTTTGCCTGGATCTTTTCTTCAGATGTTTAACTCTGCATTACATTTATTCATTCATATGACATGAATATCATACACATACACTCATCTCCTGTAAGGATAGATTTTAAAGTAGATAAGAAAAGCTGGAATTTGTTGTTTATCATCTTTATATATTCAGCATAACATAGTACCTTAAGCATCAGTTTGGGTAGGGACCTGGCTTGGACCTGAGATTTAATTAGCATAGACAGCTAAAAATCTTAGGTAAGGAAATTTTCTCTACCAAAACAGGTTGGCAACTTTTCTATAATTTATAATTTTAAAGAATTATTTAGAATATTTTAAGATTAATTGACTTGTCTACAATCACACAGTCAATATGTATCAGAGGTATTAATTGATCCCAGGTCTTCATGGCTTTCAAGGCCACTTTCTGTGCACTGTATCATTATAATACATATCGTATACTTGGTAAATTATGACAAGAGTTATATGCATGAAACGGTATGAGAGGACAGTAATGACAGTGATATTTTTCAAGTAGAGCCCTGACCCAAAGTTAAAGCTATAGGTTTCTGCAAAATGGGTTGAGTGCATTGAGTGCTTCCCAGTGATCTAATTCTTTCTGATTTCTGTCCACATCTATTCATCCCCTCAAAACTTCTGAATTTAGCTCATTTTGTGCATACCTCCAGTTTCCCTTGGAAATATAAAACTTGGCCTTGGTTCTAGGTTTGTATTCCCCTTCTTCCCCTTCCCTTCCCAACCCCACACCAAGTATAGTGACCTCAGCTCCCTTACAAACACTGAAGATAACAAGACATTGAATATAGGATAAGATTTATTTAATCTGATTACCCCACCACCCAAAATTAAAACAATATCACCTGCATACACACATAACTTATTCTTGAGCCTCTAAAAAGTCAAGATACCTCAATTGTTCTTTCTGGTTGGTTCCTGTCACCTGTAGATACCTACAGACTTTAAAACTATAGTATTAACTCTGTGGGACAACTTACTTCACCCAACCACTAAGCCATACCAGCTCAGGCATTATTGTCAGCATAAAGCTTTTCCTCATATCCCCAACTGCTAGTGATCTTCCTTCCAAATTAATTTGCATTTAACTATATATAAATATCACTATAGGTATGTGTGTACATACATATATACATTTATGTGCTACATATGTGTATATTCTCCATTATTAAAATGCAAATTCATTTGATTAGGGATTTTTATATCATCATACTTATATACTCAGCACCTAGCAGAGTGTCTGACTTCTATTAGACTCTCAGTGTAAACTTTTAATTGTTGATTGATAAGATTATCTAATAAGTTAAAGCACCCATTAGAAGGATTACTCAAATCTCACAATGCTATAAACAAAGGCTGACTATCACATGGGATCATAATTTTATGTTAATGTGGAGGGGGAACTGAGGAACTTATGGCTAAAGATTTGGATAAAATATGAGAAAATCCTCTAGCCTTGAACTGTATATAGCACAGCTATTTGAACTATAGCTCTATTTTAATATTTTATTATTATTATTAAATTCCACTTTGGGTTAAATCTAGTACTTCACAAAAAAGGGAAAGTCTATTAAAATGGTTGGGGTAGATACTGTATATCAGACAAAAAGACACTGGGCAGGTCATGGCAGTAGATAGAGAAATGTACCTGGAGTTAGGAAAACCTGAATTTAAGCCCAAACTAGAACACTTAGTGTCTGTGTGACCTTGGACAAGTCACTTAACATTTGTTTGCTTCAATTTCCTCATCAATATAATAAGAATGATGATATCACCCATCTCCTAAGATTATTGTAAGGATAGAAATCAGTGAGTATTTGTAAAGCACTTTGCAAACCTTCTAAAGCAATATATAAATGCTAGCTATTGTCATTGTTTGTTTTTTTTTTTTTTTGGTTTGTTAGTTTAAATTATTTAGTAAGGGAAATGAGATATCCAACTAAGAGACTAGATCCCATGGGAAGAAAAAAAAATAGATAAATCGTAAGTCAAAAAGATAGATAATGGGACACATCAGGTATTTGAGCAAAGTTAGAAATGACTAACCCGAGATTGTTGATTGTCCTATTTGGTAGATCTATGTTTAATTTGTGACAGGTAATAAGAGATTTAAATATAAAGAACTATGAATTGGGGATAATATCAAGCATGTATTCAATTAGCAATCCTTTAAAACATTTTCACCAAAGTTAATTTTATGGAGGACAAATACTAAATGGGTTAATTAGCTTAAGCATCCCATCAGAACCTATCTTATGAACCTCGTACAGCTTCAATACTTCAAAAGATGTCTCCTCTGATGCTGATCACAATCCTTCCTTTGTTTTACTTGATGTCAACCAAATGGATTCATGACAGTAATAAATGTTGATTGATCCTGAAAACAGCCCCAAATGAAAAACAATGATTGATTTTTTTTTTTTAAGTTTAGAAAGAAAGTGTGATTTCCAGTACTATTTTCATATGAACTCAATACCTTTGGGTGGAATAAAAACTTAGGATGTGTGTGAAAGTTAAAGCAAATTCTCCCTAGAGCATGCCGTTCCCTGATGGTAAGTTAGGTTCTCAGTGAGACATATTAACAGTTTCAAATCACTGGAGTATTATCAAGGCCTTTTTTGTGAATGATATTGTTACTTTGGCACTGAGGAAGCTAGTTCATCTTGTTAGCAGAAGAAAAAAGTGTAATTTTAGTTTGCTCTTAGGGTAATTAGAGATGGTGAACAGAAGGTGGAAATAATACCCTTTAGAGACAAAATAAAATGTTCAAGATCTCTTCCATTTCATTCCCAATGGATTTTATTTTCTTTTGTGCTTAAGTCAATTTTATGAAGTAGGCATTCAGGGAAACATTAACTCTTTCATGACACTTGGTAGTTATTTAGTGCCCTACTATTGCATGAATAAAGGACAGAATTGTGTATGGGAACAACAGAATATAAATATCATTTTTATCCATAATGAGTCATGAATGCCAGAAAACTACAAGAGAACAACTCATTGACTTTCTTCAAAAAATGAACTTAGTTCAGTATCTCCATTACTACATAATTAGAGGAGAATAATGACTCACTGGATTTGAGTACTTTGGGAATTCATATTTAATGAAAGCTAAATATTATGTACATAAGTAGACCTTATTTTTCCAGTCTTTGTTGACTCCCTCCTGTTAACAGGACAAAGTTCAATCTCCTTAGGCTGGAATTCAAGGTCAATGATAAAATGACCACTACTTAACTTTCCATCCTTTTCCATTAATCCTCCCTTATACAACCCCTCTTTTATTATAAAGTTGCCATATTCTCAGTCTCCAAAATTTGATTAGTCCTTTTCTATCTTCTCTGGAAAATTTCTTCTGGCTCAAAAGTTTTTTTTTTCCTCTGCTCCCCTTACTCCTGCCATCTATTTATACTCTAACTATTCTGCAAGGTCTATGCCAAATATTCTCTAACTACCTAATTCAGAAATATCTCTTCCCTACTCTGAATCCTTACACCAGGAAGATGTACTCTGTGTTGCCCACCTAAATTTTATTCCATCAAAGTTATATAACTTTTTGTATTCTCTACACAGGGTGTTCCACATAGTAAGCATCCAGTCAGTTTCTGTTGATTTGAAGATCTATAGCAAAAACTTGGAAAATATGATTGATCTTACAAAGACTCTTTTCCTCTTTCAGGGAACAAAGATATCTCTGAAAATGACTTCCTTACAAAAACATATAGGAGTGTCATCTACTCAAACTGACTCTAACTCCAAATCCTCACTTTTTTGTGAGGGTGGGTGGCAGTAATTTGACCAGTTTATCCAAAATTTGCTTTATTTTGTTCCAATGGATTTAAGGTTTAGACAATTGTGATTCAATGAGACAAGCATCCAGATTATCTAGGACGAAGGCAATACATTGAACTAGATTTTTCCAGAAGCCTTAATCCTCTTGGATTTTTGCACAAAGATCAGATTCTCATGCAAAAAATTCTTGACTTAGCACTTCTGGAAAAGCTTGCCAGTCTGTATACTGAACCTGTGTGATGTAACTAGACATTTGTTTTTGTTAACAGAAATGTATTTTCTCTCAGGAAAGTCAAAGATGGTATATATGAGTTATTTTTGGTTATTTATGTTATGTATATATAATCAGAGAGACAGCCAATGAGCATGAATAGATTTATTCTGCCTAGTGGGATATACAGAGCATATAAAATATCTTTGGATTGATTTAAATCTGACACATAGAACTTTGAGAAGTCAGTTTCTAGCCATGAGTGACTAAAGAGATATTACTACAAGATGATAAAAATCTTTCGGTTGGATAAGGAGCTGCAAGAACTAGTGACTCTGTAGAGGAAAGTGGCAATTGAATATGGATACAAATTTTTTTTTCTTTCTATTTCTCTCCCCCACCCCTCTCTAGCTTTTTTCTCCTCATCTCCCCTGTCGACTTTCAAGTGAGTACACTTTCTATGAGAAAATGAATGGAGTAGGGACAGATTGCCCAGCTACCACTTGTTTTTAAGCATATGGACTGGTGCCTATGTTTCTCTTACGTCTCTTTATCTCAGGTTAATGAGAATCCAGAGAGAGAATTGACCAAGTTATCATGAATTTTTATCAAAAGTCAGAAGAATTAACGAAGGTCCCCTTCGCACCCAGAATTCTTGGAGAAGAGACAATTCAAGGCAAAGAATTGAGAAATACACCTTGGAACAACATGTTTTCTAAAAATATGTGTCAATACATTTGCGCTTTAAATTTGAGCTTATTCTTCTAGGAATTAAGTGTTGGCAGAGGGGAGGACAAATTCCATTTAATAAGATATATTGAAATTTTTGTCCATGCTATACTTCTACAGTAATAGCCTTTTGTAAAAGCTAATTTATATCAATTTGTCAATTGATATTGGGGGAATTACTCTTAATAGAGGAATGCTAAGTGGTCCTATAGAGTGTTAGAACTGTAGTCAGAAAAATCTGAGTTCAAACCCATCCTCAGACACTTAATGTCTGGGGAAGTTACTTATTTAACCTCAATCTGTTTCAGTTTCTTCATTTGTAAAATGGGGAAAATTATATCACCTATTCTCCATGGTTAGGGCAGCTATGTGGTGCAGCGGATAGAGTTCCAGGCCTGAAGTCAGGAAGGCTCATCTTTCAGAGTTCAAATCAGGCCTCAGACACTTACTAGCTGTGTGACCCTGGATAAGTCCTAAACCCTGTTTGCTTCAGTTTCCTCACCTGGAAAATGAGCTAGAGAAGAAAATGTCAGATCTCTCCAGTATCTGTCAAGAAAACCCCAAATGGGGTCACAAAAAGTTGGATAAGACTGTATAATAAAATCCCCAAGGTTACTGTGAGAATAAAATGAGTTAACATTTGTGAAGTACTTTGCAAACCTTAAAGTGCTTTATAAATGCTGTTGGTTTTTGTTATTGTTGTTGTTATATGAATGACAGTACTCCCCCCGTTCAAGATTACCCAGTGATGGGATTCTCATAAGAGAAGTAGTCAGCCACCTTCTGGATATTTGATATGCTGATGCAAGTAAGGGTTGGTAGGGTGAGCTTAGAGGGGGTAGAACACTCATATTCATATACATATTGTATATTATTCAATATTCCACAGTGGATAGAACATAGAAAGTCACTCTCAAAGTCAGGAAGATCCTGGTTTATGTCGTGATTGTGACATAAGTGACTGTGTTAACCTGAGCAAGTAACAACTTCTCAGTGACCCAGGCAACTCTTAAACACTAAGTTATGAAAAAGTTGCTCAACTACGTTGGCAGAAAATATTTTCTTGCTAGGAGTTTGCTACATCTATGAAATTAAATGTACACAAGTATTTTATGTGTGCATTTAATGGGAGATACACACACATGCATACACACACACACACACACACACGCCCCAGAAGTTGGCCACATAGTAGACTATGTCGCAGTGCCTCTATGTGGCATGCATACAGACACACACACACACACACACACACACACACACACACATATATATATATTATACATATATATATAAATACACATGTACATGTGTACATAGATAGGATAGCTAGAGCTTGACTCTAAAAATCAAATGATTATAGAATATCACAATCCAATTCCAAAAGCATATCATAATCACTTCTAATGTGCTGAGCCTTGTATTCCTCATTGAAGATACCAAAAAATAATAATAAAACAAAGAAAAAATTCACCAAAAATGTCTGATGGAACTTACACTGTGTAATCTCCAAAGTATGAAAATCATTGGTATAACAGTTAATTCAAAGTCCTTCCATGTTAGAAGTAGGACAGATGTTCCCAGATTGGTCTAGAACTATGGGTGGAATGGGAGACAATACAAGAGGACAGGTTCAGGAGTGATCCTCTTAGAAATGAGGTTAAGAAGTTCAAACGCAATTGGAATGGTTTTATCCCAAACCTAGGCTTGTTATCAGAATAGAGATTTTCTTTGTAGTTATTGGTTGAGAGTCTGGGAGGCATATAATAATCAGTTTTCCCCAGGATAAAAATGGCCACTCAATCCTCTGTGAAAATACATGAATAATCTATATTTAGTCCCTGAAATATGAAGATCTTTAGTCTTAAGGCCTTTCTTATGAAATCTTAAAAATGACAACAAACAAAAAGAAATTAAAAAAACAAACTAAACAAATCAATGAGAATTAATATTTTGTCTTATTGTATATAATGAGGTTAGTATAAATCTCCTTGTGTCTTTATTTCTGATGAAGCTATACTTGTTCAACATGTTATTGCTCAAACCTGCAGCTTAGGTAGTTCAAATTCAATCCCAATTCCAAACCTCACTCCCTAACATGAGTGGATAAGGCCACATAAAGAAAAATAAAAAACCCTTGTGAAGTTCATATTTTTTTTATCTTTCTTTTATCTATCACTGTGCTCTAGTCTAAATAGCCTGCAACTCTACTGTAAAAAGAAATCAAATTATTCATGAGAATATAGGCTGATGGCTATGCAGCCCCATAGGTTCTTCAAGATGGTCACACATTCTGTCTTTCAAGTGACCTAGTATTTTTCTAAAAATAAAAGTAAAGCTGTCAGATCTATAGTTAAAAAGAATAGCTTTTTGGCCAAATAAGTATAATAAGGTCTTATATAGGTGCATTTGAATGTATATATCTATATATATATATGAATGTGATTATAGCTAAGTATATATGTATATAAATGTATATCTGTGTATATAGTTATATATATGACTGTGTATATGTGTGTGTATGTATGTGTATAGGTAGATAGATAGATAGATAGATAGATAGATAGATAGATAGAGGTATGTGCATATTTATATGTGTGTGTAATTACATACATATACACTTATGCACACAAATATGTATGTATACATGCATGCATGTATGTGTGGGTGTGCTTTTTATTTTTCTCTATATGACATTACCCACTCATGCTAATGAGTGAGGTTTGGAATTAGGATTGAATTTGAACTATGTATATGTATTTATATTCACAGATATATACACACGTATACATATATACAAACAGATATATACATACGTATACACACATGTGCATATATACATACACACAGACACACAAATACACACTTAATTGTAGCCTTCTTGGGAAAAGTGGGAGAGGAAGGAGAATAAAAGAACAAAATGAAAAGTGTACAGCAGAAAACAAAAGAAAACTCTCAAGGAAGCAAATAAAAGATGGAGCACTCAGAACACAATGTGTACATATAGGCTTTCTTGAAATGGAAATTTATTTTAGAATATTTTGAATCGTCTTATGTTCTGCTGTATACATGGCGGTATGTTTCTTTTTCTTTTCTTATTGTCTATTTAAGTTTTGTTATTTCAGTTTAAAATAAATTATTTTAAAAAATAATAGCTTTTCTTGAGAAAGAATTAAAGGAGTTTTATTCAATGCAACACAGAGTGTCAGATAACATGTAGTCTGACTCATATTTAAAAAAAGAATACCACCTAGAATAGATCCAACAGGTGATAAGATATGTTTTATTTTATTTTGTTTTTGGAGTATCACATCAAGGTTACTGAGGGAGCTATAAGATATGGTGGATTGAGGCCTGAGTTTTAAATCAGGAGATAGAGCAGCAGAGCCAAGATGGTAGAGAAAAGGCACACATTCACCCAAACTCTCCCCAAAACTCTTCTGAAAACCTTTAAATAATGGCTTAAAACAATTCTTGGAGTAGCAAAACCCACAAAAGGAGGGGGTGAAATAATTTTCCAGCTGAAGGAGGTTAGCAGAAAAGGGATGTCCTATTTGGCTGAGAGTGGAGCATAGTATAGGGCAGACCATGGCAACACACAACCAAACCCAGCAAATGTGTAACAGGCCTTTCAATCAGCACCAGCAGTGGCTGCTTCTGGAATTCTCAACACATAGATAGTAAGGGGGTCAAACAACTGATCAGAAGGAGATTATAGGAATCTTCTTGCTGGCACTGAGGCTGGATTCTGTTGCTTTCCCTATATTCAGATCTGGGTCACAGTCCTGGGTGGCAGTCCCAAGACAAGTAGGAGCACCAGCACACTAGAGCTTGACAGTGGAGAGGGGACCCTCATCAAAGTCCCAGGGCAGAAAAGAGTGTTCATGGTCACTCATTGATAAGAGCACAAGCCAGGAAAGGAGTAAACACACCTCTCCTTAGATCATACCACCTTGGAAGAGCTGAAAACTTACAGGTCTCTAGAGGTATCTCAGAAAATAGCCAAACAAAACCCCTGAAGCTGGGGAAAGTGTACCCTGCACCCTAGAAGCAGA
>CM053626.1:101852622-101876789 GCA_028646595.1 Phalanger gymnotis | reverse complement strand
CAACCAGAACTGGACTTAGACCTGCAGCAGGCTCTTCACTCCTGCCCTCATCTGCCATTTAATTCTCTCACCAGGTGGGCCTGGTCCCAGAAGCAACTGCAGCTGTAGTTCTAAAGCTGCCCCACCTCCACTGCCCCCGGGGAGGCATCCAAACTACAAACTTTATCCCTGTCCCCAGCAGCTTTTCCCACTAACCTACTCTGTTGTCTTTAGTGTTTGTGGGTTGAGAAGTCTGGTAGCTACTGCAGCTCACTGATTCAGGGCGCTAGGGCACGCTCCACCTGGCTCCTGTTCTGGTTGGTCCATGCCACCCATGCTGGGCTCTGCTCTGCTCCACTCTGCTCAGCTCCATTCCCAGCTCTGTGGGTGATAGACCTTACCCAGAGACCATCCAGGCTGTCTTGGGCTAGAGCCCTGCTTCCCTCTGCTACCCTGTGGGTTCTGAAGTTCTAGAATTGGTTCAGAGCCATATTTATAGGTTTTTGGAGGGACTTGGTGGGGAGCTCATGCTAGTCCCTGCTTTCTGGCTGCCATCTTGGCTCTACCCCCCTAGGGTATTTTTCTGTGCATCAATCATAAATGCCTCTATTTACAACCTCCTGTTATTCCTGGTTTGTTTTTTTTTCCCCCTCTAGGGACAAAAAGCTCTAATGTAACTTTTGTTTCTTTTTAGGCCCCTTTTGCTATTGGAGCAGAGCTATCATGTCTACTCTTTCCCTTTATTTCACATTGCCTGAACCTGAGTCCCTTTACCATTAACTTTTATTTTATATGAAATTGATAGTTGTGTGTTTGAATTTATTAAACAAGTTGTTTTAGCTTGTATAGGCAGAGCTTTGCTTGTAAGCAATATACTTTTGTAATAAGTTATACCAGACATAGATTGATTCCTCTTCATTTAGTTTATCACAACACCTAGCAAATAACAAATATTTAAAAAATGCTTCTTGACTCGACTTCGTTCCCAAACACAAGTGATAGGATGGTCAAAATGCCATAGTATTCAATGCCCTCCGCTGTTGCAAATAGGCACAGATGGTTGCCCAATACTAATGCCTCATTCCCTTTCATGCTAATGGATACTAAAGGATATGCTTGCCTTGAATTTTAATCTTCATTGAAAACTGAAATTAGTGTATATTATTTCACAGCTTCAAAGAAGCTATGGTGATATATCAAGCTACTAATAAAACAAATTAAGCTAAGATAGTGTGATGATAAATAATCTGTTATTCACACTCTTAGAAGTGAGACTAAAACTCCAAGTGTTGAAATTAGCAGTGAAGGGTTTAGCCTGCCTCAAATTATTACTTTACTAGTGATTTGCTAGCTTTAAAGTACCTGCTGTCAGTTTCCAAACAACAGGAGGTGGAATAATAAGTGGTATTTATGAGAAGAGTAACAAATAAAATTCATTCAATGATTTATTCATTTGTAAAAAAAAAAAAAAAACATCCCCCCAGGAATAATGCAAACCATGGTGTTTAATGTTTAATTTACTTTAAGCTTGTTATAACGTGATGAAAAAGGTGCTTATAAACCTAAATAGTTGAAAAATGTCCCATGAATGAGCTCCACTGGGAAACTTAAAAATATAAAAGCTGACATTATCAGATCCTACAAAAACAGCAAAAATGTTTTGTCTCTCTATGACTAAATGTTTTATTTGTGTCAATAATACTAGTTTCTGATATTCCCAAGGTGCTTTCTCCCTAAAAACCTTCAAATGTTTTCTGATAGAACACACTCCTAATGATCTAGATATGGCTTAGCCAGGAATTGAACAAGTTGTTTTAGCTTGTATAGGCAGAGCTTTGCTTGTAAGCAATATACTTTGTAATAAGTTATACCAGACATAGATTAATTCCTCTTCATTTAGTTTATCACAACACCTAGCAAATAACAAATATTTAAAAAATGCTTCTTGACTCGACTTCGTTCCCAAACACAAGTGATAGGATGGTCAGTCAATGGCCATGCCAGTACCATGATCCAAGGACTTTTCCCAGTCCATATTTTCTAAGGGCTATTTTCCCCCCACTCTGTTCTGTGAATGACAGAGGTCAGGAAGTATAATATGCCATTAGTAGCTGGGAAACATGGAAATAATTCATAGACAGCCATTTAATGGAGTTAGCCAGTATACAGAGTACATATGTGGGGAAGATCTCAAATGATACGAGGTCAGATTAGAGTTCAACAGATTTAACCAGAGCTAACAGATAGCAACTGTTCTTTTTATTTCTTTGTTTCTGGCAGTTTTGCAAACAAAACAAAACCAAACCCAAAAAACAAAAAAAAAAAAACAAATTGCAGAAGAAACAAAAATAAAAGCAAAACAGTGGTTCAAGAAAATTAACATGTTATACAAAGGGTATATAAGGATATGAGTAGATTAATGAAGAAATGGTAACAATAACTATTTATGGTACACCTACTTTGCATTTCTATAGCATTCACCCTAATTCACTTCACACAGTGAAGTCCAAGTAGCAATGGAAATTGAAAAAGGGGTCTAGACATGAGATATATTTTGAAGGTAGAAATAAGGCTTGATGACTGATAATTCCAATGATGATATGAGGGGAAAGTATGATAGCAAACAATGAAAAATGATTTCATAAAATTACGTTTGTTTTCATCATCCATGATATACATAAGGGATGGTAAATAAGTTTTCTCACTACTGTAAAGGCTGCGGCTGCTCATTCCCCTTTATTAAGATAAACAAGATTGTATTTTTCTGTTATCATTGCAATTTCAAATACTAAGATCATTCAATATCTTTAATTTTGTCAGAATGGTTTCACCCTATAGCAATGTGGATCCAAACCTTTCTATAACTTAATAGATAGCTTCTGAGCACTGTTGTGACTGCCTTTCTAGGGTCAGGTAGGCTGATCCAGGGAAACAGTTATACTGAGCCAGTACTTAGAGAGTTTCCAACATTGTAAGATCTACCATGGAACTTAAAGACCATTTCCTGGTCTTTAAGAAGGAGTAGTCACTTATCTCTGAGGCTTTGGAAGTAGGCTTCACTGGAAGTATTTCAGCATGAAGTCATTATGAAATGGCTACATGTACTATTCTAACCAACCTTCTACTTTTTTCCATGAAAATATTGTAACATATCGACACATACAGTATGTATGTAGGTAGGTACTATGTATAATATGTATGTATATATGTGTGTGTCTGTAATAGAATCTTTTTCCTCCTGATTCAACATTTGTACCTGGATACTTCCATTTCCTGATTCTGTGCCTTTCCACCAGCTATTCCTGAAGCTTGGAATACTCCGCCTCCTCACCTCTCTCCTGGCTTTGCTAGATTCTGTCATGACATAGTTCAAATCTCATCTTCTGTCAGAGACCTTTCCTGGTCTCCTCCCTTATCCAGTTTCCTTCCTGTAACACTACCTTCCATCTATTCTCTCTCTCTCTCTCTCTCTCTCTCTCTCTCTCTCTCTCTCGTGTTCATGTGTGTGCTCATGTGTGTGTTCATGTGTGCATGTATGTGCGTGTGTGTGATTTCCCTCCCACTGTGAGCAAAGATTGGATTTTTGTTGTTGCTGATTTTCTGTTTTTATTTTATCTTATTTTATTTTTTTCCCAGGGATTAGCATAGTGCCTGGCAAATAGTGAGTACTTAGCATATGCTCGTTTGGCTTTCTGATTGATTTTATCACAATTTGAATATATAATCTCACATTCGCAGTCAATAATCCACTGACTCCTTACATTTCTCTCTAGATAGGTACTTTTAAGGAAATTCCCTGAATGGATCATTGCTTTTCAATCCTTCCTGATCTAAACCAGACTATTTTCTCAAATGGTGCTATGAATACTGCAGAGCCCCCAATTCCCACTATAGGTCAAAAGGGAAACACTAATCTTTATATATAAAACTATAAGATATATATATATACATATATATATATACATATATATACATATATATATCAGTTGTGTCTCACAAGTGAAAATAATACAAGTTTTTTTTTTCTTCTTCTAAATAACGTATATAGAAAGACAAAGCTGAGACTAAAATTCAATCCTAGTACTTACAGGGTAAAGTTTTTTTTAAAAAAATGTTTAGATTGTACCTATGATTTAATTAGTGAAAAATATTAATTGGCAAACTACATTATTTTGATAATATAATTTCATTGATTAGCATACTCTATTATAGCATTTAATATATCCTATATTATGACATAATGTAGCGAACTCCCAGTGAGGAAACTCTGTACCCTGCAGAAAAGCACCTACTCCACAACTTAAATATATTTGGTGGTGTTCCATGCACTTGAAAGGGGGAAAATTATTTTATCTTTATTTTTACTAACTTCTAAGTGAAATTTCACATTTCTTTCAATTATTCAAAAATTTCTTCTGACATGGGAGCCCATAGGCTGCCAAAGGATTACATGATATAAAATAAGAATTAATAATTCCTGACATAGAGAGCTGTTTGTGCACTGATAGCTAATTATGACACACCCAGTACGTGTCCAAGATATGGTATAAACCAAGGTCTTCAGGACTATGGAGATAGCTATCTAATTAGTATTTAATGATATTTCTGTAGCCTAGAATATTAAAATTAAATCTGTATTACCAGTGATTCTGTCAGGATCTCTTTTTAAGCTTATGCTTTTTCCTAGTCTATTAAAATTATATATATATGTATGCATATGTCCACATATAATTATATATCATAGGTGAAAACTACATTGTTATAAAGTTGTGAAATGCATTCATTACAACAGTCTTGTGAGGTGTGCAAGCATCTGAAGGAGTCTGACTCAAAAGTACAATGTTATCTCTGCTGTACCATGCTGCTATCTCCCACTATTCATAAAATATAGGAAATGCCTTTAATAAATTGAGGCCAAAGTTGAAATAATGATGTTTTGAATGTGAGATTATTTTTAACTGGGAACATTCATGAGGCATGTAGATGTTACAGTATGTACAGTGCAGGGCCTCAAGAAAGGGACTCTTTCTCAGTTCAAATGTGGCCTCAGAATTTTATTCGCAGAGTGACCCTTGGTAAGTCATTTAACTTGGTTTGCCTCAGTTTCTTAATCTGTAAAGTGAGCTGGAGAAGGCAATGCCAAATTACTCCACTATATTTGTCAAGAAAACCACAAATGCATCACAAAGAGTCAGGCATGACTGAAAATGACTGATCAAAAGCAAGTTGTGTAATCCAAGGCAATTTACTAGATCTCAGTTTCCTCATCTGTAAACTTAGGGATAATAGTAGCTCTTACTTCCTAAGTTTGTTGTGAAGATAAAATTAGATAATATTTATAAAATTATTTCCACACCTGAAAGTACACTGTCCACACACACACACACATACACACACACACACACACATGAAATATATATATGAGAGAGAAAGAGACGTGGGAGAGAGAGGGGAGGGGAGGGGAGAGGAGCGGAGGGGAGGGAAGACTAAACTACTAAATACTATCTTCATCATATAATGCATATTTCAGTTCCTGGTGTTTTAATAACATTTTAATATGTCCACATGACTCCTTTGAAGTATACCAGAGGAATGAGTGGGACTGAGAGAACTTAGTTTTGTAAGCTTCTCACAAAAGCCTCTAGCATCACAGACCCAGTGTGTATTCTGCAATGTCCTCTGCTATTTATCTTTATCTGTCATTCCAGAAAAGTGGTAGAATTAGTGGAGTTATTAAGAGATTTCTGATCACTTTTTATTTCCTTCAAAAGGCTAGGTCTGCCTCCAGCTATGTTCCAAGACCAACTCTACCCTCTTTAATACTGTCAGAGAGTTCTAAGGGAATGTTGCTTCCCAAATCGTGTGCCAGCCAGAAGACTGCCGCTTGCCAAGTGAGGAAAACAGACATTTATCTTCGAATGTACTACCTCAGCAAATTTGGTTGTAGTGTAGTTTGATATATTACCACAGGGTATTTGGGGTCTGTAGTTATAATAAGCTAAAGAGCAGGAAGCCTACAGGACTGCTCTCATTGCATAGAGCATGTGCACGTCAAGATCAGCATGGAGCTATATGCACACGCTCTCTCTACAAGCATTCTCTGTTACCAGACAGCATATCTGCCATAGAGCATGGCTGCATTGCTGTTACAAAATGAGTTATTTCACTGCAGTGGGAATTTATTAAGGTGAAACAGTTATTTTTAGCCAATTTAAAAAAAATATTTTAAACTTAAATACACAATAAAAATAAAAAAGAAATGTTATAAACTTAAATACTAAAACTTAAATACAAAATAAGGAAAGGGAAAAAAAGCATTGCAATGTGCATGGCAGAACATAAGAGGATTCAAAATATAAAGCAATAAATTTCCATTACAAGAAAGCCTGTATAATAAATACTTTACCTTATATTCAAAGCTGTCTGTCTTTGCTTCCTTGTGAGTTTTCTTTTGTTCTCTGTTATGCAATTTTAATTTGTTCTTTCTCCCTCTTCCTCCCTCTCTCCCAAGAAGGCTACAACGAAGTGTTATATATGTGTATAACGTATAATATGTATGTATGTATGTTTGCGTGTATGTATTTATACATACATACTGACGCATACAAACATATATACATACATTTATATACACATACATGTACTTAGATATCTATACTCATACTCATATATAGACATACACATTCATATGCATCTATGTAAGAACATACTACACTTGTCTGTCCTCTGTTTCTCAGAGAATGAATGATATCTTACTTCATATAAGTCCAAGTCTTTCTGTATTTTTCTAAGTCCACCAACTCATCATTTTCTATACAATGATATTCTAAGCTTGTAGTATCTAGTTATTTTAAATAGTCTAAAACAATATGGCTGGCATATAGTGTAGTTTCTCTATTTTTTCTCTTTTGATGGAATCTATTATATGTTTAACTTTGTCTGATATAATGACTACTCTCTGCTTTTTTTCCCCAATAAATTCTCCTCCTTATGTTTATGTTTGTGTGTATCCCTTATTTCCTATCCTTCCTGACTCCTCTACTTTACTTCTACCTGCTTCCTTGACCCCCTATTACATACCCAACCCCCCTGTAGATACTTCCTTTATCTTCCCTCTTCCACCTTTTACCCTTGCTCTCTTGTTTCTATTTGAATTTAGAAGTCTTTTATAGCCTTTATAAATATGTTGTTCCTTCTTTTTCCCATTCCAATTAATCTAGATACCCTTCTATGCTTCTCCCATCCTATTTCATCACCCTATTATTTCTTTATGAATTTAGAAGATTTTATTCTCTTCTAAATGTATATATTGTTCTCTCTTTAACCCAAATCTGATGTGAGTAGGGTTCTCTCTAAAAATACCTCCTTTGTCTTCTCCCCCTTCCCTATCCCCTTAGTCTTTTATGTCTTTCTGTATTTAGAAGACTTTTATACATATATATGTATATGTATATATACACACATACACATATGTATATAATATGTACATATGTATGTATTGCTCCCTCTTTAACCCATTGCCAATGAAAGTAGCGTTCCAGAACTATCAACCTTCCTTCCTCATCTAATTTCTCTGTGTCAGTTCTTCCTCTCGCACCTCATTTATATAACATAATTACTATTTGTACCTTTACCTGGATGATATTACTTTTTAGAATCACCTCATACTCAGCTTTTCCTAATCTTTCTTTTGAACCGACCAATTACTAATTACAATCGTAGACATACAGTTTACATTTCCGTATACAAATAAGACACAGTCTGTCCCTATTGAGTCCCTTGTTTGAGTCTTTGATGTTTACCTTATATTTCTCTTGTATTTTGTATGTCAAATTTTCTATTGCTTTCAGGTCTTTTTGCAATAAAATCCTGAAAGTCTGTCAATTTTTTCCCATTCAGTATTATGCTTAACTTTGCTGGGTATGATATTTTGAGCCACGCCCCCAGTTCTTTTGATCTCGATGCATAGTGCTGCAAGACCTGCAGTCTTTTAGTGTAGCTGCTGCTGCACCTTGTGTGATTCTAATTGTGGCCCCACTAAAATCGAATTGTTTTGATTTTTCTTGTTTCTCATAATATTTTTCCCCTTGATCTGGGGGTTCCAGAATTTAGCTATGATATTCCCGTAGGTATTTCTGTATCTCTCTAAGGTGGTGATGAGTAGATTTTACCTATTTCCACTTTCCCCTGCTTTTCTATTGCTGCAGGACAATTTTCTTTAATTATCTTTTGTGTTATTTTATCAAGATTCTTTTTTTTTTTATCATGGCTTTCAGGTAGTCCAATTATTCTTATATTTTCTCTTCTTGATCTGTTCTCCAGATCAGTTGTTTTTTTCTTATGAGATGTTTCACATTCTCTTCTATTTTTTCATTCTTTATATTCTGTTTATTATTTGTCTCTTACAACTTCTCTGGCTTCCTCTGAAGATTCTGGATCTCCTTTTCATAATCTTCTTGTTTTTCTTGGACTGTTCTTATTTGAAAAAAAAATTTCCTCAATCTCTCTCATTTGATTTTTAAAGTCTTTCTTAAAGCACTTCTATGCATTCTTTTTGGGCAGATGGCCATTTGATGCTGCTCTCTGGGGCAGAAGAGGCTTTTATCTGTTTTAGTATTCTCCTCTGAAGATGAACCTCAGACTTTTCTATTCCTGTTGAAACTTTCTGTGGTTGGGTTCTTTCTCCTTTGTCTGCTCATTTTTTATTTTATTTTTTTATTTATAGCAGGTTGTTATTGTAATCACCTCTAGTCCTGGGGTATTGAGAATAGTGTCTCTGGCCTCACGTCTCCTTCATTTCTCCCCTCTGTCCTGGAACCAAAACCAAGAGTTCTGCCATCCTGTAAAAGTCCACAGCCAGTGGCATCTTGCCCCACTGCTTCTTCACTCACCGAGTGTGTGTTGGTTCCTTCTCACATAGTGCCAAGTCTTGGCAGCACAGCTGAGTCTGTCATTCTTTATCAGCAGAGGTTTCCTCAATTTTCCATGCTCAGATGCCCCAGTCTCCACACTGTCTGAGAGGTGAAAATTCCTGTGGTACGCAACATAGCAAGCCCTGGGGCTCATTACTTGCTGTTTTAGCAGAACTAGCCTAGAGGTGTTCACACTACACATATTTTCTCTGGGGGTTCTCAGGTTTTCCCAGGAGCACTTATGTTCTGCCCCAACTCTTGTTTATTTTCACTACTCTACCTTTGCCCTGAGGTGCTATTTTATCTTATTTGTAGGGGAAATTTGAAGAGCTTGGAATTTTCTCATCTACTCCACTATCTTCACAGAATCCTCTCAACAATAAAGTCCTTGGTCGTAGATATTAAATCAGTTAAGATATATGGGATTATCTTTATTCTCTAACATTCGGGATCATTCTCTGTTCCCTTGTCCCCAACACAAATTCATGTGTGTGTGTGGAGCAGGGGGGAGTAGGTAAGATTGGTCTGTTGTAGTTTCTTAATGAACAGATACTGCATTTTCTCCATTATCTCATTAAAGGCAGGAAAAAAAATGATTATTCCTCTTTTCCCCCATCACTATTCCTCAAAAAAATAACCACTATGTACCCAGTTGATGTTGACCACTTCTTCTGTCTCCCCAAATCTGAAAAATGATCTTGATCATACATTTTAGGACTAATAACAAAAATTAAATATTAGAAACCTTTCCAACAATGATGTAATGCCACACAGTTTGCAACTTGGACATTATGTACTTGCTTAAAATACCATCACAACATTTTGGAGATTTTCACATTGGGGATTTCCCAATATGAAATCACAGGTCCACATCAAATCTTTAAGAAAATGTTTAAAATGTCATAGAATCAACATCTCAGAGAGAGATATCCCAGAGATCACTTTCTCTAAAAATTAGTTAAATGAGTTTAAAAATTCAGGGAGTTTTGTTGCCATATCATATTATTGTCTCATTATGAGTTTGCTGTCAATTAAAAATCTCAGATCCTTTTCATATGAATTGTAGTCTATCATTGTCCTTTCTATACTACTTTTATTTCTTCTTATTACATATGGCCAGGAGATACAGCTTGTCAAGATTTTTTTTTGTTCCTGACATTGAAATTCAATATCTTAACTAGCTCTTCTAACTTTGATAAGTATAACATCCATGACTTAATTCAAGTCTTTAATTACAATATTAAAGAGTACAGGGAAAAAAAAATTAAGATCCCTAGACTCTTCATTACAGTATGCTTCCAAGTTGATGGAAACTTATTAATGTTTACAGTTTGAGTCACATTTTTCAACCAATTCTGATTTCACCTAAATAGGTATCATCTTGCATATATAAGGTATTTCAGCTATTAAATAGTTTAAGCTTTCAAAGCTTAAAAGCTCACTAAAACTTTTAGGACAACTTATCTCTCTTAAATTTTCTTCAGTAATATATTAAGAGCCTTCCTTAAATATCTTTCCAAAATCTGAGCTTTATACATATCTGTGATTTTACCTATAAGGCTTGCCAGAGTAGCAACGCTGTCCTAAAAAATGATGTGAAATTAGACAATCATTAGTTCTACTTTTTTAAAAAAAATATCGTTTCTTTTAAACATTCTTTTCTTTTTATATTGTGACTTCCAAATTCTCTTCCTCTTTCTCTCTTTCTCTTTCTCTCTACCTCTATTCCTCCTCCACCCACTGAGAAAGCAAGAACTATTATATTAATTATATGTGTGAAATTATGTAAAACATATTCCCATATTAGCCATACAATAAAAAACAAGAGAAATAAAGAAAACTATACTTCAATTTTCACTTAAGGTTTATCATTTCTCTCTCTCTCTCTCAAGGTGCATAGCATTTTTTCCATGACTCCTTTGGAATTGTTTTTTATCATTTATCGATCAAAGTAGCCAAGTCTCTCACAGTTGATTATCATTGCAACAATGTTTTTACAATGCACAATGGTTCAACATTTTGAATCATTCCTCGGGAATGCTTGAACATTTGTATTTCATTAAATATCCATTTTCCCTTGAAAGATTATACTCAGTTTTGCTGGGTAAGTTACTCTTGGTGGTAATTCCAGATCCTTTGTCTTCTGGAATATCATATTCCAAGCCCTCTGATCTTTAACATGAAAACTGCTAAGTTTTGTGTTATTCTTACTGTGATTCCATGACATTTAAATTATTTCTTTCTGGCTGCTTCACCATTTTCTCCTTGACTTGGGAGCTTTGGAATTTGGCTATAATACTCCTAGGAGTTTTCATTTGGGGATCTTTTTTAGGAGTTGATTGGTGGAGTCTTCCTATTTCTATTTTGCCCTCTAGACCTAAGATATTGGAGCAGCTTTCCTTGATAGTTTCTTAAAACACTATACTTTGGCTAATTCTTTTAATCATGGTTTTCAGGTAATCCAGCTTCTTAAATTATCTCTGTTTTCCAGGCCAGTTTTTTAATGAGATGTTTTATTTTTTCTTCTATTTTTCCCATTCTTTTGACTTTGTTTTATTGAGCCTTGATGTTTTATGGAGTCATTAGCTTCTACTTACAGAATTCTAATTTTTAAGTAATTGTTTTCTTCAGTGAGTTTCTGTACCCCTTTTTCTTATTGGTCAATTCTACTTTAAAAAAAAAAAAAGTTCTCTTCCTTAGGAATTTGTGTGCCTCTTTTACCATTAGGCCAATTCTATTTTTTTATGATGTTATTTTTGTCAGTATATTTTGTGCTTCTTTTATCAATCTATTAATTCTCTTTTCCCAATTTTATTGCATTACTTTCAGTCTTTTTCCAATGTTTTCTTTACCATTCTTCATTTTCTTTAAATCTTTCAGTATTTCTTGTAGGGCTTGGATCTAATTTGCATTTTTATTCGAGGGTTTCTTTGTATTTGTTTTTACATTTTTTTTTTCTGAATTTATGTCTTGGTCTTTCCTGACAGCATAGTAGCTTTTTATGATTCTTCTGGCTTTTAGCTTTTATTTTTTTTTTCATGTTAGAAGACCATTTCTTGACTTTGAACATTATGTTGAAGTTGGCTTCTGTTCACCTTGGCACTATCTCAAGCTTCAGGCTTTTTTGTACTGCTGTTTTCCTCTCTAGTTCTGGAAACCTGTAAGTTTTTAGTATTTCCAAGATGGTATAACTCAGAAAGAAATGTGGTCATCGCTCTCCTGGTCTACGGTCTATTCTTTACCCTGCACTGCTGCAGCCACAAGTTTTTTTGTTCCCCCCCACCTTGGGCCTAGAACTGGTCCAATGTCCTTTACTCTACCACAGCCAAAAGTGCTAGTGCTCCTCCCCAACCTAGGAGGGGAATGCAGAATTGTATCTCTACAATAAAGTTGTGAATCAGCACTAGCTGCACTTAACTGCCAGCAAAGGGTCTTCTGCAATGTGTTTCTGAACAGTCATCTGACCTTTTTTGCCACCTTTGGCCTGAGAGCTCCTGAAACTTCAGCTTCTGCTATTACTTTTGCTGTCATCTCCTAGACCAGTGGCTGGTGCTGCTGCCATATTCTGGGGCAGCTCTCACCCTGATGTTACTGACCTCTCCTGCTGACCTTGTAAGTTGCCTTAGGCTGGAAAAATGTCTCACTCTGATTTCCTGTTGGCTCTGTCACTCAAAAATTTGATTTAAAGAGTTATTTTAAAGTTGTTTGGAGAAGAATTGTGGGAGAGTTCACCTGAGTGTCTGCCTATAATTTATCATCTTGGCTTCACCCCCATCATTATTTCTTGATTAAACCATGTTCATTCTTCTTATTAATATCATTTTCCTTTCAGAAAATAGCTTTGGTTGTGACTGCTGAGGACTTTTGCCTTCTTGGTAGTTAATTCTCTGTAATGACCAAAAACAAGACGAAGAAAAAAAATGTTTCTCTTAACAGCTGGGAATCTAGATTTTATGAAAGGAGAGTATAAAGCTAGTTCAATATTAAAAAAAAAAACTAAATAGTTCAAAGATATGTAGTAGTCATTATTGCATCCAACAGTATAAGTTCCAACTTCACTCTGTCTTAGTATGTTGTCTTCATGTATTGATCTGGTTAAATAAATAATGGCCATTCTTCTGGTTGTGAGCATCTCATAACTTAGATATTGTTGGTCTTCAGTCATTCAGGAATTTTTGACTCTTCTTGACCCTTTGGACCATACTGTCCTTGGGGTTTTCTTGGCAAAGATATTGGCGGAGTTTGCCATTTCTTTTTCCAGCGGATTAAGGCAAACAGACATTAAGTGACTTGCCCAGTATCATTCAGCTAATAAGTATCTGAGGCTGCGTTTGAATTCAGGTTTTTTGACTCCAGGCCCAGAGCTCTCTTCACTGAGCCTCCTCACTTCCATCATAACTTAGAGAGTCTAATCTTATAATGGCATATATGTGGTTCATTGCTAGGAAAAAAATAATCTAAGTCTTTTCTATTCCTGTTTGCAGAAGAATCTAGCCATCATCATGCCATGCTATTGGACTCTGTTCTTCTTCAGCCTGCCAAAAGATTTGCTACTCCATCTCCTACCCTGGGACTTGGATATGATGACTGAAAGAAGATAATCATATGTAGCTTACCCTTGATAACTACATGGTTCTCTATGTGATCATCTTTCTCCCATGCTACTGTAGTCTGCCCTTTGACTCTACATCTCTCTCTCTGCTTCTAGCTCAGAAGCAAACCAGACACTCCATTTCTCAACGCGGGGTTCCTGAACTTCCTGATTGTTTCAACATACCTGGACCTATCACATTACTTTCTTGTTATCTTACTGCCATGTCACAATTGGAGAATATCTCCTATATACACCCATTTTACCTTTAGCTCTCAGAAAAATAATTAAACCAAGACTCTTATTATGGAGAACTATTACTAATCAGTTTTATCACTTATCTACTTCTCATATCAAACCACTTTTCCATGGTATCCATTCCCCTATATGTATGTATTATCTTCACCTTTTAGAATTTATGTTCATTTAGGGCAGAGACTGTCTTCCTTTTTCAGTTTCATCCTCAGCACTTAAAACAGAGCCTAACAGCTAGTAAATATTTAATAAATATTAAATTATTTCCTTTTCACTTATATTCATGTGTAACTAGAGTCATCTCCCTGAAATGAAGGAGCCTCAGACTCGGATTTTGATAGAATATTAGCTATTAAAGATTTGTCAAAACAAAAAACTGAACTGATTATACTCAACCGTTTCTCTCAATCCCCTTGAATAAAAGTCAGGCATAGAATGAAGTTAAACAAAATAAAAATTCAATTTGGAAGTTATGCAGGAGCCTACTGGGTTAAAGGAAATGGGCAGCTTTCATTCTATCATTTTATATCACCATTTTTTTTCTTTTGAGAGTTACATGTAGATGCTATGTATAGATGGAAAAGGAATAATTCTACTGAAAAATAGGGAGAGAAAATATCGCTAATACCAAAAGAAATAGCTACAACTTAATTGTTTTCTCTATTAAGATTAAATAACTAAACAACAACTTGCCTATCATAAACAAGTCAGTGTATTCACCATGCTCATTCTGCTAGCATTGCAATTTGATTTTAACTAAAGGAATTTATATAATAGTTTAGGAAAACTGGATAAGATTCAATTACAGTAAATTCAATGCTGTTTATACAGCTACAAATTACCTTAACAATAAAACAACAAAAAAAGGCACTTTTAAATATTTGCTTTCATAGCATTGCTTTAACTTTCATTTGATTTTCACCCTGCCTAGCAATTAAAATGAATATTTTATTCTTTATAGAGTTTGCCCTGCATGGTAGTCTATCCATTTTTCTCTTTACCTCTTTTCTGTTTTGTTTACATCTCTAAGGTATAAGTAAGAAATTATCACTCACTTTTTAACAGAATATTTTCTTCTCTATTGTAATGCAATGCTTTGAAGATATGTTATATGAAAAATGCTGAAAATATTGTTGCTGAATGACAACTATTAGCTTATACTTTTAACATAAAATACAGCATAATTTTAAGTATGTGCGTATTACTTGCAGGTATATTGGTAGATTCAATCCACAGAAGCCAATTGTATAGTATGCATAAGCTGCAAGAAACCTAGAAATATGAAAATAAGTGACAGTCTTTCCCAGCTACCGTGAATTGGACTCATCAAAATGCCAGTTTTTTTTTTTTCATTTCTCTCAATATGTCTATAGATTTGAGTTAAATAAGATCAAAGTAAGCCTCCAAGAAAGGACAAAAGCAACAACAAAAAAGAATTGGTTCATATAAATTTGTTCTGGGCATGCATTTAAATGAGAGAAAGAAAAAAAAGAAGACAAAAACAAGGAATATAATGGATTAAAGAAATAATTTCTGCACTTTTGGGGGGAGCAGTTTGGACTTGTGATTTCTCTGGCCTAAAGAAGCAAGGGTGAAGGAAGTTCTGTTACCAATGTATATTAGAAATGGTTTTGCAATTTCTGATTGTAGAGAGTTTTCTTTGGGAATTGAGAAGTTAAGAGACTCTCCCTGGATTATATATCTAATAAGTTTCAGGAATGGGACCTAGCTATTCCTGATTTTGAAAATAGCTTTCTGTTCAGATAAAAAAAAAATTGGCTTTCAGTTTTTGTATAATACTTTGAAATAACATATGGTTTAATTATACTAAAAAAAATTAAGAAATACTGACTAGAAAAATATCTTATTTGCAAATGTAATGAAATACAGATCTTTTGATTATTAAAGTCAAAGATCCCATTTGATCTTTCTCCATGCTTGAGAGGTTACAGAAATTTAAAAGTTTTTATTTTGTTTTATTTTTATAACTAAGATGTTTGGAGTAAGTCTACTCATCTTGTGGATCAGAATGTATTTCTGAACAAATTAGAAGCAGATAGACTAACTGAATTAGGAACAGCTATGTGGTGTAGTTCATAGAGTATCAGGCCTACAGTAAGAAAGATCTGAGTTCAAATTTGACCTCAGACATTTTTTGACTCTGGGCCAGTCACTTAACCCAGTTTGCCTCAGTTTCCTCATCTATAAAATGAGCTCTAGAAGGAAATGGCAAATAATTCTAGTGTCTTTGGTAAGAAAATCCCAAATAAGGCCATGACGTATCAGACATAACTGAATATAATTAAATTACACAGGCAATTATTAATCTACATTTTCCATCAGTGGTTCTGCTTGGTTTATAGTCCATGGAAAATGATATTCCAGCACCAGTTCCCTTGCAACTCTTGCTCTTCAGTTTCCTTTTGTGTATTGTCCTTAACCCATCAGGTAGTGAATTTCTGAAAGGCAGACACTATCTTTCTTTTTTTTTCCTTATTTGTATCCCGGGTGCTTGCAAAGTCCTTGGCCTATGTTGTTGTTGTTGCTGTTGGTGGTAGTGGTGGTGGTGGTATTGAGTTGTTTTCAGTTGTGCCCAATTTTTCCTGACCTCATTTGGGGTTTTATTGGTAAAGGTACTGGAGTGGTCTGACATTTCCTTTTCCAGATCACTTTTGCAAATGAAGATACCAAGGCAAACAGGGTTGTGTGACTTGCCCAGTATCACACAGCTAGTAAGAGTCTGCTATTGGATTTGAACTTAGAACTTCCTGACTCTAGGCCCAGCACTCTATATCAGCACTGTGACAACAGATGCCTCATGAGTGTATACTTTACATGACAGGGAATGGTACAATATAGGCTCAAAAGGTAGCATCATTGCTGACTGGTTAAGCAAGAAGTAGATACTGATAATTTTTTATCTGGACAGTGACATAATGTTTTTATAAAGTAAGATGGTAGAGCAATGCTATAGAAGACAAAGAGTATATGGCACCTGAAGAAAAGAATACTTGTTAGAAAGCTATTTCAGAAGTCCAAGATGGATATAATTAGGCAAATGGGTGAATGATATGTTAAAAGGGGTAAGATTAGTGAGATCTGATGATAGATGGAATATGAGAGATGAAGAATGAAGAGTCACAGGTAACACCAAGGTCACAAGCATATAAACACTGTCAAATGTCAATTTCATGGGAGGGAATGGGGAAAAGATTATAATCTTGGATTGAAATTGTCAAAGGTGAGAATATTGAGAGGGGTAAAAAAGAAAACAACAGCCAGAACTTTGGGGCATACCCACACAAAGCAATGGGAAAGAAGACAAGAAGTGATCAAAGAAATGATATGGAGAAAAAAAAAAGGTTATAACTACAGGAAAAATTTCAAGAGTAGGGCCTTATAATTCAAAAGCAAAAAGACCATTCAGCTGTAAATCAACAGGATAAAAATTTTTAAAGACTAAATTGGAGATAAAGTTGAAAAGATGATGTTATTTGGTGATTTAAAATTCACAGGTGATATTTGAAAGAGCAATTCGAGTCAACTGTTGGGGCAAAAAGAAGCTGCAAGGTTTTTGGAGAATGGTTAGTGAAGAAGTAAAAACATTAAGTCTAAACCATATTCTAGAAATCTACAAGTGAATTATCATCATTATCTTGTATATGACTGTAGTTGTCCTGCATAGGATCCCAGGCAAGTTTACATTCTAAATTACATGTCATTATATGTGCATCAGATCCTCAGTTCCAGGTACCAACCTTATTTAATTTGAATACTGCACAGGCAAATCAAATTTAATACAGCAAAACCTGAACTCATCATGTTCCCTACTGCTTTGTCTTTGGAGCATGTTGGGGTCTATGCAACTACTACCTCATATAACCTCAGTTTTCTTTTATGCTTCCCTTTCCCAAACTTCTCAACCAATAAAAAAAAACCTTCTTGTATTGTCACTTTTACTCTCTGTCTCTCTGTTTCTCCCTCTGTCTCTGTTTTTCTCTGTCTCTCTCCCTGCCTGTGTCTCTCCCTGTCTCTGTCTCTCTCTGTCTCTCTCTCTCTGTGCCACTTTCTCTCTTTCCTTTGTTCCCTATTTGTACCCTATTCTGGTACCTACTGTCTGTTTAATTAGCCTAAAATCTTGTAACAGTTTCGTAAGTTATCTTCCTACTTCTACCTTCATGTTTCCTGAATAATGTAGCATAAACATATGCATATATATAGCACATGTCTCATATATGCATAACACACACACACACACACACACACACATACCTCCTTTGGTTGGCATTTCTGTCTCTCTAAAATCTTTGCCATTTTTTTTCCCAGACTGATTTCCCAGACTTTGTACCCTACACTATGGTAAAACTGATCTGCTTGATTTCTCCCAAATAGAACATTTTCTCTCTTACCTCTGTACTGTTTCACATGATTTCTTTTGCTCCATCTCTCCCCTTCACCTACTGAATACTAAAAATAATTATAACTTATTTATTTTAACATTCACTTTTCAAAGTTTGACTTCCAAATTCTCTGCCTCCCTCCAGGCCTTCCACTTTCCATTGAGAAGGCAAGAATATATCAATTATACAGGTGAAGTCAAAAATTATATTTCCATATTAGCCATTTTCCAAAATAAAAAATCAGAAAAATAGGTGGAAAAGTTTACTTCAATTTACTTCAATTTACACTTAGATTCCATCAATTCTCTCTCTGTGGAGGTGCAGACATTATTATTATTTTTTTAATGACGAGGTCTTTGGAATTGTCTTAGATCATTGAATAGATTAGAGTAGATATTTTTTTCACAGGTGATCATTATTACAATATTGCTGCTACTATGTACAATTTTCTCCTGGTTCTGCTTAATTCAATTTGTGTCAGTTGATATATTCCTAGGTTTTCCTGAAACCATATTCTTCATCATTTCTTACAGCACAATAGTATTCCATCAAAACCATACTCTAAAACTTGTTCAACTAGTTCCCAATTTATACGTATCCCCTCAATTTCCAATTTTTTGCCACCACAAAAAGCTGTTAAATTATTTTTATATGTATAGGTCCTTTTCTTTTTTATTTAATTTCTTTGAAATGCAGATCTTGTTATTGCAACATCAAGAGACAGCCACAGTTTCATCACCCATTGGACATAGTTCTAAGTTGGACATAGTTCTAAATTGTTTTCCAGAATAGTTGGACTGGTTCTCAAACCCACCAATAGTGCATTAGTTTACCTATTTTCCCACATTATCTTCAGAATTTGTCATTTTCATTTTCTGTCATTTTAATCAATCTGAGACCTGGGAGGTGGTAATTTTGAATTGTTTTAATTTGCATTTCTCTATTCAATAAGGAATTAGACCTTTTTTTCTACATGTGACTGCAAATAGCTTTGATTTCTTTTTCTGAAAACTACCTGCTGAATGTTTTCCTCCCATTGAAAGTTTATCTTTCATGTGATTTCCATAAACTTTTTCCCTTATTTGCCCAGTACATAACAACCTCAGTGACTTACATAATATTTTCCCCTAAAAAAATCTTCAATACATTTAGTATGCAATTCCGATAGCTGTTTTCAAACTATTGTCTCCCTTCCCAACTGTAAACTTTTTGAAGACAGGAAATTTCCTATCCATAAAGTTTGGCTAGGCCTTTCTCAGCTTTGTCCACCAATTAATAGAAGGTGGACCTGCCTAGGTTTTCTTCCATTCCTCCTTACTATGACTCTTTTCCAGCATTCTGCCCTGCTTCCTGCTAAAATGTCATCAAAGTTTATCCTCTCTCTGCCCAAGATCCTGACCACAAGGTCAACATGATGGCTCACATTGCTTTGCTGAGTAAGAATTCATCACCAACAGTCCTTCTGGTAAGAGGGAGAATTATCTAGTCTTATTGCTAAAGATGATTAGACCTAATCATATACATTGCTGCTATCTCATTCATCTCCTTCAGAATTGCAAACTTCCCTGTCACTAATAACCATGGAATTCTGGGCCTTGCCATTCATATTATTATTGAACCCTAAGGACCATACAGATTTACCATTCTCTATAAAGTTGAATTCCTCTATATCTACTATTCCCCATGCCTCCATAAGAAAGTGAGCTCCTTGAGACTAGGGATTGCCTAACTTTTATAATTACATTCCCAGCTCTTTCCTTAGCTCTTATCACATACTAAGTATATACCTACATCTAGATATTATAAATATATATGTATATACAAATATATTTATGTATAATATATACATATATGTATGTGTGTATGTATATATATATATACATATGTGTTTGTGTATTTATGTGTGTGTGTATACATATTTCTCTATTCAGTTCCACAGCCCTGTATCTAACATGCTATTCTGGACATTTTAATCACATAACAAGTGCCTATTAAATTAAGGAATAACCTAGAGGAATTAGATTGAATGACATGATGGGCTGTGGAATGACATTTGATCAAGGGCCAGGATTATTTTCTTTTTGCCTTGATTTACTCTCACACAGTGTCTGGCACATAGTAGTTGCCTAGTAAATACTTATTGATTGATTGATTGGCAAGTATAAGGAAAGTTGAGATTAACTGTTGACAGTAGACAATAGAGTAGGGTTCCTGGACTGGATCAGAAGATACAATAATGGAATTTGGCATTACAGTGCAATAGAGATGGTACTACAGTGTGCTGTTTTGATCCAAGTTTTCCTGACCCAGCGGGGAAATTTCTGTCCCATATGAAGTAATTGAAATAATCATAGGAATTCCAGTAAAGCATATAATATCGTACTATGTAGAAACAAATCTAGATATTGTCCCTGACTAATAATATTATTTCTGGGGAAAATAAATCCTCTACTATATATGGTATCTTGTTAGCCCAAATCTCTATGTTAAAGGTGATGAGTTAAAGACTTTTCTCAATCTTGGTTTCAGAATTTGTCTTTGCTCCTGCCTGTCTATCTGTCTCTCTTGGTACTCTACCTACCAGATTATTGTAGTCAGTTGTAGTTGGTGTTGCATTTCACATTATAGGAGTTGCATCCAGAGAAGGCGGACAAGGATGGTGAAAAAACTGGAGATCATGTCATGCTAGCACCATTTGACAAAAAAAAAAAACAAACAAAAAAAAAAACAAGGATTTTTAGCACAGAGAAAAGAACACTTAAGGGAACCAGAAAACTATCTTCAAATATTTGAAAGAGTGTCATGTGGAAAATGGAATAAGCTTGTGCTACTTGGTTTCAGGGGTGAAATAAAAAGCCACAAGTGGACTTTAGAAGAAGTCAAATTTAAACAGAACAAAGCTCGGTAGTTCCATTACAGCTGTCTAAGGGTAGAACGGGCTGCATGGTAGATATAGCCTAACAGGTAGATCTTGTAGATATTGGTTGCTTTCCTTTGCTCTTGGAGAGAACAAAAATGACATCACTCACTATGTTTGGGTTAAGCTATAATGTCTCTGACTGTAATGATTAGAACAATATAAATTCAGAAGTTTCTACCATATGTTGGGTACAGAGTCCATAAAAATATTTGGAGTGGAGATGTCTCTAGATTTGCACATCTCAAATTTCTTTTGCTTTGCTTTGCTCATAGAGCACAACAATTTTTTGATGTAGGTACACCATTTAGGGTGGTCCTGTGCCAGTGTCTCCCATGTCTCACAAATGATCCCAAAGTTCCTTAGAGAGAGCTTGAGAGTGTCCTTGTATCACTTCTTCTGACCCCCATGTGAGCACTTGCTTTGTGTGAATTCTCTGTAAAATAATCTTTTAAGCAAACATAAATTTGGCATTCTAATAATGTGACCAGTCCATCGGAGTTGTGCTCTCTGCGGTACAGTTTGAATGCTTGGCAGTTCAGCTCAAGGAAGGACATCCATGTCTCGCACCTTATCTTGCCAGATACTCTTCACAATCTTACTAAAATAATTCAAATGGAAGCAATTCATTTTCCTACTATGGCACTGGTAGACTGTCCATGTTTCACAGGCATATAACAGTGAGGTCAGCACAATGTCTCTGTAGACCTTCATTTTGGTAGGCAGTTTAATTCTTTCCCCTTCTTTGTTTCAGAGCCTCCCAAACACTGAGCTATCTCTGGAAAGGTGTGCTTCAATTTCATTATCTATGTGTACGTCATTGGAAAGTATACTGCCATGCTAAGAGAACTTGCCCACAGTATTTAAAATTTCTCCATTTGTTGTAACTAATTGATAGTTCTGTTTATGAATGAAGTGGTGCAGGCTGGTGGAGAATCTGTGTTTTCTTGTTGTTAATTTTTAGTCCAAAATTAGCACAATTGGCAGAAAATCTATCCATATTTTGTTGCACCTTAGCTTCCGAGGTTGCACTGAGTTCACAATCATCTGTGAATAGAAAGCCACACACCAACTCTCCCTACACCTTAATCTTGGCTTGTAGCCTTTTCAAATTACGTAATTTGCTATTAATGAGGTAGTTGCCTTGATGCTGTACTAGTTCTCACTGAAGACATCTGACAGAATTGCTAAAAACATCAAGCATGGGACCAAGTGTACAATCCTGCTTCATTCCATTGGTGATTGGAAAAGCACAAGAGCATTATCCATTATCCAGAACCAGGCAAGCATTTCATCATAAAACTGACATACAATACTGATGAATTTCTATGGGCAACCAAATTTTTCCATAATTTTTCACAAGCCCTCATGACTGACAGTGTTAAAGACTTTCATTTGATCAATGAACATTGTGTAGTGACTTATATTCTGCTCATGTCATTTCTTCTGGAATTGTCAAGCAGCAAACATCAATGAGACACATTGACTGTTCCTCAGCCCTTTCTGAAGCCCTACTGTCTATCATGTAGATGAGCATCTGCCAGGTAAAGGATCAGCCTATTAAGGAGGACTCTGGCAAGAATCTTGCCAGCAATGACTAAGGGATAAACCCCAGTGTGATTGTTACAGGACAACCTGTTTCATTTTGTATAGAGATGAACAATGAATTCCTGGGGGATAACCACTTCTTGCCCTATAACCTAGAACATTTCTGTCAGCTTTTGTATGAGCAATGGACCCTCTGCCTTGTAAATCTCAGGTGATGTAAGATCACCACCAGGCACTTTGCCACATGAAAAGATCCCAATAGCATTCAAAGCCTCTCCTTTAGTTGGAAGTTTGACTAGAGAGGTTGACTTCAACCTGAGATATACAATCAATGGCTTTGACATTGACTGATGGCCCATATCTGCAGGATCGTGTCTTTATGACTAATCAATGTGGCCCCTTCAGCACTGAATGGTTGAGATGCACCATAGATCTTTGGCCCATAAATAGCCTTCGGGATATCAGAAAAATTGCTTTAAATTGTTATTATCAGTGTAAAATTGAATTTTATCTGCTTTCTTGTTGAGCCAAGAATCCTGCATCCCTCTATATTTTGCTTGCACTTTACCTTTGATGGAATTAAATTTTGCCTCCTTAGAGATGGATGAACTATCCTGTGAATGAGCCTTCTGGAGTTCTCATTTTTCACTTAGCAGCTTCTTAATTTCCCCCTCGTTTTCATCGAACCAATTTTGATGTTTATGTCTTTGGACCCAGATGAGTAAATGTGTTGACACCAAACCTCTGAAAGTTGTTGACTCCTTTTCTTTTCCACTGTTGCCAACTGTATGTCGACTCAGCATTTCCTCCAAGTTAGCAATGAACTGTTCACATTCTGACAAGTGCTCTCTGATCAGTTGACATGAAGTCTTCTGTTAGTCATCTTGCCCTGGGGCTGGTTCTTTTGCTGAATGCAAATATTTAACTTAAAGAGGTTCAGTTTATGATCAGTTCAGCATTTTGCACCACACTTCACTTTTGTCACTCTCACATACAGTCTGCCTCTTCTGCTTAAGCAGCATAGTATATTAATGCTGATGTTTGCTTGAGGGTGCATCCACTAAGTTTTATTGCATTTAGGTGTTGGCGATGAGAAGATTATGAGACACATAAGTCTTCAGTACTAAGTGACTACTGCTATTGCTGTTTCTGAATCCATTCCACCCAAGGACTTCTTGCCATATCTGGTAGTCTTTGCCTACTCTGGTGTTAAAGTCACCCAGAATTAAAAGCTCATACTCTTTTGGCACCATAATAATAAGGGTCTTCAGATCTTCATAAAAAAATTTCTTCACCTTCATCAGAATTCATCATGGTGGGAACATGTGCATTGACAATGGTAGCATGGCATTTTCCTGCAAGTGACAGATTATCATGAGTCTGTCATTCACTTCTGTTGGTACACATAAAAGTTTTTTGACTAGATTAGTTTTTATTGCAAGACCTGGTCCAGTTTCACAGCACTATCTGTCATTTCAACCATTCCAGAAAAAAAAAGTGTATCCAACTCCACTCTTTCACTTGCCAGCCTTGTTTTACTCAGGGATGCTATAGAGATATAATAC
>CM053626.1:101839030-101852122 GCA_028646595.1 Phalanger gymnotis | reverse complement strand
AGGAAAAATTGGGAAGAGAAATAAGAAGGATGTGAGAAAACCATGAAAAACAAGTCAATGACTTGCTAAAGGAGACCCAAAAAAATACTGAAAAATATACTGAAGAAAACAACACCTTAAAAAATAGATTAACTCAAATGGCAAAAAGCTCCAAAAAGCCAATGAGGAGAAGAATGCCTTGAAAGGCAGAATTAGCCAAATGGAAAAGGAGGTCCAAAAGACCACTGAAGAAAATACTACCATAAAAATTAGAATGGAGCAAGTGGAAGCTAGTGACTTGATGAGAAATCAAGATATTATCAAACAGAACCAAAGGAATGAAAAAAATGGAAGACAATATGAAATATCTCATTGGAAAAACCACTGACCTGGAAAATAGATCCAGGAGAGATAATTTAAAAATTATTGGACTACCTGAAAGCCATGATCAAAAAAAGAACTTAGATATCATCTTTCAAGAAATTATTTCCTTAATACCCCCATATTGTCCTTTCATCAGAGGGTAGGCTTTAAACTAGAATAGTATGAGAATTTATGGAGGCTCAGTGGAGAGGGAGGGACTTATCAGTAGAAGCTGGAAAAGCTAGTGAGCCCACCAATTCCTTTGTAAGATTCCTTTAAGAGTTACAAAGCAGGATATACAAGTTCTGTCCAGAATAAGGAAGACTAAAACTAAGTTAAAGTTTTTGGATATTATGCTTCTTACAAAAGAGAATTGTTAAAGACTTTTCAATAGACTGATGACATCAAAATGACCTTTTTTGAGAGAAGAATTAGATAATAATGATTAGGTGGGACTGATGGAGAAGGCAATGGCAAACCACCCTAGCATCTTTGCCAAGAAAACCCCATGGAAAATATGGCCCTTGGGGTCAAGAAGAGTCAGCCATGACTGAAGGAGTGAACAACAAAGGTTGGACTAAAGGGGAGGAAAGACTAAATGTCATTAGCATATTCAATAAGTAAGCTATTATGCCACTGCAAATGTACGATGCTGCACATCTAATAGATGAACCAGATACAATAGGATTTGTGCAGAAAGGCAATATATTATTTGGTAATTAAATATAGAAAACAAAGCAGAGGAAGAATTTAGAAATAAAATTTAAAGCTTGTTTTGACTGGTCAGAAAAATCTTTGGCACAGAATCCTTGTATCTTTGATACTGAACAGTAAACAAAGAGAGCTCATATCCCGTAGAAATCCTAAGCATCAGGGCACCAGAGTTACTAAAGGACATACACTGTTCATCATCGTTGAGCATGAAGTCAGGAAGATGTGAGTTTAAATCCTTCCCTCAGATGTTTACTAGTTTTGTGACTATGGCCAAGTCATTTAAACAGTTTCCTCAAATACGAAATAAGCATAATAATAGCACCTGCCTCTCAGGATTCTTTTGAGGATAAAATTAGATATTTCAAATGTGCTTATCACATCTGCCATATAGTAGATACTTAACAATTACTTGTTTCATTCTTTCCTTTCCAAAGATGTCTCTTTTGCCACCAACTTATGATGGGGCTCCAAAGGTGGTACTGAACTTGAATTCAAACCAGTCCTTAGCAGTAGGTTTTAATGGACTCACATACCTAGATAGAAACCTTTATTCTTCTTCCTCCTCTCTCCAGTTCCCCAGGGTTTGATTAAGGAAACTGATACTACCATCACTGCTAAGGTCTAGATTTTCTTTGGATCTTAAAGACTGGGGACCCAAGAAACCAATTATTTGGTCCTCCACACAACTATTAAAGTGATTTCCCTAAAATTGGGTTCGAGTCCATGTTTTTGCCTTATTCAATAAATTATAGGGGCTAACTATAGCCAATAGCATCAAAGATAAAATCCTCTTTGGGGGTCTTAATGCCCTTAGCCACCTGTTTCCTTCCAACCTTTCCAGTCTTCCTCATTACTGCATCCTCTTCAGAGGCACATTACTGTTCTTCACAAAATTTCCAGTTCAGCCAAATGGTCTTAATCTTTCTCATGTATCTCTCATTTCTGCGCCTTTGTACTGGCTGTTCCATATGTCTGTAATCTCATCCCTTCTTATTTCTATTTCCAAGAAGAAATTGATTTTCTTCAAAGCTCATTCCAAGCACCACCTTCTGCATGAAACCTTCCCTGAATCCCACCCCACCTCCATGCCCGGCTAATAGGAAGCTACTAAAACCTTCTCTCAGAATTATTTTATATCTGTTTCATTTATAAATACCTACATATGCACATGCTGTTTCATCCAAATAGATTGTGAGCTCTTTAAGGGGAAGACTATTTCTTTCATTTTTTTTTTGTCTTTGTGTTCCCAAGCACCCATCACAGTGCTTGACACATTGCAGGTACATACTGACGCTTTTTGATCTCTTGTCTTCTTGTTTGCTTGATTACAACCAAAGTCTCAGAGACATAGACTCATATTTAATCATTTGTCATGTACTGTCATTTTTACCTATATATTTTCATATTCTTCCCTTTCTGTTTGCTGAAATGACCACCAATATAATCAAGGCCCACATCACCTCTCACATTTAGGATTTTTGTAATAGTTTACTAGTCTTTTCCCTCGTATCTAGTCTCTAGGTCTCTAATCTATCCTCTGCACAAATAACAAATAATCTCCCTAAGGCACAAGTTTGATAATATCACTAGACTAATCAAAAGCTTTCTGTGGCTCCTTTTGGCCCTGGGATAAAATAAAATAAAAAATTCAGTCTGGCGTTTGAGTCCTCACTGTATGCCTCCAAACTACCATTTCAAACTTGAATCTTATTAGTCCCACAATTGACTGAATAACTGACTGAAGGACTCAAAGTAAAGAGGCAGTTTGGTACAGTTAAAAGAGTTCTGAATTTGGAATGAGGAGAACTATTTCCAGTCCCAATTGTGCCATTTACAAACTTTTCAACCCTTTAAAAACACTTCACCATTAGGGACCATGGTTTCATCATCTCTGCAATGAGGGAGTTAGAGCAGATCTCTAAGATCACTTCTAATAATAAAACCCTAGTACTATAACAACTAGCTTTCTTTATTTCCTCTTCTACCTCTGTACATTTGCATAAGATATTCCATGTGCTTAAAGTATATTTCCCCTTCATAACTTTTTCTACAATCCCCATTTTCCTTAAAGGCTCAGATCTGGGCCATGTCTTATATGAGTGTTTTAGTTATCATCTCCACAGTTTTTAATGTCTTCTGTCTCCTCAAATTACTTTTTTTCTCCTTTATAAAATGTAAGCTTCTTGTTGACAGACACTACTTTATTTATTGTTGCATCGTCAACACATAACACAGTGCCATGTACAAATAAGAACTCAATAAACATTTGTTACACTGTCATTGAAAGTGATTCATTACATTTTAAACATTGATATTTTAGATGATACAGGAACATACAAATGGAAATGCCTCAAAGGCAGTTGCAGACTTGATTCTAGAAATGGATAAATTATTCTGTGTAAAAATTAAAAAATAAACATGACATGTGGTGGATCTCTATTTGGAATATTCAATTTAAGAACACATTAAACATTCTATAATTTTGGTCACTATATCAAAATTAATAGTCAATTAATCAAAGTCATAGACTAGAGAATTTTAACTTAAGTCATCCCTGCCCTTTGGACATTACCATGTAATGCTGGATAATGAAGATAAGAAATGGAATCATGAGAACTGGGTTTGAGTCCTGACTATGTATGATATTTATTAGCTGTGTGACCTTAGGCATGCCTTTTGCCTTTTTTGCATCAGTTTATTTGTTTGTAAGATGGGGAAAATGGTATCATGGTGCAATGGATAGAAAGATGGCCTTGAGGTCAGAAAGAAATGGGGTTCTTCCCTTTGATGCATATTGACTGTGTGACGCTGGGCAAGTTACTTAACCTCTCAATGCTCTGATAACTCTATGCTGCAGACCGGATGCTAATTTCCCATTAGTGGAAGGAATGTCCTTATTAGGAGGAAACAAGGCCAATGAAATCACAAGTTTAGTTTCAGGCATTTTTTTTTCTTTTGAAATGGGAATAAAAACACAAAATATCTTAAACACAACTCTCAGAATAATTTCTTTCATAGTACTGTTGCAAGTGCAGCACTTTCTAAAACCTATATGTTTTTGAGATATCTTCATCATTATCATCTTTACTACACAGGGCAGTCTCTTTTAAGGCAGGCGATGTAGTAAAAATAATAAGAAGCATAGAATCACAGAATTCATGAGTTGCAAAGGAGTTCAGAAGCCAACTAATCCAACCCACACATGAAAAAAGAATGCCTAATTAGGGAGTTTATATCCTTATCCACCCAGTAGCCCTTGGCATTCATGCTGGATGGCACTGCTGTATTCTCTGTGCACATTACTGTTTCAACTTGTGTTACCATTTCTCTTTAGGCAATGTGGCATGATGACCAGCTTGAAACAATGCCCTCATTTAAGCCTAGCATTCAACACAGTCCTAGAAAAGACCCTGGAACCAGTCTGACACCTATGTAGGTATGATGTGACTCAGAATCAAATCAACCTAACAACTATTCTCACTTTTACTTTGCATCCTTATTATATTAATAGGGAAAATGATTAACAATAATACTTACAGATAAATGATAGCTAACATTTCTATAGCACCTACTATGTGTCATGTACTTTACAAGTATCATCTCATTAGATCTTTGCCACCCATTTTGCAGATGAGAAAACTGAGACAAAGAGGCTAAATGATTTGCCCAGGGTAACACAGCTAGTCAGTGTCTGAGACCAGGTTTGAAGTCAAATCTTTCTGACTCCAGGGCCAGCATTCTATGCCTTGTTGCACCTAGCTACCTTAGTGGACAATGAAGTTGGTTGTTGTCTTTCATTCTCAAAGAGGACCAAAATGACATCACTACACTAGAGTCAAATTAGTGTGCCTGACTGTGGCTGATCAAACCAATATGAGCCTGGTATACTCTACTATAGATCAGGCACAAATAGTCAATATGACAATGAACTAATTTACTATGACAAATCATTTCACAGGCAACAGCGTGTACAGGAAAGAATCCTGGATTTGGAATCAGAGACACGGCATATGAATCCATCTCTACTACTAATCCCACTGTGACTTTGGGCAATTCACAGCTTCTCTCAACCTCATTTTCTTCATCTATAAAATGAGGGAGATCAATTAATCAGTAAGTTTAATTTAAACTCTAAATCTTATCAGACTATGATCTTTTATCCTATTCTAGACGATTCCAGGAATGCTATTCCATGTCTAAGTGCCTCTCTTAGTAGACTGTTTTCTACCTCCCTCTTGTGTCCAATTCCCTCCAGAGCTGTTTAAAAAAACCAATAATAATAATAATTTGCTTCTATGTAATAATTATTGAATTACATAATAAATAATTTGTGGCATTTATATGGCATTCATTTGCATTATTGTCTTTTTAGCTTTTATATGTCACTTTGTACTTTCCAAAGCATGTTGCATGTTTTTTCATTTGATCTTTACAACAGCAGTAGGGAGTAAGTACCATCTCAATAACAGTGGAGAATAAGTACTATTATAATTGTTATGCCCATTTTTTAAGAAAGAATGAAACTAAAGGAGGTTAAATGTTTTGCTCAAGTTCACATAGTGACTAAATTTTTGAGGCAGGTTTTGAACTCAAATCTTTCGGACCTTGTCAGAAACACAAGCTCCCTTGTGCTTACCACTGTTTTTATGTACTATAAACCAACCTTTATTACCCAACACCTATGGCTGGGTCCATTATCTTGTATAAGATATACCTGATGCTGATTACACACTGTTGTGGGTCTCTTAACTAATTTTATGCCTTAATTCCTCATTTGAAGATATCATCTTCCTGTCCATCATTGGATATCTTTGAATCAGACTGGCTATGAACCTATATCTCATTTTTGTGCATTTCTTACTACCCTACAACCTCAAATTCCTATCCTTACTTTTATCCAGTGCCTGCTGCTGATATTTTCTGATATTACCTAAGCTACCTTTCCATAGCTACTTAGACTCTAAGTTCTACCAACTCTTAGGATGTGATACTCACTAAACACTGAGCCTGAGTTTGGAAGGGAAATTCTAGGAATTGGGAATTGATTCTGGAAAAAGGGAAATTGATATTTTGGACAGGAAATTCTATTTTTCATTTAGTTCACAAATTCTATTTTTCATTTAGTTCAAAAAATTCTATTTTTCATTTAGTTCACATGTACTTTTCTTCTACTGGGACTTAGTAAGTCCACTCGGGCTGGAGCATTGATCTCAGTACCTCAACACCTGATAAATGTTTGGAAAATTTGAATTGCATGTTTGAGCATTTTTAATAATCAGACATTTCCAACATAAAATGGGTTTCCTTGAAAAGTAATACATTTCCTTTCCTTCCCACTTGAATTCTTCAGTCAGAGGCTCTATAACCAATCCAGTCATTTAATCCAGTAGCATTTCTTATGTGTCTAATATATGTCAGAAACCATGATGGGCATTGTGAATTGAAAGACAAAATGAGAAATTCTACCTTCCCTCAAGGAGCTTACTTTCTAATAGGACTAACAACATACCCATATACAAACAAGTGAGCAATACTTAGAGGAAGGAAAAAAAAAAAACAAACCAATAACTAGCAATCAGGAGGATCATGAAAGGTTTTCCATAGGAAGTCGTGCATAAACTGAGGCTTGGGAGAGCTAAGAATGATCAAATACAGAGATAAAGAGGTATTTGAGGAATATGAGACAGAATTACAAAGTGTCAGAGGTAAGAGAAGGTACTCTGAGTTCAGAGAACATTAGGTAGAAGTTTGGATATACAATATTGCTGGCAAGATAACCTGAAACCAGGTAATGAATGGTTTTAAATGATAAACAGAGGAAGTTATATTTTATTCCAGAGACAGTGAAGAATTTTTAATAGTAATTGATATGGCTAGACTTGTGTTTTTAGAATGATAATTTTAGTAGCCTAGTACAAGACGTGTAGATTGGAGAAAGGAAGAATAAGAATCCTAGAATATACTTAGGTGTCTTTTGCAACAGTTCAGGAGAGAATTGATGTGTGCCTGAACTAGGGCAGTGACTGTTTGAATGGAGAGAAGGGAATAGGTGTGAGATATGCTAGAGAAGTAGGATTGACAAACTTTGACAACTGGCTGGGATATGGAGGAGGGAGGCCAAAAAGAGAGAATGGCTTGAAAGTTATCTTTCAGCAAACAACTAGATTTCAACAAAAACAAAGCTGTGAGGAAGAAAAATATTTGGCTGTTGGAAGCAATGATAACAAGTTTCTTTTTGGACATATTGACTGTGACAATAAGATAAATCCATATGGAGATGTCCAGTTAGTGATTGATTATATATAGTTATACATACATGCATACATGCATAATATACATATTTAGTCATATAGATATATACATATAGTCATATATTTATATATAGTTTTGCATATGGTTATAGTTATATATAAAATTGCATTACATTGTAATGTGTTATATTATGTTATGTTATATTATATCATATTGCATTATATTGTATATTATATCATATATCATATTATATCATGTTATATCTTGTTATGTCATGTTATATCATGTTATCAAATGACATGGTATATCGTATTGTTTTATGTTATATGATGTTACATTATATTTTGTTATATAATATGTTTTATTATGTTATATTATATTTTGTTATATTTAGAGGCAGTTGCTAAAGGAGGAATAAAACTCAGTATGGCAATTAGGATTGAATATATGGATCTGTGAACAATTTGCCTAATGGTGAATAAGTGAACTCACGGGAGTACTTTGAGAGAGAGAGTAGAGAGAGAAAAGGATACAGGGAAGGGCCTTGGAATACAGGTAAATGAAGGTGAATGAAAATCCAGCGAATGAAATTGAAGAGTGGCCAGGAATATATATGTATATGTGTGTGTATATGTATACATATACACTTATATGTATGTATATACACATATACACACATACATGTATACATATATACATATACATACATGCATACATATACATATACACATACACATATATATGCATATATATATACATATGTATATGTATACATACACACACACACACACACACCCAGGGATTAGTAACTCCTGAAGAAAGAGGTGGTCAATATTATCAAATGTTGCAGAAAATTCAAGAATGATGAGGACTGCATAATGATCTTTGAATTCAGCAACTTAAAGAATATTGGAAATATCAAATTCAGTCAAGTGGTTAGGTTAAGAGATGGATTGAAATAGTTTGAAAAATGAATGAGAAAAGAGGAAGATGAAACAATCCATGTAGATGGTTTTTCTTTGTTTTGCATTTCACTCCCTCAGTTCCTTGATTGGGGAAAGGGACAAATCATGTATAATAGCTTAAGTGGTTGGCAGTGTCAACTGAATGATTTATAAGGATAAAAAGGACTTAGATATGTTTGGAGCATCAAGTATGGTGCTAGTAGAAAGGGACTAAAGTTTAGAGAGATGCGGTAAAAGGACGAGCATAGAGGCATAAGAGAAAAAGAAAGGTATTGAATTTTGAAATAGTAGTGGTACCCTTGGAAGTGAGAAAGACTACCTCTTCACTGGACACTGGAAGAAAGGAAGAGAAAAGAGGACATAATGTTGAGATGTTATGAGACATAGAATAAAAGGAAAAGAGTGGATGGTAGAAGATGGAACCTAGGTCCTATTATGAGACTAAAGATGATAGCCTAGGGAAGGTCAAAGGAGAGAAGAGTTTAGGAAATAGTTGGCTGTGAGTTAGAATTAATAATGGGGAAATGAAATGATTGCTTTTTAGCAGTCAGTGCTCAGATTAGATAAAAGTTATAGTTCATTAAGTAAGCATGTTTGTGCAACATCCTAGAATTCCTTATAGAAGCATCTTAGTAGAAGCAGAGAAGGCAGTTGGGTAACCTACAAATTTTGTTAGGACAGTCACATCTATTCCACAAGTAAAAGTGAAAGTAATTCTAAAAATATGACTCTGAGAGAACAGATAACAAATGGGATCACCTATACCTACCAAAATTGTACATGAGCAGGAAAAGTGTGAGGAGGAAAAATGGTTGCTACGGATGCTAGAACTGAAGGATCATAAATTTACAGGTGCATAGCAAAAGTTTTTTTTTTTCCTCCTGCAACAAAGCACCTGGGGTATAATTCATCAGTGAAACCTTATTCTAATTAAGCAGCTAATATAGTTGACAAAAACTAATGTCAGTATCTGGTCTCACTGGTTGATTGTGTTAGCAGGTTTTCTAGAGCAAGAACAGCTATCTCAGATGAGATTCTCCACATTCCTTTGTTTTTCCGTAGGAAACAAGACATCTGACCTGATTGGTTTAGATTGCTTAAGGAGGTAACTGAAATTAATTGAGATTTACTGACTAAACTAATTAATCTCATATCACATGTCTCTGAGGTTCCAATTCCAAGGAACTCTACCAATAGGATGAAGAACTCTCAGGGTTATATCTACAGACCCTCCAAGCATTTCCATCAGATTTTTAAAAAAGACAGCAAAATCAAAATGAATGGTACTCATTATCCATACATAATAAATTATATTTTCCATAATGTAAAAACCATCCTTCATGAGTTAGAAATAATTGATCAGTCTAAGTTTCAAATAAAATTCAGCAAGCTATATTCTGCCAGAGGTTTACCTTCATCCCTCAAATTTTCTAATCTTTTAAAAAAGATTTAAGATCCATAAAACGTTCACCAATTCAAAAGTATATTCATGTTTTACAGTATAACGCAACTCATGATTACTGAGAGACACTTCATCATAATTTTCTACCTGGTGCTGACTATAAACTGGGACATAGCATTCTATGAAAAAACATCTTTCAAGATGTTTTAATTTATAAGAGAAATGAAGAGTTTGACAGCATTAGGAGAGGAGAAATATTTGAAAAACAGGTGTAAAGTAGACATCTATAAGGGTAAGCATACTGGACAATTTTAGGAATTATCCAGATAAATTAGGATCAAAAATAAAGCAACAAAAAGTAGATTCTTAGGATTCATGATTGGTCTACACCAAACCCTTTGAGCCATCCAACCAGCCACCTTGATCTCTCTCTACCTCTTGGCATCTTACCTTTATCTAAACTTCTAACTCTTTCCCAGAACAAAAAACCTCTATAGATACTATCTTGTGTGAGTGTGTGTGTATGTGTTTGTGTGTTTGCATGCAAAAATAATTCTTGAAATTAATATAGTAAAGTGTGAATGATTTGTAACCTGTGTTAGTATAAATAATACTCAGAGATATAAAGTTATGGATCTCTAAAGGTATGGATTATGGATCTATATTGATTCCTCAATAATATAATAATAATAATGAGAGAGGGAATAAAGAAAGAAAAGGATACAAAGAAGAGCCTTGGGATGCAGGTAAAATTAGTGGGATCTGAATGAGGATCCAGCAAATGAAACTGAAGAGTAGCCAGGAAAGTACAAGGAAAAACAGGGGAAAATGTATTAAAAAAAAAACAGGGATTAGTAAATCCTGAAGTAAGGGGTAATCAATATTATCAGATGTTGCAGAAAATTCAAAAATGATGAAGACTGAATAATGACCTTTCAAAGTTTATTATTCCTCTTGGAAATAGCAAATGTAGTCAAGTGGTTAGGTTAAGAGATGGATTGAAATAGTTTGAAAAGAGAGTGAGAAAAGAAAATGAAGCAGTCCATATAGACGGTTTTTCATTGTTTTGCATCTCACTCCCTCAGCTGTTTGATTGAGGAAAGGGAGAAATCATATATAATAGTTTAAGTGGTCAGTAGTGTCAGCCAAAGGTTTTATAAGGATGAAAAGGACATGGATATGTTTGGAGCATCGAGTATGATGCCAGTGGAAAAAGACTAAAGTTTAGAGAAATGTGGCAAAAGAAGGAGTGTAGGGTCATAAAAGAAAGGAAGGGAAGGCATCAAATTTTGAAATTGTAATGGGCTGCCCTTGGAAATGAGAAAAACTACCTTTTCACTGGACACTGGACAAAAGGAAGAGAAAAGAGGAGATAATGTTGAGATGTTTTGAGATGTAGAATAGAAAAGAGTGGCCAGTAAAAGATGGAACTTAGGTGCTGTTATGAGAAGAACATTGCATTTACAGTATAGTAAATTTATTTAAGGCAGCAATGAGGGATATTATACCAACCCTCACCTGTGTTACCAGAAATACTTTTATTTCTATTCGTGCTATACTTTTGCATTAAATGTCTCTTTGGTACATGCTAATTGATTTTAATTGATTAAATAGAATTGAGATGTTAATCAGAGATGGTTAACAGTGGAGAAAAATTTACCAGACTAATGTCTAAAACTGATAGCATTAGAGAAGAATGACCTTGACCCATTAAGATTGTGCCTAAAACCTTAAAGAAATTATATTATTGGCCTCACTGTAGGAGAATAAGGGCAGTATCTCACCACAGATTTATAAGCAGGGTAAAACATACATGTGAGAGCACACACACACAGAGTTATAAACACATTAGAAGCAGCATTTTGGAAAATATTTCCATATCTTGGCAATTGAAAGCAAAAAAAGATGCACTCTCCTTAAGCAATACCCCTATTTTATGTTATTTATGCTAATGCTTTTTCGATGAGCTGTGATGCTAAAGGGCATGATTTCACTCTATTTTCATAGGCAAATATACCATTGAAACAAGAATTGAATGAATTCTAAGTTCTTTTTTAAGGAGTGGATCTTAGGAACTACATATTTTATGCACAGCCTCAGAATACTAGGAAATGCTCTCTGTAATTACAATACAGGATGATATCTGGGGCTTTTTTCTTATCATCCAGGCTCTGATTTGTCTATGATGCTTTAATATATTTATTCTTACATCTATAATTCTAAGTGAAATTCTTTGCCAGCATGTTAAATGTTCTCCATGTTCCATCACTGCTGGCAATGGAAAATTTGTGTCTGTGATAATACCTTCTTAATAATCTATGTTATGATGCTCTACATTCAGAAATGGGTTTATTCACAGGTAGCCACACCTACCTAAGGTTGAGTTACTATCAAATCAGTGAACCATTTCTCCTCAATGCTGAGAACTCTCCCTAAGAATATGAAACATTTTATCTATCACACTTGGGTACAATCAGACTAGACCAAATGATTTTTATAGCACTCAAATTCCCTCTTGCATACCTTTTCTTTTGCTATTTAAGAAACAACAGCACAATTTCCATTGAAGAACAACCTCTACTCCCAGTCTCATATTGGAACAGCATAAGTCACATGGTGATATGAGGAATTATTTAATACAATAAAATTCTATAGAAGCTGAAATATGAAAGTTATATTTGCTTTTTAAATGGTTTTAATGTGTTTCAAATGGTACAATGTAAGTAAAGCACTTTGTTATCATTAAGTCAGTATATAAATGCTATCTAGTTCTTTCATTACACTCAATTGATTTATTTTTTCAGATCACCAGAAGGTTGGCCCTAAAATGATAACATTTTTTTTGTTCGCATGTGCGTGCGAATGTAAAAATAATTCTTGAAATTAATATAGTAAAGTATGAAGGGTTTATAACCTGTATTAGTATAAATAATGCTCAGAGATATAAAGTTATAGATCTCTAAAGGTATGGATTATGGATCTATATTGATTCCTCAATAATCATTTGAATCTATAATACAGTTTGGAGGTATAAATGAGTTTATATAAAAATTGATCTGACCGGTAAATACCTCTACTGTGTTAATGATCTTTCATGATTCTCAAAGGAGAAATGGCTAAAACATGTCAGGAGAGGGGACTGAAGAAAATAAAAAGATTAGAGCTGTATGAACACATTCCCTGAAGGTGACATTTCAGGCTTCCTTGAGCCAGCGTATAATAGTTTTAGGATTTAAATATGTGATATCCTTTCATGCTCACCCCACAAAAGAGAACAGGACACATAATTTGGCAAATCCAAAACCTAGGGAAAGACAATACCCAAATGGGAGAAAGGAATGAGAGAACAAATTTAAATAAAAAGTCTAGATCAAGTTGATAGCCAAATGTGAATAAAATACCAAAATTCAGGGAATG
>CM053626.1:101809100-101829195 GCA_028646595.1 Phalanger gymnotis | reverse complement strand
GCCTATGAAAATCAATGCTGACAACCAAACATGTCAAAAATAAATTAAAATTAAAAAAATTAAATTAAATTAAAAAAAAGAAGTCAATATGTGCATAATATGGCAACAAAATGGTTTAGAATTCTGATTAGCTATAACACATGAATAAGCTGAGGATGGGGCAAAAGAAAAAAAGTGTCACTTTTCAAGTTTATATGCCAAGGAGAATGCTAGTGCCAATGATAATGGATATAAGGAAGTCAAGTAGCTTTCAAAGTTTGTAGGGAAAGATACTTAGTTTAGTGTCACATATACTATGTTTGATTTTGAAGTTGGCAAATGAAAATATTCGGCAGTAAAGTGAGAATGTGGCAGTATATGATTTCTCAACTCTATACTGCCTCTTGCATATATGGAATTAGTAGTCATTTCCCTTTGAAATCCTCTTCTGTTTAACTATATATATGCATGGTCTCCTCCATTACAATGGGAGATCACTGAGAGCAGGTATCATATTTTTGCCTTTCTTTATATTTCCAAGGCTTAGCACAATGCCTGTCACATAGTAGGTATTTAGTAAACTCTTCCTAAGTGATTAAGAACTAGTTATAATTGTGTGGTATATAATACAGGATCGATTTCTAACATGGTGGATTTATTCAGGAATATATGATCATTCTTAGGTGAAAGATTTTTTGAAAAGATAAAAAAGTAATAAACATGATTAATATTAGTGAATATAATAACTTCTGAATATGAAAACATTTCAAGTGCCTTAATAATATTTTGCCTTTATACTAGCCTAAAGCTTCTGTTATCATTATTAGACTGTGGCTGAATTTGTTTCACTTGTTAAAAAAAAATTAATAGCGAATTTCTGGGTCATACTTACAGGGCCTTGGTTTGGGATCCACAAAACCTGAGTCAGAGTGCTCATTAAATTGCCAACTAGCTGTGTAACCTCTTTAATTGTGGACAGTTATTTAATTTTGAGAAAAATCCTCAAAGTGACCTCTTACACCTCATTGGAATTTATTATTGCTCTATGTAAAATGAAGGTAATTGCATTCTTTTTACATAGAATGCAACCACTATATTTTTATAGTCTCTTCCTTCATTTATACTGTGATTCTCCTGCAAATTGCTAGGCTTCTTTAATAACCTTTTTGTTAAGTTTCCTAGGGGGAGGGGCTAATCTCCACCCTTCACAAAGCTTTCCCTGAGCCTCCCTTTAGTAATTCCCTTTTTCCATTAGATTTCACACTGTACACTATTTCACACCTTTCTTATTTGCTTATCTTGGATCATTGCCTTTCACATATTTCTCTTGTTCCAATTATCCATCCTCCACTTTGAGTACCTTGGCTCAAAATCTAGCTCCACAACTTACTACTTATATGACCTTAGACAAGTCATTTCTAAACACTTTGGGGCTCAGTTTCCTCATTAATAAAATGAAGAGGTTGGATTGGTTGATCCCTGTGGTCTCTTTCAGCCCAGCCTAAGCAATTAACTTGTTTTATGTCCTTATTCATTTTTGTAATAAATGCTGAATAATATAATAGAGTGTTGTAACAGCAACCACACTGGTATACTCAGGATGGCTGCTAGCACAGGTTCTTAGATCTGCTTTACTGGGAAAGATAGCTGTTTCAGGGGTCAACAGTCTTCTTTAATTACATAAAATACAAACAGAGGAAATACAGAGAAGAGAAATAAAAACCAACAGACAGGGCTCTACTGCCTGAATCAAAACAATACTGCTATATATACTTTATATTCACCACTGGATCAAGAGACTCTTTACCTCTGAGCAGTCAGGAAGCTCTGAAGATACAGTCCCTCAGAGTTTCAACCAGGGAATCATAAGATCCTTCTTGTAAGCAAACCCCCAAAGCAAAAGCTCACCTCTCAGAATATATACTCTTTCAGCTAATGGGCTCAGAGCCAGAACCCTCCCGACTCAATGCCTACTTAGAAATTAGCAAAAAGTGTGTAAGCCTTCCTACAGCAAGCTAGCTTCTCTTAATGGGCTCCACAGGAGGCCTATTAATGGGCAGGGAAGATCTTATTCCCCATTAGCCTTACAAGTATCAGTTATACTACAGAACTTAAAAGTAATCTCAGATAACAAGAATGACTCAATATAGAGCACTTGACCTAGAATGAGGAAGATCTGGTTCTAAATACAGCCTCAAATACTTACTAGTCTTGTGATTCTTGGCAAGTTTCTTAACCTCCGATTGCTTCATTTTCTTCAACTGTAAAATGAGGATAATAACAGCACTTACTTAACAGGGTTGTTGTGAAGATAAATGAGATAAAGTCTGTAAAAAACACTCAGCACAGTGTTGGGAACATAGTATGCACTACGGTCATGTTCATTACCTTCCTTTCTCATTCCTTGATTAATCTAGAAATTTGAACATTTACTCTCTTTTAAGCTATATGATGCACTTGTTATGTGAAAAATAAACTGAACAAAAATAAACCGCATATAAAAACATAAAAGTCAATGCTGTAATCAAAACTTACAATACTATCAATCTAACATATTTAATGATATTCAGTAACTCAGAAATTATTAGGAATAGGTCTGAAGTAGCTCCTTCTGGACTAATCAATGCTACAAAACTCATTTACATTTTAACACTTTGGAACAGTGAGAACTCCTTTAGCTCACTTGTATAGGTCTTCCTTCCACTGATGCAAATTGTGATTCTGAAGCTTTTCCATTATGTCTTTCTGTAACTCTCTATACAGGATCTGTACAAACCACTAATAATATTTCTCTGGTTCCTTTAGTGCCTCAGTGGAACTATGAGAGGTACTTCAATCATAGAATTCATATTTCAGCCATCTGAGAAGAAAGCTACTTTGAGTAGAACTTAAATAGATGTGAATCTCAAATAAAGGGGGCAATGACTTAACTCTTTAATTTAAAATACCTACAGTAAGAGTTTATGTTTATAAAGTGTGTTGTAGTTTGTAAATTCACTTGTTTTATGTCCTTATTCCTTTTTGTAATAGATAACATTGAATAATGTAACAGAGACCACACTGGTATACTCAGGCATGTTTTAAAATGTATTATCCTGAGGATATTAAATATTACCCATATCACATAAGTAAGCGAATGAGGGTTCATAAAAGTTAAGCAACCAAGGTCATAAATTCAGGATACGAATTCAGTTATTCTATTTGTGAGCCAAATATTGTTTCCACTGCATCTTCATATCAAGCACAATACCAGGAATTAGGAGTCCTGGATTCTAGTAATAGCTCTGTTAAAATTAGCTATGTGATTTTGGATAAGAATCTCTGGGCCCAAGTTTCCTCATGTTTCAAGTGAGGTGGTTGAATGAGATAATCTGTAGAGTCCTTCCAACTATGAAAGACTATATTTGAATAATTCTAAATGATGTTGTTGTTGATTAAAACAATTTCAAAGTACAAAGAGACAGATATGTTCCCAAGCCTTACTCTGCTATCTCTTACTTTTTCCAATATGATATGAGGGAAGTCAAGAAAGATACCACTATTTCATGACAGTTGCATTGACAATGTATTAAGGGACCTGATTTAACACTTACTTTTCTCAATTCAGGGTATATGCAATTATAATCAATTGCTAATTATAAATATTTCAGTTACAAGTGAAACTTCCTAAAATGGTAAAGACCAACTCTGTTGTGCTTCTTGCTAAAGAGAAGACAGGGTGTATTTTCCACAGAACACATGCTACTCACATCTGTTCTAATCCTTTATTCAGACAAAGTTTCTTTTGTTTGCTTGTACATTGAAGGGATTTGGTCCATATCAAGAAGCAGTTCTGAATGTCTCAGACAAGTCTAATGTCTGTTGATGATAACTGATGTTGGCTCCTGTGGAAATGCTAATTTGGTAGCAGTCACTGTCAATCAGTCCCCTTGGGTTATTGTTCTTGCAGTTCTTTCCAGATGTGATATGTGATGGCGAATGTAGAGTCTGTAGCTATAGTAATTTGCTTTAACTGAATAGGAAAAGCCTATGTTAACTTAGACCTGAGCAAGCTGATTCAATAGGGGATGGGTAGGAAGGGAGAGAGGAAGAAAATAGATCTAACTAAATAAAATAAATATAAATTAACCTCTGAAAATCATTGCATTGCATCAAGACATTTAAGGTACATTTCATAAGGCCCTTTGAAAAGTGTTTTAATATAGAGAGACCATTGTATAGAGAAACAAATATTGGATTTGAAATCAGAAAATTTAGGTTCTTATGTTGGACTTGCTGCTTAACATGAGTGTGACCTTAGGAAGTCCATGCAATCTATCTCTCCTATAGTTTCATTATCTATAAAATGTGTGTATGTGCATGGGGGAGGTAAAATCATACCCTAATTACTAACTAATATTGTTGAGTTGATAAATTAATATATTCAATTAATTCAGGAAATATTGTGTTGATTTAGATAAAGCGCTCTCATACTTACAATTGCCATAAGAATATAACACGATTATGAGTATTATATTCAAATGAAGGGGTTAGATTAAATAATCTTTAAGTCCCCTTAAAACTCTCTAACTACTATCTAATTTTCCTATCATATGGGCTGCACAAATTATTCATAAAAAGGGGGGGGGCAATTTCCCTTTATTTTCATTCTGAAAAGAAATTACACCAAAGTTCAGATTTTTTTTTTTTTGCTTTCTTGCTCTATTTTATATGGTCATCTATATAATGGTAGTAGTATTTATGTCTTTTATAGTAGTTCCTTACATACTGTTCCTGGGATGATTGAGTAAAATTATAAGGAATCTTCATGTTCAAACTTGCCTGATTCTTAATGGGGCAGTAATACATAACAAACATAGGCTAGTAATTCAATAAATACAGAATTCTATCAATTTGGCTACCCATCCAATGGGTACAAATAATTACTTAAAGAAAAGCATAACTTTTTAAATAAAAAAAAAACTGCAATGACTCCCTTAATCATCAATTTATTATTCTTGATAATTAAGGCAGGAACTTTATTTGGCTGAAGTTTAACCTTGTGGAGCTTAAGTGAACAGTATAAATTACTGGTATAAATAAGATTAAATGTGTGCAAGGGAGTGTTTTAAACGTTTAAGAAAACATTGCTTTGCCTAGCTATCAATGACTTCTAAAGCATACAATTACATATAAATAATGGAATGACAGTTATCAACCATTACTAAGTAATCATCATTTAGTCTCAAATAGCCTTATGTATTGGCAATCAAAATGGGCTCTTAGCACTCAGTTCAACCAAGTGCCCTTGAAGAGTTTGGCCTTTGTTTCCTTGATTAGATTGGGAGTCCTTGGTGACCTCCTTGCCACAAGGGAGGACCTAGTTTACATGGGTTTGAGTGGTATGTTTGGAACATCAGAGGCTTTTAGACCACATGGGTTTAAGTTACTTCTTTGTGACGATTTTAGCTCACATGGGTGAGTCACATGTGTAACTCACCCTTGACACTGAAAAAGATATAAAACCAGGGGTTGGCTTTTTTTTTTTTGGAGCTCTTACCCACAGCCGTAGTGGCTCAAGTCACTCTGGGCCAAACCTTGTTATGAGCTCCTGGGCTGAACTTAGATGTTGGTAACTGTGAATTGTATTTGGTCTGCCAATGTTTGTAATTTGTTTGTATTTTGCTCTGAATTTCAGGGTGCTGGCCTTTTCCCCTGAACTAAGTGAATGGTATTTGAATGCCAGATTAAAGTAAGCTTGTTAACCCCTTAACGTTGCTTTCCTTAGTAAAGCAGATCAAAAAACCTGGGCTTTTGCAGCTTGCTGGTAGTGTGCTTGTTGTTGGGCTTGTGTTGATGTTTCACCTCCACAACAGCTGCTAGCTGGATTGTTGAAACACCTTATTATACAAATATTCTTAAGCCTAAGATGAGTTGCCCAAAAATGTGTATGTGTGTGTGTGAAAGGGAGAAAGAGAAAGGTTACATTTTGGAAGTATAAAATCCAAGCTTTTTATTAAAGTAAATTTTGATTTAATAATAATTTCATTGAATTAATGGAAGTTTTTGATACCAATATTATTCTTTGTATACTACTAAGAAGTGCATCCTACTGCTTACCTTGATCTATGACCTCATCAGTGTCAATGCCATCATCACTAGTATCTTTACTCTTAGCCTGTGAAATTGTCCATGTGTTTCAATAAATCTCCCATTGCAGATACTCAAGGACAGGTAAGGTAAATCAAAGTAAATCAAACAAAATAAATTCTATGGTCCTATATATTACCTGTATAACCAGCTTGAGATAGCTTTTAAATATCGTTTTAGCTTTTGATTGGTAAAAAAAAAAAAAGACATTTGACCAAGTCACATTTTTCACAGGGTCACACAAATGAGCTTTGCCTAGCTTAATTTAATCCTGTAGGGGGGAGGGAGAGAGGAGATGGGGAGAGAAGCACAGTTATGACTTTTCACTATATATTGAAGGAAGAGATTACATCTGGCTAAATAGCGAGGTCATGGTTAGTGCAAATGATACATTCTGGGAAGCGGTCTCATTCATTCAGACTATTTAGAATTATAATTGTATAAAATATTCTAATTGATTCTAGTCCAGCAATTAAATTTGAATGATGAAACCTTTTGATGAGATTTGTTATTTTCACTGATGGGCCCTAGTTATATCTAGTCTCTTTCTGTCACCATACAGAGCCTAGCATAGTAGTAAACAAAAATGAAAAAATGCCTTTGATAAAGATGTAATAACAGTACCGGTCTTTAACCTCATAACTACTTTTTAAAAATTAGAAGTAACATTTAATATATTAAAAGCCACGAAATTGACCTGAGGGACCATCTTAGATCTCTCATCATTTAGAAACTACAGTTATGACTTGTAGAATAGCAAATTCAAATTGTTTAATAAAGAGGGAAGCCACTTGTGTGCTAACGATTCACTCAGACTTTTTCTGAGCCTTGGACAGATCCAGCCTTCAATCGATTCTCTGTGAATAACCTTGAAAAAATAATTTAACTTCCATTATTCGAAGTTCTTCATCTATAAAACGAGGAGGGTGGATTTGAAGGCCTCTGAGAGAAAGCAAGTAACCCACTGTTACTTATCCAGCAAGGGAGTTTAATCAAGCCAAGAACAATATATCAATTGTCCACCAGGTGGTAGTCTACCTGAGACATCAACCCAGACTTTGACACTTACTTACTTGGCCTAGTCTGAAAGATAGAGCTTTCCTTTAGAAATTTCAATGTCTCCACTGATCCTCGGAGAGTACTCAGCCTGTAAATGCCTAGGCTGCTTCCCTATCTCCAAACCCACATGGATGTGACCCTAAGGTAGCTTTGAGGAACCTCTCCCTATCTGAATTTAATTCACTGAATCCAAGAAATATTTCTTGAAATATTAGAACACAAAAATAGTTTTCCATATCTGGCTCAAAACCCATACCCTATAGTGAGCTCTATTCTATCAATTTATATCTCATTGCATTCATAGCATGCTGATTTAGTGCAGTATCATTTTATCTTTCATTATGCATAGAATAAAATGAAATTTTTGTTGTGCACAGAATACATTTGAAAAAGAATTTAGGCCAAATACTCCTATATGGAGATAGTGATCTTCTAGTAATCATCACACCCCTCATTTCCTGTTTCTCTTTCCAAGGCCTTCAAAGATACTTTTTGGTATATACAGGAGGAAATCCAACACCCATCCACCTGCAACTCATGAAAGAAAATACTTGAAAGAGATGTGTACTCAACACCAGGGAGTCATGGGCTAAAAAAGAAAACAGCTCCTGAAGACTAACAAGCCAAATGAGATTCACAGGAGTTGGCATTCTCGGTACTTCTGAATCTCTCTTTTGCATATGGCTCCCTCCTGGCCATCAGACTCTGTTCCAGCATCAGCATCTCTTTCAGCTGCGATAGCTTCACCCCAACAGTCTTCAAGGTGCCTATAGGCAAAGGGAATCTTGGTAGCTGATATATCTCAGTTACATCTGACATTGCTAGTAATGGTGCTAGTTACTCACCATTTAGCTCCTGATCACACTATCCATATGCCCTTCTCTTAAAAATCCAAATTTTATTATCAAGAAAAGGAAGACAGGAAGCCAAAAGAGAATGCCGCAATGTGCAGATAGCAATTTATCCTGTCATGTTACTTCTGCCTCCAGTGAAATCAAGAGATTCATGCAGATCTTATATATGGGGTAATCACTGTCTTGGGCCAGGATCATCAGAAATTGCTCTGCCAACCCCTCAAGAAAAAAAGATGAATCATTTCCTTATCCCCCCAAAAAATTCAGCACAGGAGATAACAGTCAACTGTGGAAAAACAGTCATCATGAAGAGATGCATGGCCTAGTCACGGTGGCTGGAGCATCAGGTAAAGATTTGGGTCTATTGAGACTGTCCAGCAGTAGAACCCAAGTGCGGGGAGCCAATGATAGGGGACAGTATAATAGTTTCCAGTGGCAGTGGAAGCCCAGTTGTAGAAGAGTAGGCACTGGCTTGTGAAGTGGTAAAAGAGATTTTGCTTCCTAACATTGCTCACTAGAACGTAAAACTGATCTCTCCACTTTACTGCCAATACAACTCCCTTTTAGGACTAGAAGTACCATTACTGATAGGGAACTTTTTGTTCTGGTAAGAAGAGGAGATGACAGTCTTTAACTAACTTCCAAAGAAGAAGAAGGCAGTCCCTCTCAGGCCTTCTCATAGGACAAAGTTTTTTTTTTTTTGTCCTGTTTTGTTTTTGCTTTTAGTTTTGTTTTGTTTTCCCAGTGTCCCCACCCATGTGGACTCCATGGTTGTTTAGATTCTGGATTGGATATGGCAGTATGGTGGCATGGGGTAATTCTTTCTTCCTATCTGATAAGGATGGATGATTATGCAGGAAATGTCACTATCTTTTCAGTAACCATAATTTTCCTGGTGCCTTTGCTGCTTACAGTCACCTTTTTATATAGAAAAATCAACTATGCCCATGTCCTCCTTCAGTGAGTATATCCCACAATTTACTGGGAAAACTATTCTCTAGATCTTTTGATTGTCTATTCTTTTCCAATCGTGCATTTCTTGGAAGATTTTTTTAAGTTGCTTTCTATAGACAGTTTGTCGTGTAAGTATTATACAAAGACTGCCTTAGAGGCTTTAGTCCTTTTGTAATATCAGAGGAGAAATGCATTTTTAACAATAAAGTACATCTTTATATTCCTTAATAATAGTTGACTATTTTAAAATATTTAGCTTTTTAAAATTTATTCCATTGTATGGAAACAATTCAACTTTTGCATATGAACACACTAAGACTCCTTTGGCATTGAAAAGATAAACTACATAAAATACAGAAAGTATATTTCCTTTCTCCACTCCAAAAATTTGCATTTACTTGGAAAGAAGAAGAGAATAAACATTTATGTAATGCCCACTCTGTGTCAGGCACTGTGCTGAGTGTTTTAGAAATATTATATCAATTAATCTTCACAATAACTCTACGAGGTAGGAACTGTTATTTCACATTTGAGGAAACTGAGGCTAACGGAAGTTAATTGATGTGCACAGGGTCACACAGCTAATGAGTCTGAGGCCAACATTTGAACTCAGGTCTTCCTGACTTTAGGCCCAGTGCCCTCTCCTCTGTGCCATCAAACTGCGTCTTAGAAATCAAAATTTCCATTTAGCTATTTCAAAACACTCAGTGACTCTCCCTTGCTGACCTTTTCCAGCCAAATTAAATCACTTTTCATTATTTAAATATATTCTTAGCTTGTTTACCTCTATAACTTTACTTATGCTACATACCTTTTCCTCTCTGTTTCTTCCTGTCAAAACTCTCAGCACTGTTATAAGCCCAGATCAAATACCACCACCTTCTCTTGATGTTTTCCTTGATCCAACAATCTATTTAGGTTTACTACCTAATCAGGAGTGATCTTTCTTTTCTTGAAACTCCCCAGAACTCGCTTGTACCTGTCTTATGGCTTTTATGACATTTTTTGTTACAGCTTTTGGGGTTCATTTATTATGTCATTAACTATATTATAAATGGACATAATTCTTTTTGAGCTTCAAAATGATTACTAGCAAGACATTAGGCATTCAGTGTGTATTTCTAAATAAATATTGAATCAATAAAAAAATGGATGCTTTTCAAAACTCAATGGTAATTGGTTAACTTGTGTTTGCAATGTGTGGTATTTTAAACAAACCTAGAAATACTAATGGCATAACAGAAAATAAGTTAGACCGGGAGCCAGAAAGACCCAGGTTTCAATCTTGATTCAGAAGTATATTAGCTGTGTGATCCTGGGCAAAGCAATTAACCTTTCTAAGCATCAGTTTCCTTAAATGTAAAGTGAGGGTGGAAATAACAACTACTAAATGTGTTATTGTGAAAAGCAACTAAGGCAATATGTGTAAAGCATATGTGGGATGCCTCATCACTACCAAAACCATCATCATCATATGGTTATAATTTGAAAGTACATTTACAATATGTAAAAATACTCACATATTAAAATAACACTAAGATAAATGCTTCATAAAGAGGAAGTGGAATGCCACCGTTCATGATGAAATATGGGCTAAAATACTACTAAATTTCATTCCTAAAAAGTCGGTTTGCAAGGATATGTGTATAGTCATAAAATGTTTAGCTTATCTACTCTTCCCTGTGTTCAGCTAAACATGTGTATAAGCTTTCTTCATAAGAATGTGAAGTTAATTTGTCCTCAGGGATGTTAGTGATTCAATCCATGCATTATTGTACAAGCTGATTCTAATTTAGTTAAAACCATGAACGTCTGATAACCTCGGAGCATTGACATACATATTGACCTGTGGGTATGCTAATTATTTTATTCCATGGGATTTTACCTGCTTGAAGAAGCAATGATGGGTCTCTAATATCATTTCTAGAAGTGTTGCCTTCAGAGTGATTCCAAAAATAAATTACATTTCTCATCTGAAAAGCTAATCTGCTCTGGCTACATGAAAATTTTCTTTTCTTTAATTCTGCCTTCAAGATAAAATTTCAGACTTCTGAAAATGATTTATAATGTCTAGGCTTGGATAGGAAAACATCAAATATCAATTGGACCAAAGAAATTACTTCTGTTAAGATATTCTGAATTCACCTCATGGTAAGGAAAATTTCTCTCATTTAAGCACTGATTATCTATGTAGTATGTCAGGTATTTGGACTGGCACTCACTAACTTGTTAGAAAGTGATGAAGTAAGAGGCAGGGTGATGGAAAGGGCCCTGAACTGGAATATCAGACCTAGGTTTTAAATCTAGGATTGTCACTTGCCAGCATTGTTAAATAAACTTTAAATATTTGAATTAACATTCTAGAACTAGATTTCATTATCTGCTAAATTAGGAGTTAAAGTAGATGATCTCTAAGGGACCTCTCAACAGTAACATTCTATAGTATAAATTTAACCCATAGATCAAATCAGCATAGGTAACTTGTATTTGTTTTTGATAACATATTTCATCAGTCTTGGTCCTATGATAAATCACTGTCATTTGAAGCTATTGGGTTGGGATATTTAATCTCAGAGCAGCCACAATTTATTGTTTGGACAGGCATAGGACTTGGCCTATGATTTCTATTGGTATAGGGAGTTCCAACTAGTTTCTTCAAAAAAATTCCACAGGGGGATTATAGAATCAGTTAATTAATCAAAAAGCATTTATTAAGCACCTGCTACATGCCAGTGACTTGCTAAGTGCTGAGGATACAGATAAAAAGAATGGAACAACCCATATTCTTCACAATCTTTCCTTCTAGATTTAGTGCCAGAAGGGACCTCAGAGGCCATCCATCCAGTTCAAAGCCCTTATATACAGACAAGAAGACAAAGACTTATGGTTTTAGATTGTGTACTGGCATACATATGGTCACATAAGTAGTAAGCCTTAGAGGTGGGATTTACACCCAGAAACTTAGACTAGAAAGAGCCAATGTCCTTTCTTCTTTACCATACAGCCTCCCTATAACTGGAGTGAGTGGTGAAGAGAATATAAAGATTTAGGTAGGGGGGATGTTGAAGGAAGAGGGGAAAGGTTTATTTACATACATAAACATATATATATGTATATAAAATATGTGTATACATGTATGTGTATATATGTATTTGTGTGTACATATATATGTACATATATACATTCAAAGAATAATAAGGGGAAAAAAAGATTTTTAGAGGAGTTAAAATGGTCATGTGAGGAGGTCAAGGGAAGATAGGCTGATAATTTGAGTGAATCAGTCAATCAGTCTTGCCCTATTACAGTCTGTCCCAGGCCTTATGCAGGATTGCTTCTGGACCTGACACCAAGCAGCAAAACCTTTCTCTTTCATCTGCTCAGGTTGCCCTGGGCCCACACTTGACCTCCCCAACAATGCACTCTTATGTTTTGCCTTGTTGACTGACCACCCCACCCACAATTAACCATGGACTTGAGGGAACCTAGAATCCTTGTTCCTTTTCACCTTTTGGCCTACTCCCCTTTCTCAGTGGTGGTGGGCCTTTCTTTGTTTCCTTTGTTTCCTAAGAAGCAGATATTCTGATGTATTCTAATGACTGCTAGGACTTGCCATCCATCCTTAAGACCTCTGGGCCTTTCATCTGACCTGCAGTTGAACCATACTATATATATTGTCTCCATCAATTAGAGTGTAGATTCTCTGAGAGCAGGGAATGTCTACTTTTCTATATGTCTCCCCACTTTGCAGCACTGTTTGGCACTTTAAAAGTACTTAATAAATGTTTTTATTTTGTGTTTTTGTTTACTTGTCTCCTTCCACCCTCATCCTTAGCCTCTTGGGTGTCCAGAGAAAGCTAAGAAGAATTCCCTGTGGAAAAATTATGGGACAAAATGAATAAGAGCCACAGAGGATATTGGTATCTCCATTGTTGGAGGGAATATCCAAATTGATGAGATCACATATCTATGTGTATATTTGCATATGCTAGGAAAGATATTATGATGTAAAAACAAGCAAATTATATCTGATTATAAGATTGATAGCAAAAGCAAAAAATATTGGTGGGAAACAAGCCTTAAGGTATTTATGGTGCGAGAAGAGACAGAGAGAAAGAAAGACAGAGACAAAGAAAGAGAAAGACAGAGACAGACAGATAAAGCAAGTCAGAGACAAGAAGACAGAAATAGACAGATATAAAAAGAAATGGAGAAAATGGCAGACATATGCTGGGCATCTTAAAAAAATCAGTTCTAATTCTATAGCTAGAATCCTTTGCATTTAAATAATAAGTACCTTCGATTCCTTATGCTTAAAATAAGTTAGGCTATTTTAAATGTTCTGAAAGGTCTATATTGCATATGGAGTATGAACTCACTGGAGCTTAAAAATGTTAACTGGGTTGCAGTTTTCAGCAGACGAATTAATTTCTAGATATTCCCTAGTAGTTCTATGGCACAACTCAAATAGTTTGCTTGAGAAAAAATAGCCATAATTTCTAGACTTCTCTGTAAAGTTGCATTTGTCCTGGATAAATGATCAGAAAAGCAGCAGGATACACACACACACACACACACACACACAGATACTCATGCATACATACATATAAAGATATATTTATATACACATGTATATGTATGTACATGTGCATATATATATACATATTCACACAGATGCATGCATGGACACACATATATATATACACACACATGTGTATATATATATGTGTGTCTGTCTATCATATCATATCTATCTATCTATCTATCTATCTGTCTGTCTGTCTGTCTGTCTGTCTGTCTGTCTACATCTATATAATCTCCTATCCAGCTTGTGGCTTAAGCTTCCTGGCCATATCTTTTGCATTGTCACTAAATACAACTCTGGCTTACTTTTGGAGCTGCAGAGCTATGGAAGTAGATGAAGATGAAGAACAGAAATTTTGAGGAGAAAGAAATCTACACCAATATTTCTTCATGAGAATATGTTTTCTTGTCTCTCTGTATATCAATGTGAGACTTTATAAAACAGTCCAAATAAACCCCAAAATTCCAAATTTCTGATAACATTTTTATTTCTCAAATGGTTTTTAAACTATCTGATACAATAGGAAGTCTAGTGGGTGACAGAGGATAACAAGATTAATGGGGTTAAGGGAATGTTTACTATTTGATGATGGAGCGAAAACTCTTTAGTTATAATCTTGTAAGTTTACATTTTCTGGAAATGCCCATCTAAATGCTATTTACTACTTTCTTACTATCTTCAAAATTCTTAACAAATAAATATTCTCATCTTTGCTCTGAAACTGGCCTTATTGAGAAAAGCTGCTAATAAGTAGGTCTCTAGTAAGTTTCTAGAGAATTAGTAAGTGCTTAATACTGTTAGCGATATTGTGTGAATTGTTGGTGAAAGAAGAGACTGTTAATACACATTATTTGAAAATGTGTTTTGGGTTTTTCAGAATGGAATTATCCATGGTGTTGGCCTTACTCGGTTTTTTTTGTAGATCTGTATTTTGTAGATTTTGTAGATCTCTGAATATATATATATATATATATACACTATATATATATGCACATATATATATATGCATGTGTATATATATATATATATTAAACATTCTATTTAATTCCTTTAATTGATATTTTATTACTAATTTCTGAGAGGACAATCATTAAGTTGTTGATACATCTTCCATCTTTCTGAATTTCAGCATCATGCCTCAGCTGCAGTCTCAACCTATAACTCCTCTATGTGCCTGGGATTTCTTTACCCTGGGACATACTTCTACCATTTCAGCTCCTTTCATCCGTTGATAAATTTGTCCTAGTTCCTTCATTTAGGGGAGAGGTCTAGCCGTTAGACCTTCATTCCCTTTCTGACTATACTGCTTACTTTCTAGATCTTGAGATCAAAGAATTTTTTCTCTGACTTGCATTAATTTGTATACCAAGCACTTAGTATTAGTCCTGGTGCATAATAAACCCTTAATAATTGTTTGTTACTTTGCATTATCTTGTCTTGTCTATCCAAGCTGAATTCATTTGTTGAGCCAGGTGCATCATGTTTATTAATGTAAACTTTTGCATGAACTAAGAATGATTAATATTCTCTTACCAAATAAGATATTTAGAAGAATCTACACTAAAGTATAGTACATAGAAAATCCATGTTGAATTTAAAACACTTTTTTTTTTAATCAGCTATTGAAGTATTTAAAATACTATTATTCGGGGGAGGGTGGAGCCAAGATGGGAGAAAAAAGGGACAGACTCACTGAGGTCTCCCAAACTGCCCTCCAAACAACTTTAAATAATTCCTCAAAATGAATTCTAGAGCAGCAGACCCCACAAAAGGATAGGATGAATCAATTTTCCAGCCTAAGACTACTTAGAAGGTTGGCATATTGGGGTGAGAGCAAAGGAGTTCAGTGTAGGTAATGCCTAAGTAAGACATTAGCAAACTTTGTGGGCAACTGAATCAATAGTTTCTGGAGGTCTCAGTCCACATATAATAGGGATTCCAACAACTTGTCAGAAGGAGATTACAGGGGTCCTTTTGCTGGCTTTGGGTGGATGATTCTGTTACATTAACCATATGTGGATCCAGGTCTCAGTCCCAGGTCACAGTCCAGGACAAGGAGCACTAGCACCCCAGAGCTTGTGGCCACAGTGGAGCAGGGACCCCGGTCACAGTTGCAGGGCAGAAAAGAGTATTTGTGATTGCTCACAGACCAGAACATAAACCAGGAGAGTAGTAAACTCTCCTTACATCATTCCACGGTGGAAGAATTGAAAACTCACAGACCCCCAGCACTACCTCTGATAAAGCTGTACAAAAAACCTGAAGCTTGGGACATTTTTCCCCTCTACTAGGAGAGCAAAGCCTAAAGTTAACGTAAAGTTAAATAAACTAGAAACAGACTGGAAAAATGAGCAAACAACCAAAAAAGAATCTGACCAAAGAAAATTAGTAAGATGATAGGGAAGATCAAGCTACAAAGTCAGAAGAATACAACAAAGTTGAAACTGCTATATCTAAAGTCTCAAAGAAAAAAAAAATGTGAATTAGTTTCAGAGCCAAAATGAATGTTGGAAGAGCTCAAAAATGATTTTAAAAATCAAATAAGAGAGGTAAAGGAAAAATGGGAAAATAAATGAGACAGATGAAAGAAAATCATGAAAAAAGAATCAATATCTTGGTAAAGGAGGCCAAAAAAATCCTGATGAAAATAGCACCTTAAAAAAAATAGAACAAATGGAAAAGGACGTACAAAAACTCATGGAAAAAAACAATTCCTTAAAAATTAGAATTAAGCGAGTGGAAGCTAATAACTCCATGAAACATTTAGAAACAATGAAACAAAGTCAAAATAATGGGAGAAAATAGAAAAAAAAAATGTGAACTATCTCATTGGAAAAACAACTGACCTGGAAAATAGATACGGGAGGGATAATTTAAGAATTATTATACTACCTGAAAGCTATCGTCAAAAAAAGAGACTAGACATCATCTTTCAAGAAATTATATTCATGAGAGAAATTAATATTGTACAATTATATTAATAACTATTAATTTGTTATTGACTCTTTTTCTCCTACTTCTATTAAGACCCAATTGCTGAAAAGGATCAATCAGTCTCTAAAATTCTTGTTTGAGTGATGAGATTACTCCTAGCTCCCAAGGTAAATGCTCTTTAACTAGATTAGGCAGCACCCCATCCAACTGGGAAATCTGATTTTTTGTTTAGATTGCAAACAGAATCCAGTCTTGGTGAGAAATTTGCTTTAGAGAAGGAATTGTCCTTGATCCCTTTCATTAGAGTTTAAGGCTACCCAGCTCCTGAATGAGAAAACTAGGCAGACAGGTAGCAGAAGGAAAATGGCTTTCCCTGCCCTGATGCCTTGAAGCTGCTTAATCTAATGATTAAGCCACATTTTCAGCAGGAGGAGCTAAAGTCTTTTAGCTTACCTCCTCATTATATGTCCACCAGTCGGGGTTGAGTTTCATTTGTCAGGGGAGTTCTGTGTCAAAATATGCACACCTGCTTTAAGGTATTTCAGAACTTCCCTTAGCATCTTTGAAAGAAACCACTGCCCATTAATTTATTGATTATTAGGTACGCTAATAAATTGATTATTAATTACATGGAAATTCTTGTCTTTCAGAAGTTTTATTTGCTACACAAGGAAAACTTCCCTGATATTCTAGAACTAGAGAGTAAAATGGAATTTTTTAAAAAAAAAACACCAATCACCTGCTGAAAGAGATCCCAAAGTTAAATCTCCCAGGAATATTATGACCCAATTGCAGAACTCTAGGTCAAAGAGAAAATATTGCAAACAGTGAGAAAGAAACAATTCAAATATCATAAGATTGAGCAGTTTCTACATTAAAAGATCAGAGGACTTAGAATCACTATTGATTAGAAAACTACAAATTAAAGTAATCCTAAGTTACCACCCCTTACTTATCAGACTGGCTAATATGACAGAAAAAGGAAAATAGCAGATATTCAAAGGGATGTGAGAAAATTGAGACACAAATGCATTGTTGGTGGTGTTGTGAACTAATTCAACCATTCTGGAGATCAATTTATAACTATGTCCAAAGGTCAATAAAATTGTGCATACCCTTTGACCCAGCAATATCACTGTTAGGTCTACATCCTAAAGAAATAAAATTGAAAAAGGAAATGGACATATATGTACAAAAATATTTATGGCAGCTCTTTTAGTGGTAGCAAAGAATTAGAAACTGAGGGAATGCCTATCAAATGGGGGATTACTGAACAAATTTTGTTATATAATTGTGATGGAATGCTATTACACTATAAGAAACAATAAGCAAGATGCTCTCATCCTAACCTGGAACGACTTACATGAACTGATGCAAAATAAAATGAGCAGAAGCAGAAACATTATATGTGAAATAGCAATGCTGTAAGATAAACAATTGTGACTGACTGACCTGTTCTCAGAATAAAATTATCAAAGAAAATTCTAAAGAACTTATGATGAAAAATGCTATCCACCTCAAATGAAACTGTTGGAGCCTGAAAGCCGATTAAGGCACACATTTTTTACTCTATTTTTCTTATGTGGGTTTTTCTTTTGGTTTGCATTTTTTTCATGACATGACTGATATAGAAATATGTTTTGCATAACTACAGATGTATAACATACAAAATTTCTTTCCTTCTGAAGGAAAGGTTAGGGGAGGGAGGAAGAGAATTTGGAAATCAAAATTTTTTTTAAAAAAAGGTTAAAATTGTTTTTACATGTAATAAATTAAAAATGAATAAATTACTACTAGTTTAAGCTACATTTTATGCTTTATATTTCACATTGTGAATTATCAATGCTTTGTGCTAAGATGAAGTCTATGAGGGAAAGTTGCAGTGGTAAAATAGCTTTGTTTTTAAAAACTTAAATTCTAAATAAAATAATATTAAATTTTAACACAAAATTTTTATCACTGTTATTTATCGAGGGTGAAATTATGTTGGACTCTATGGAGTTAGAAAGAACAGATATTCCAATTGACTATTAACTACTCGCTGAAGGTCAGAACAATCTCACATAGTTTAGTGGGCTTTGCAAGGTGAAGCCTCATTTTACTCATTTCATTGGATAGTTAATAGCTAAGAAAAACTCAAAACATTCTGCAACTAGCAATTAATTATGTGATCTAATTATCACATTAACCATCACTTAGACATGTTCTTTAAAAAGAAAATAAGTTATAATGAAGGAAATAAATTTCATAATTGACCTGGGTATCAATATGATGATAACCAAAATTATTTCTAGGATTTGTAAAGAACCAACTTTTCTTTTTTTTTTCAATAGATTTCTATACTCCATTGCCTGTATATCTCATTTCCCAGTTGTATGTAAAACAATTTTTTTAACAATTTGCTTTTAGAACTTTGAGTTCCAAATTCTCTTCCTTCTTCCCTCTTCACAAACCTTCCTTGAGAAGGCCAGCAATTCAACATAGGTTATAGGAGTATCATTATGCAAAACACTTCCATAATAGTCATGTTGTGAAAGACTACTATATTTCCTTCTATCCTATCCTGTACCCCTTTACTAAATTTTCTCCTTTGACCCAGTCTCTTTTTGAAAGGGTTTCCTTTTGACTACCTCCTTCCGAATCTGCCCTCCCTTCTATCATCTCCCCCCTCTTATTTCCTTCCCCCTACTTTCTTGTAGGGTAAGATACCCAATTGAGTATGTATGTCATTCCTTTCATAAGCCACATCCAATGAGAACAAGATTCACTCATCCCCTTTCTCCTACCCCCTCCTCCTTTCCAACAGAATTCCTTTTTCTTGCCACTTTTATGTGAGATTACTTACCTTATTCTATCTCTCCCTTTCTCCTTCTTCCAATGTATCCTTCTCTTATCTCTTAATTTTATTTTCTGAGAAAGATGCCATGAGTTACAAATATCTTTCCACGTAGGAATATAAACAGTTCAACTTTAGTAAGTCCCTTATGATTTCTCTTTCCTGTTTACCTTTTTCATTCTTCTGTTGATTCTTGTATTTGAAAGTTAAATTTTCTATTCAGTTCTGCTCTTTTCATCTAGAATGCTTAAAAGGCCTCTATTTCATTGAAAATCCATATTTTGCCCTGTAGTATTATACTCACTTTTGCTGGGTAGGTGATTCTTGGTTTTAATCCCAGCTCCTTTGCCCTCTAGAATATCATATTCTAAGCCCTTCAGTCCCTTAATGTGGAAGCTGCTAGATTTTGTGCCATTCTGATTGTGTTTCCACAATGCTCAAATTGTTTCTTTCTGGCTGCTTGCAATATTTTCTCCTTGACCTGGGAATTCTGGAGTTTGGCTACAATATTCCTAGGAGTTTTCTTTTCAGGATCTTTTTCAAGAGACAATCAGTGGATTCTTTCCATTTCTATTTTACTCTCTGGTTCTAGAACATCAGGAGAAGTTTCCTTGATAATTTCTTGAAAGATGATGTCTAGGCTCTTTTTTTTTTTTGATCATGGCTTTCAGGTAGTTCAATAATTTTTAAATTATCTCTCCTGGAACTGTTTTTTAGGTCAGTGATTTTTCCAATGAGATATTTCACATTGTCTTCCATTTTTTCATT
>CM053626.1:101747980-101808600 GCA_028646595.1 Phalanger gymnotis | reverse complement strand
GCTTATGAAAAATGAGAACAAATGACTATAGGAAATGCCATATCTTTTTTTTTCTTATAATTTTTTATTTTTATTTTATTTTTTCACAATTAAATGAACATTTTCTTAACATTTGTTTTTACTAGATCTTGAGTTCTAACTACTTCTCCCTTCCTCCCTTCCATCTTAATTGAGAAGGGAAGCAATTTGTTATAGAATATACAAGTGTAGTCATGCAAAACATTTCCATACTAGCCAAGGTGCGAAAGAAAATGCATCCCCCTCAAAAAGCAAAATGATGAAGTAATTTTAAAAAGTATGCTTTGATCTGCATTTAGGTTCAATCAGTTCTTTCTCTGGGGGTGAACAGCCTTTTTAATCATAAGTCTCGGAATTGTCTTGGATCATTGTATTGCTAAGAATAGGTAAGTCACTCACAGTTGATCATCATAAAATATTGTTGTCACTACGTACAATATAATGTTTTCCTAGTTTTGCTCACTTCACTTTGTATCAGTTCATATAATTCTTTCCAGGTTTTTGGAAAGTGTTCATCCTGTTCATCATTTCTTATAGCAAAATAATATCCCATCCTAATCATATGCCACAATTTGTTCAGTAATTCCCCAATCGATGATCCTCCCCTAAATTTCCAATTATTTGCCATGGCAAAAAAGAGCTGCCATAAATATTGCTGCACACATAGGTTCTTTTCCTTTTTCTTTGATATATTTATGGTACAGATCTAGTAATCTTAATGCTGGAGGAAAGAGTATGCATGGTTTTATAGACCTTTGGGCATAATTACAAATTGCTCTCCAGAATAGGTGAATCAGTTCACATTTCCGCAAACAGTACACTGATGTCCCCATTTTTCCACATCCCCTAAAGCAGTTGTCATTTTCTTTTTCTTTTATATTAGCCAATATGTTAGGTATGAAGAGGTGCCTCAGAGTTGTTTTAATTTGCATTTCTCTAATCAGTAGTGATTTAGAGGATATTTTGGAGGTAGTTGGGGTTAAGTGACTTGCCCGGGGTCATTTAACTAGCAAGTATCTGAGACCATATTTGAACTCAGCTTAGTTAGTTGATATACTCAAGGCTTCTCTGTGTATGCCATCATATCATCTGCAAAGGGTGATAGCTTGGTTTCTTCATTGTCCATTTTAATTCCTTAAACTTATTTTCCTTGTATTATTGCTACAGCTAGAACAATATTGAATAACAATGTTGCTAATGGACATCCATGATCTTACTGGGAAAGCTTCTAACTTATTGCCATTTCAGATAAAGCTGGCTTTTGTTTTAGATATCATTTTAAGGAAAGCTCCATTTATTCCTATGCTTTCTAGAGTTTTTTTTTTCTTTTAATTTAGATTCTGTAACCATAGAAAATGTTTTTAACCCACATTTACTTAATGCCCATAGTTGTATGTAGCCAGTGGTGCATGGCCTCCTTCCTCCACATTCTGGAGTCATGTGAATCTGGTTATATCTTTAGGGCTATACAAAAGAAAAAAAAAGGGTCATATCTTTTCTTTTATCTACTTGCCTACATGTAGAGTTTACTCTAGGAAGAACTCTGCTCATGGACTGTATATAGCTCAGGTCTATGTAGTTTTCTGCAAATGCGGGTAACTAGGTCCTCAGTTTCAGTATAAGAACCCAAGCTAAAGCACTGTACATTGGACAAAACAAAGCCTTTATTTCATCTTATGGAAAATACTACACATTTTTAAGCACTCACAGGAATGCATATGCAGATACATATAGAACAGTAATAATAATCAATTGTAATACAAATAAAAATATAAAACTGATAGCTGATTATTTATGTTATATTCAACCACTGTCAATGGTATTTAAATGATTATGGAGAAAGGTGAATAATGTCCTTTTATTTTGAAGAGAATGGAATCATCATGAAAGTAAAGACTTATGCAAGCGATTTTGTCTCCATGAGAAAATCTATGGTAGGTCATTAAAGAAGTGACTAATCAATAAATAGGAAAAGAAGTAAGGATCACAAAGAACCAGTATGACTGCATCAAGAACATAGAACATTATAGTGTAAACATTTACTTTTTAGTGGAGTGATTTAACTGGTAAATTAGGAGAATGTTGTAGAAATACTTTAAATGAATTCTTTTCTTAAACTGATTTCTCTTAAGTCCTCTATTTTCCTTGAGGTCTTCAGCCTTGTTCAAATTATCCAGGTTCACAAATTTATATAGATTTATATGCTGAGATTTAGAACTAGAATAGACTTTAAAATCCATCTTAACCCTTTATTCTCATCCACCTTCCAAATTTTATCAGTTGCCAATTCACATATATTCTACCTCTTCAACATGTCATATGCCTTTCTCTCCATTTACATCATAAACATGCCAGTTATTGTCTTCATCATTCTTTGCATAAGCTATCAAAAAAGCTTCCTAATAGGTAATTCTGAATCCAGTTTCTCCCCTTTCTAGTCCTTCCTTCCCATAGCTGCCAACTGATTTTTCTAAATCACAGGTTTCACCATGTCATTTTTCTGTTCAATAAACTTCTGTGGCTCCCTAATGCTTTTAAGGTTTTTTTAATCTTAATTTGACAATTAAATACTTTCATAAGTTGGTGCCATTCTCCAGGATTGTTATACATGCTTCATTCCTCCTTCAGCCCTCTCCATTTTCTTGCTTTTAAGAGAAAAAAATTGCACACTATGTCTCATTTGATTATTTCAGCAATTTTAAAGAGAAAGAAACCAAGTCCCCAGAAAGGTTAAGGAAATTGCCCACGGTTACAGAGATTAATAAAACAAAGTTTGATTTGACCCCAAGCTTCACTTCAAGGACAAAGTTTATGCAATTTTTGCCTCTCAAGTAAAGTTGCATGAGATTTCAAATAGGGGATATTTCTCTTCTGGTGGATGGTATTTGATAAGTCTTCATGGAGCATGTTAGCTATACATTTAAAGATAAATAGGAGTTACACAGGTAGAAGTAAAAACATGAACAAAGGTATAATGCCTTGCCCTGATTAGAACATAATACTTTTTTTTTTTTTTAGAGAGAGTTGAAGTGATTGAATTTAACAAGGAAGGAAAAGGAAAAGTTTTGTTAAGGATAAGCCTCTCTCTCTTGAATCCTCAGCTTTCTTCTAGTCTCAGTTCAAGTGACATTTTATTTAAAAACTTTTCCTGATTGTACCAGTTATTTATTATCCTTCCCACCCTCTAGAAAACACTGTAGTTATTTTGTCTATATTCATCTGTACTTATATGTGTTGTACTCCCCAATAGAATATAAAACCCTTGCATTCAGAAACTGTCTTTTTTAAAAAAAATTTTAAACAAATTTTCAGCACCTAGTGTACTTCATGGAAAATTGAATTCTAGGTGCCTAATTAGTAACTGACAGATTAGAGTATTAGATATAAGAAAGAGAATAATCAGAAATAAAAATAGGGAGACTATATCATGGAGAGCTTTAAATAACCTGTTAAGGAATTTAGCTTTTAACCTTTAAGGTAATGACAAGTTGCTATATGTTTTAAGCATAGGAATAGCATAATTTAGGCTCATACTGAATGAAAGTTAATCTGGCATCAGTGAATAGGATAGATTTGAAGATGGGTGATAAAAATGTGGGAAGAAACTAAGAAACTATTGTGATAGATCAATAGTGCTAATACCGGTTTTGGCAAGAATAGAAAATTAGAATACATAATTAAATGAGTAAAGTGATACACTTGCCTCATTGTATCTTCTCTAAATTAATGGATATTGTATTCTAATTAGGAACATAGATTTGGAGAGGAAAGGAATCTGAAATGTCATTTAGTACAACCTTCACATTTTTCACAGATGAGGCCCAGAGGTACACTTCTTTTTACTTAAAGTCATATGTTGCTGGAGCCAAAATTCAAACAAGCTTCCTAGACTCCAAATACTACAGTCTTCTCGTTATGTAGATTTCTAGTTATAAGCAAAAATAATTCATAAATACACATTATACCATTAACTCTAACTAATACGAAGGAGCGAAGAGGATAAAACATTAAATCCAGAGTACAGGATGCAATGTTGGTGACTTACAGCCCAGTAGTCAAGAAACCAATGAAAACCAATGGTCAACTAGTGAAAAGTTAGACCAAGTTGAGGGAGATGACTAAAAAATGGCCTTCAAGAAGTTTGGTATATTGAGTAAGAGGCAGAGCATAGCCGAGAAAAACTAGGTAGTATCTCAGGAAACAGAAGTTTTGATGAATTGGCTCCTCTGATGGTTTTTGTGGTACAGGTCACTTTTTACAAAAAACAAACAACAACAAAACAGAGATCACTAGTGACTTTCAACAGGTAGAGTTGTGATCAAACATACAGAGGAGGAGAGGGACTCTAATTCAATAAGGGTGTGTATTGGGAATCAAGATTGGCTCTTATCACTTATTCAACTAAGTGCCCTTGAAGAGTTTGGCCCTTATTTCCCTGATTAAATTAGGAGTCCTTGATGACCTCCTTGTCTCAAGGGAAAGCCTAGTTTACATAGGGTTGAGTGACGTGTTTGTGACATCAGAGGCTTTTAGACCACATGGGTTTAAGTTGCATTTTTGTGACAATTTTAGGTCACATGGGTCCTAAGTGGAGTCGCTAACACCAGAGCCAATGGTAGGAGCTTAATTTCTGGTGGCTCGGATGATGTTTGATTACAGCTAAAGAGTGTATAAGAAGAGAAGACAGCTATTTGCTTAGGGCTCTCACTCTTGGCATGTGCTGATGTGGAGACTCCGGGCAGCTGTAGTTAAGAGCCCTCCAGCTTGTAAACCTGGGTGTTGGGACTTTGTTAAACTCTGGTAACTATAAATTGAGATTCAAATCAGACAAGGTCTGTCTCTAGATGTTTGTAATTTGTTTGTATTTGCTCTGAAGCTCAGGGTGCTGGCTTTTCCCCTTGAGCTGAGTGAATGATATTTGTATGTTGGATTAAAGTAAGATTGTTAACCCCTTAATGTTTCTTTCCTTAGTAAAGCAGATCAAAAGAACCCTGACTTGCAGCATTCTGTGAGCTGGTTGTTGTTAGTTTTACACCCCCACGGCAGCTGCAGGCTGTTGCAACAGGGTAAGATTTTTTTTTTCACTCTAATTCTAAGGTAGAGCTCTAAAAGAATGTTTGCCTAAAATCACAGGGCAATTAGGTTCTATGGCATAACTATTAGAATATTATATTTTGAATATATTATGTACTTACATAGACATTTGTAGGTTTATAGAAGCATCCAATTCCATAAATACTGCATCCTTAAAATTATGAGCTTTTATTTCAAAAATAAGTTCAAGGTCATTAAAGGAAACTTGCAATTTCCATAAAGAATAGAGCCCATTCTTACCCATTCTTTTTATGTCTGTGTTTCTGTGTGTGTGTATACATATATATCTATATTTTTTTTTACCTTTTCTTCTTCCAGATGAATTTTTTTTTCATTTTTTTCCAGCTCTATAATTTTTTTTGGTAGTTTGATTGGTATGGCACTGAATAAGTAAATTTATTTAGGTAGAATTGTCATTTTCATTATATTAGCTTGGCTTACCCATGAGCAACTTTTTCCCAATTATTTAGAACTGTCTTTATTTGTGTGAAAAGTGTTTTGTAATTGTGTTCATATAGTTCCTGGGTTTGTCTATAGTTATTATAAATGGAATTTCTAATTCTCTCTCTTTGTTAGCAATATATAGAAATATGCATCACATTATTTTATAGAGAAATGAATTCCAAGTTCCAAATAATGAACTCAGAAACTTGTAACTGACTTGCTTATAAGCTGGTGACTGTGTACAGTTACGTATTATATACATACAACACAACTCTGGAATTGTACTTTATATGAGTCCTTTGTTAAGGTAGAGTATATCCTGTCTTTGCTCATTGCTGAGTGTAGGTGATTGAATTCCTTTCATTTCTTCTCTATGAGGAACATTGGAGGGGGAAGGACAAACCTGGCAGCTTTTGCTATTATCCCACCAGAGAAAGGCTTAAGTTCTCCTTTACTCTTTCCTAATTCAAAATTTACACTGTCTGCAAATCCTGTAGTATAGGTGTTTTTTTTAAGTCCTTATCAAAACACCCATTAATTGTTTATTGAATATTTACCAGACAATTTTTTTTTCTTATAACGAAAAGGAGAATTTATTAAGTTCCTTGACCCATTTTAATTTTTGTATTTAGTTAAAAATAGCTGTGCGAGTCTGCAAATCATTGTTTTTATGAACTGCCCACTCAGTAGAAAAGGAAAAAGAAAGCCTTCTTCTCTACCCTCCCCTCCACACACACACACACACACACACACACACACACACACACACACACACACACACAGTTTTTATTTATGGCTTCTTAGACTATAGTTCTGAAGAAACAGGCTTCAAAAAAGCCCAAAGTGATTCAAATGGAGCTACTTGACTAAGCCTTTAAACACAAATTTCTCTAGCTTTCATTGAATGGCCAGTAATAGGCCCTAGCTCAAGCCTCAGTTGTTTGTTGTTTAAGTTTTGATAGCGTGGAATGAGTATAAATAGCGACTGATTTCTGTGCTGTCCAGAACCTCAGAGGGTCTTCCCCTCCCAGATTGATAGTTTTGTGGTGACCAGCTTGGCCATCTCTTGTCTTAATTATAACCTAGCCCATAATCATCCAATGGACATTGCCTCAGACAAATTGAGAACTAGAAAAGACCTTAATTTAGAAAGGCCACCTTTAACCCCTGCATCTAGGGCCATCTCCAACTGTCTTACTTTTATTTTGCCCCTTGACTCTGATGACTCTGGAGGAGAGAGTGAGGCTGGTGACTGTGTAAAGGACCTAGGGATACAGAGAGAGAGTAATTCCAAGATAATTATCCATTAGTAGTATCATTATAAGATACAGACACCGATGGAGTAGTTAAATAGATTATTTATCAAAATGTTAAGTATTTTAGTCTCTTTTTCTCCCTGTATAGATTATTCAAATGGCCTTTCTTTGAACTGTCACAGACACTTTGAGGAGGCTACGTGGTATTCATGGTCTTTATGGAATCAGCATGATAATATGCAAAAAGAAATAGTAAAAATCAAGCACGTGAGCATCTTTTAAAAGGAAAGCTCTCTTCCATTTGGCCTTTTATACAAGATAGCCTCCATGAGGCAAACACCTTTGGGAAGCAGTCAGAAAATCTTTCCTCTTTTGATTTTGGAACCATTGGTCTCCCTTGGTTTTCTTCCTACCATTGGCTCGTTTCTTCTCAGTTTCTCCTTTTACTGGATCACTATTGATTCTATCTCCCCAGTAAGTCTAATATTTGTTCCCTTATTTTAATCAATGTGTCACTACCCTTATTCAGACATATATCACCTTTTGAGTAGACTCGAATCTCTCCGAATCAAACATTTCACCTATACAACTTATTTTTAACATAATTCTCAAATTGACATTTCTAAAGTGCAGGTATAACTGTGCCACTTCTCTGCTCAAGAGCATCCCTTGCATCCTTATTTTTTTGTAGGATAGAATACAAACTCATCTATTTGAAAAGTCTTCCAATATATGACTTCAGGCTTATGACATACCATTCACTTTCATATACACTTCATTGTAGCCAAACTGACCTATTTTTCATTCCTTCTTTATGTATTATGACTCCCATCACTATACCTATCACTGGATCATTGAACAAAGTTATTTTTGTTGCCGTAGTTAAGACTTCCTGTTAAAATAGAGTCATTAAGTCTCTTATTTCACTCTAGGAAATAAAATCGTTTTTGTTCTTGCTGTTTTAATCAGTGATCAATGAAGCAAAACCATATTGTATTCTATATACCTCTGGGGGAGTTGTAGAAAATCATTTATGGAAATCTGGCTTTTCATCAAGAACATAATACATTTTATTTTGAGTCACAGGAAGGTCTAGGTCACATGGGTTTGAGTCACATAATTGTGACGTCCTCTGACCCTGAAGAAGTGTATATATACTCTAAGGTTAGCATTTTGCTTGGGGCTCACTCATGGGAAGAATGTTGCTGTAGACACTCTGGGTATCCATTAAGTAGTCCTCCAGTTTGAAAAACCTAGATGCTGGTGCTTCTCTCTCTGGTAACTGTGTATGTAATGTCTTGGACAGACAACTAGAAGTCCTGTCTGCTGATTTGTATTATTTTGCTCTGTTTATAATTTTTCCTTGTAATTTCTGTTTGTATTTGCTCTGAAGTTCAGGGTTCTGACTTTTTCCCTTGAACTAAGTGAATAATATATGTATGTTTATTTAAAGTGAGATTGTAAAGCCCTTAAAGTTGCTTTCCTTAGAAAAGCAGATCAAAGAAGCTGTGCTAGCAGCCCTCCTGTGTGCTGGTGTTCTTGGTCTTACACAGTCACAGTAGCTGTAAGTAGCATTGCTGTTATAGAGGAGAGGAAAGGGTAGGGGAGGTGAAGGGAGGAGAGGAGAGGAGATGCCTATTCACTGAATGGGGGTTGCGTCACTCAAAGTGAGAACCGGAAAATAGCTTAAAAGGGCCAAGATCTCCCATTGCATCCTGAGCCATCTCTAGTTGTCCTGATCAATATCTGGCCACTGGACCCAGATGGCTCTAAAGGAGAAATTGAGGCTTGTGACTTTGCACAGCCCTCCCTCGCTCAAATCAAATCAATTGCAAATTATGTCATCATCTCCCTGATGTCATGGTCCTCTTTGGGAACAAAAGACAAACCATACAACCACACAGTTCTAATGTAAATTTTTTGGTGTATATTGGTTAGGTCTGGTCAAGTGTTCTTCTCTACTTCATCTTAGATGTCATTTCCCGTTCATCAAACACTGCTAGACTGTACACAGAACCAGGAGAAACCTAAGTTCAATGATAATATTTGATAGATACTTGTTATGTGGCCTTGGACAAACAAATTCTTTGGTTATTAGTTTTTTTCATATGTAAAATGGAGATAATGATAACCATAGCATTTATGCCAGGGGTTTGTAGAGAATAATTAGGTAAACAAAGGTAATGTTTTGCAGAATTAAAGTGTTATATAATATTACTATCCTCCTATTCTTCTACACATTAGGAACTGAATATGAGAGTTAGGGGACCTAGGCATACAGCTCTGGATTTAAAATTAGGAAGACTTGAGTTAAAATTCTGCCTCAGCTACTTAATAACTATATAATCCTGATAAAGTTGCTTAATATCTTTCAGCCTCAATTTCCTCATCAATGAAATGGGGATAAAAATATTACTTAGCTTGTGAGGTTGTTATAAAACTCAAATGAGATAACATCTACAAAAATATTTGAAAACCTTAAATTGATCTACATGCTAGCTATCATCATCATCATCATCATCCTCCTCCTCATCATCATCATCCAAACATGGTTCCATTGGAATCCATGATGGGAACAGTTGAAATTCAGATAAACTCATTGATTTTTTTAATATAAATTTGTTTTCTGCCTTATTCTTTTATTGATGAATGATATTAGAATAGTTTGGTCATACTTTGTCTTTAAAAAACTTATTCCTATCTCTACCACTACTGAGATGTTGCTGCATGTAGTCTTCAATCAAATTCATCCTTAATGTTTTACAGATGAGCTTGTATTTTAAAAACCATCATTTTCATTCCTTGGCAGTCATGTCTCTGAAATTAATAAGGCTAACAATTGACAACTTCCTATGGTTGTGTCTGGGTTCTTTTGAGCTGCTCATTGTGACAACTTTTTATCAGCTAAAGTTTTATTGGAAATTAGAGTAGATGGGGGGAAAAACAGAACAAAATCTTTATTTTCCCAGTTAAAGGCAATATTGTTTTAAAAATAGGTTATGCTGACGTTGTCATTATTCATAAGGCCTTCTTGTCACTAGTCTTTCTTATAATTTAAATTGACCTATAATCATTTAAGGATTGGACCTTACTTAGATATTTGATTTTATAGTGACTCCCATTGCTAGGTGGCATAGTGAATAGAGCACCTGCCCTGGAGTCAGGAGGACCTGAGTTCAAATCCAGCCTCAGACACTTGACACAGTTACTAGCTATGTGTCCTTGGGCAAATCACTTAACCCCAATTGCCTTGCCTTCCCCTCTCAAAAAAAAAGGAAATGACTCCCAAATTGGTGTGTAATAATTTCCGTTTGCTTAAGAGACAGTCAATTTGAGCTTTTTAAAATTCACTTATTCTTGTGATGTCCAGCATCTCTCACCTTTCAAAAAGGTATTTGGCCACTCAATTATTTGAAAACATTTCAAATTTCTGATTCTGAAAGCATTCATTTCAAGAAAATCTGAGTTCTCAAAATGCTTTTGCTGAAAGTAAAAGCACACTTTCAGAAGTACATCAATACTTCATCATTTCTAAGGTCTCTTCAAGCTCTAAATTTATGCTATGTTGCTATGATCATACAACTTTAAAGTAAATTGATTTTATAATGTTACTTTGCCAAATAATCACACTGTCAGTAGTATGTGACTAACTGAATTTGGTGCTGGTGGGAGGAACCATGGTACAGAGCATATAGCCCATCTGCAGCCTAGGGTTTTTCTACTTCTAGATCATTCCTAAACTTGAGCTGCTTATATCTTTTAGAAACTATGTTTACATAATAAATGCAGACTAACAGTTATTCTATCACTGTGTTGTGCATTAGTCAGATATGAGAAGAGAATATAGAAATGGCTAAATATAGGTTTCTATTTTCTATTTATCATACACCCTAGTTCTTTAAAAGATGGTAAACTATAGCAAAAAAAAAGGAAGAATGAGACAGAGAATGGGCTACTGAAAAGGTAGACTCTCCATCAAATTTCAGATACTTATCTATTACAAGTTTTGAAGAAAATCAACTTATCAGTATTCATATTGTTCAGGAAATTCAAGTTATAGTAAATCTTTATATTTGATTCCATACATAGGTGAACTACTGGCTCTTTATGGTAGTCTTTGAAGATGGTGTTTGAAGACAGAATGTTTAAAGTACATAAACAAATGAAGAAAAACACAGTCACCATTAGGGTGAAAGTTTTGTTTTGCAAAAGCATTTTTTTAATCTTTCCTAGAAAGAGGTTTTTTTCTAGGCTCTGTAGTCCAGAAACTATAATGGATTAACTTAGGAAATATAGAATACACCTATTTAGATATTATTGTAATTAATTCTTATGGAAAATTATTGTTTCAAATTTATTTTCATGCTCTTTATTATAAGCTCTCCCCCTCCCTCACTTTTGGAAACATTCACCTTCAACTTAATCTGAAGCTAACAACTCATTTATTCATACTATATGTGTATTCTCAAATATGTTTCCTACCCAATTAAACAAAAATAGCTGTGGGGTAAGGGGGAAAATCATGGATGTTAATCAACTCCACTACTTTGAAGATAAATAGATCATGTGTGTGTCCACATACAGAGAGAGAAAGAAGAGAGAGGAAGGGAGACTGACTACCTTGGATTGAAAAGAAGGCATGCTAAATAAATAAATGAAAAGAATTTAATAAGTATTTTTTCTTTAAGATACATTCGAGCCATCCTTTTTGTTGCTATTTGTATCAATTATGCAAGATTCATGACTTCAAGGATGACCATGAACATCATTATATGGTTCAAAATCGCAAAGTAGGAAAAACTCTCTAGGTGGAAGGCAGAGGAAGTATAATATTTATTTAGATACCAGAGGTTCAAATCCCAAAACCAATAACTCTAATTTGATATAGCAGCAATTATATTACAAAGCCAGTTAGCCCACCTCAATGTAGCAATAAGGAAATTATAATACAGTATTATAGCAAGGAACCAAGTCATCCTGTCACCTTACTCTCTGCTGGGGCCTCACCATAAATACTCATGAATATTGTCTGCTTGCCCCCCCCTCCCAGTTCTCTGGTCTCCAAAGCTCCCTGGTTTCAACTCCACTCTCAGCTCTGCACTCTTTCTGCAGCTTTATTGTCTCAGAGTTCTTACTTCTCCTCCTTGTGCTGGACTGGATTCTGAATTTTCACTCCTGACTTCTGAATTCTCAGTTCTCAATTTTTAGGGTTCATGCCCAATCAGCAAAAGGGTATGAGCCTGAGGCTTGGTGCCTAGTAAACTAGGGCCTGCCTACAAACAAACGGCCCCACCTGAGGTCTATTGAGTGGGTGGGAAAGGTCTTTAATCACTTATTGACATCACAAAGTTGTGGGCCTGCCTCTAATCAAGCCTCCCTTTGTTGGCCCCACCTGAGGCCTATTGAATGGGCAGCACAGATCTTTAATCACTGATTGGCATCGCACTATTCTGTTATTTCACTTTATATTATTCCAACATATCATAATTACCCCTAATTTTAATGAATAAATATTCATTAACATTAAAAGCCTATTTCTCAGTATGTCTGTGATGAAGAGCAAATAATATTTGTTTTTTCTTTAGTCTCTGTTTTCAGTTGGAACAGGTAATAATTGAAGATAAGTAAGAAAATAGTAAAGGAGGAGAATTTTGTCTTACTATTTGTTACATTGAAATGGATGCACCGAGTGACACAGACCAAGACAGATTAGAATATAGTGAGTATCATTTATTAGCCGGCCGGCGACTGTCCCATAGAGGGGAGCAGCCCCGAGCTCAAGAATCTAGGGCTTCTTATACATGAGCCATGAGCAGGTGCAAGCAAGCCATTACAAAAGAAGGGTATTGTGATTAGCAGAGCGTATCTAGTTTTGCCCATCTGGGGCCACACAGGGTCTTGAGCAAGACCCGGGGACTTACACCAAGTGTTTGTTCCAGGAAGCTGAGTTTGATCTGGAGTCTCACAGAGTTCCAGTAAGTGGAGTGTTACTGCACGCCCCTGATCAAGGGGGCTGCACGCCCCTTGTGCGAGGGGGCATTTCAACATCTTGCAAAGAAAGTAGGTTACTCAAAAACAATAACCAACATATGTTGGGAAATGTCTAAAATATTTTAAGGGCATTTATTTAATCTGTATAGTTTTGGATAACTTTTTCTGAATCATAAATGTCCATTTAAGAGATCAAGGATGAAAAAATAATCAAATTTATCTTAATTACTTCTCAATCTAAAAGATAAAACTACGCACTACCATACCCATGTTTGGTAGGAAATTTGCCCTATTACTGGAATTTTGTTATTTTGATAATACTAAAAGGAAGCCCATGTATTTGATACCTCAAACTTAAATTTTTCTCATACCAAGTTCTATGAGATTTAATAAGTAGTTTTACATGTCAAGGAATGTACATGGAACATTACAAATGTGAATTCTAAAGATGGCGGTATTTTGTTTGATAATGCTTTCCATTTTTAAAATACTTCTTCAAGTGTTAGAAGCACATTTTCTTTGTAGATGAAATGTGAAAGTTTCACCTCCCACAAATGTTAATTACTACTAATAGTAGCCTAATAGAATTCATGGTTCTTTCTTGAAACTGTGTGACATCATGACATGCTTTATAAATCAATTTTATAAATGATCACTATCCATGCTTTTAAAATCACCTTGGAAACTATAAACAGAATGAATTATAAACAAAACCATTATAACACAGATGGGGCAGTTTTGTCCTTAGCTATTATCCATTTTGTGAACCAATAAATGATGAAAGAAATAGAAATTTTATTTAGTGTTTTCAAGGCATCATTTTGATTAACTATGTAACTTAAATCTGGACACAGATCTGAAGAGGCAACAGCAAAAAGAGAAGGATGTTTCATCACCTACCATCCATTTGAGGTAACAACTTATACCTCCATAGCTGGATAGAAAAGGTAGGGAAGAAATATAACCTGGGATATCCAAAGAGCTTTGATTGTGATGGTTTTCCAGCCAAAGAGGAAAACTTCCACAATGGTCCTTCACAAAGTTCCTTTCCCCACCTCCAACCCCAAAGGTAAAGGTTGCTTGTATTAAGCTTTTACTAGTTCATAGGAGAGGACTTTGTCATAATGAGTTCTTTCATCTTAGGAAAACTCAGTTGGGGTGAAGGAGAGATAATGATGATGGCAGTATAGAAGACAGAATGACTAAGTACTGTCGGATAAAATGTATGGCCTTTTATCAAATGTGTAGGTTTCTTGCCCCACATGACTTGGGATAAGATAGGCCACAGGAGAGGCACAGGGTATAGATAGGGCCCTTGGGTTGGCAGCTCAGTGGCAGTTAAATCATACAACAGAGTAGTCAGCAGAAGACCATGAAGGAAGTTGTGGGGCAGGAGTCCCTATGAAGAAATTAAATGTGCCTTTCTAGGTCAATAGTATACTGCCCCCAGCTCTCAAAATTCTAGGTAAAAGTATGAATGCCCTTGACTATTTATAGTTCAGGTGACATGTAAGGGCTCTAGGTAACTCCTTGCATTTGAATACCTCACAGATGCTGAAGAAGGCAAGATATGTTACCTAGAGAATTAGGTTCTCACTCAAGAGACTGACTAGTTTGTACCTCTGAGGTCCCAGAGCAAGGCCAATCAGAGTGGTCACAAGTGAAATGGAAATTCCTAGCCCAAAAATTCCAGAAAAAGGAATGGATGCCAAGCAAGAGAAAGGACTGTGGCCAGAGCAGAGACAGCCTGTCAAGGAAAGACTAGGCCACCCAAGGGGTGGGGGATAGAGAGAAAGTTTCCCAAGTAGTTCTCCCGTGTTTGAGGAAAATAGTTTTTCCATGTGAATGCAATACACTAAAAGCATTCATTTTGTGTTTCTTAATGTTTTGTTCCTTTTCAGTTGCCATTGTTCATGCTGTTTTGCAGATTAACTCTGTAGCAGTAAAACTTAATCATGTAGAACACTTTGTTTCTGACACCTAACATTAACATTAATGGAAAAAAAAAGAGGAAAAGAGCATCCTTGTCAATTCTGTGCCTTCAAAAAGGTTCTCTAACACTAGAACTAGCCATTTTCATAAAAGGAATTTATGTTTTTCATGTACCTCCAGGTGGAACATGGGACTTTTCTCCTGAGGGTATATGTGATTCATGGATCGTAGGAACAAGGTCACTAAAGACAGCAGCTTCCCTATGCCAGCCCCTTACTGTGAGAGCAAGACTTCCTTACCAAATAAAACTGCAAGGAAAGAATTGAGCTGAAGAGATAATGCCCAAAATTAAAAAGGAATTGTCATCCATTTAGTTCATCATCAAAGCTATACACAGCATTCTAGTCAATTCTTAATTATCTAGGGGTTAATTATTCACTTGGTGTATTATTTTTTCCTTTTGCTATTTCCTCATCTCCTATCATTTCACTGCTCATTAGAACCTGTGCCACAGGGCAAGAAGAGGAAGCAGAGGAAAAACATGTACAATGTGGTATTCAACTTTTCTATTTCATAATGATTCTCTAAAAAATTAAGTAGGTGATAAAAAATTTTAAATGACAATATCCTTGGATAATATAAGTAGAGATGATACAGATATAAGTATGTACATATATATCTATCTATAAATGTATACATGTATATAATATGTATATTTGTGTAAACATGATACATGTCAATATGTTACATGTACAACATATGCATAAACATATGTACATATGTAAATGCAAAATATGTTTATGTCCAATGGGTTCTATATGATATGAAACAGCCCTTCATTAACATTAATAAATGAGCTAACTATAATTTATAGAATAATTATTAAATATTTGGTTTTTAATGTCTTCTGTAATTATACTCTAATCTTGTTATAAATTAGCATCGAAAACAAGAACCAGAAAAAGTAACCATGTCTTTGTAGAGTATTTGGTTTGAAAGAAGTAAAAATAAGTCAATCAGGAAAATATTTTAAATGAAGAATTAGGGAAAACACTTTTCTAAGTGTGTTCTATAAAGGGGTAGCTTTAGCTGTGTTTGTCCTAAGTACACTTTCTACACTGATCCACATCTAACTCTACCTGGTGTGTGAACTCAGTACATAGTTTGTCAGGAGAAACACCACATTTTGCAATTAGTTTGCTCTTCAGGGAGGACCTCATCAGTACTACACCTGGCAAGTGGCATAAACATTGACAGCATTCACTTAGCTCAAGAGAAGAATCTGTCACTATTTCCATTAAGAGCCTATACTCCCTGAGGTTTGTAACTTAGGTTTTAAAAAGTGCCACTGGCATAAACTTAATATGTGAGGTCTTGGCACCATAGTTCATTCTGAAAGTAAGTATTTTTGTTGGTAAAGGTTGACACTATCCTTTACATTTGTAGGTGTGGCTGTGGATAGTGTGGCTACCCATATTTGCTAGTACTCAAATGAAAGTATGTGCCTAGCAGTCATTGCTATGTTACACCTACATAAGGAGGAGGATGCTTTCAAGGAAGAACTTTGTTTACATTTCTTATCTATATTTGTCCCATTGTCTCTGCTCAGTGAGCTTCTGTATTGCCCATTGCTAAAGGTCAAATTACTTCTTTCACAGGATTCCCTTCACCCATCCCAGCTAGCCCTTGGATTTCGAGATGATGTAGTATCAACTGGAGCAGAGGTCTTTAAAATATATACTTAAGCAGTACTTTCAAGGATGTTCCTTTAACATTTAGTTACACAAACGGTAAAGCAGAATGTGTATATGTGTTTTGTGAGTACTGGTCAGGCTAAAAGAGAGAGGGAGAGACAGAGAGAGACAGAAAGAGAGAAAGAGAGACAGAAACAGACAGAGAGGCAGAGAGACAGAGACAGAGAAAACAGAGAGAGGGAGAGAGGGAGGGGTGGGGGGGAGAGGAAGAGTGTGAGCACGAGCTCGAGCACATCCCTTATTTAGGACACCTTGTAAAGAGAAACAACTACATAGTGAGAAGTAGAACTTTATATGCACAATATTTGCCTCAATTTGTTCATCTATAAAATGAACACGATCATAAAATCTACTGCACAGAGCTGTTGGGAGAATGAAATGAGATAACATGTAAAGAACTTTTCACATCCTAAAACACTATATAAATGCTAGCTGTTATTATTTTACTTATTAGTCAATCTGTATCTATATAATGTTTGAATTTTCTTTACATTGAGTTTATTCCAAAATGTGGATGTCATGTTGCCAGAAGAAAGATGTCTATTTACCAAAGGTTGGGGGAAAAACCCTATTTTTTGGATTAATATTTTTTTTTCGATAACCAAACATCTTACTTTTCTTCCATATGTGTGTGTATGTGTATTTCTACGAAGACTTTTTCACCTCCTGTGTTGGTAGCACATTCAATTGTTAGCCCTTTGGAAGACTGGTTGAACACTGATCTGAGAACCTAAGACTTTCAAAATTGTTTGCTGTATTGTTGTTATATTCATTGTTGCCCTAGTTCTGCTTCTTCCAGTCAGTATTACTTCATGTAAGTCTCCTCAGGTTTCTCTGAAACTATCCTTTTCATCATTTCTTACAACACAATAGTATTCCATCACATTCACATACTATAACTCCCCTAATTGATGATGGGGATGTTTGCAATTTCTGTATTCTTCGACACCACAAAAAAGAGCTATGAATAGTTTTGAACATCCTTATTTTGAGTTTTTTTGCTTAGGACTATTCCTCCAATTCCTCCTTCTTCTCTTTCACTACTGTTTTCCGATTGAATGAAAAGTTACTTTTTTAACCCATCTGTTTGTGAATGTGTTTTCCTCTCTTTTTTGACCAGTTAAGATGAAGATGAAATTCAAGTGTCAGTTTTTTCACCCACCACTTCCTCCTTATTTGCACAGACTTCTACTTATGCCCCCTAATTATGTGAGATAATTTATCCTAACCTTCCACCTCCTTTCTCCTCTCAGGATACTCAGTTCCCTTCCCTTTTGTTTTTGTTTTTTGTTTTGGAGTTTTTTGGGGGCAGGGCAATTGGAGTTGTCACTTGCCCAAGGTCACACAGCTAGTACATGTGTCAAGTGTCTGAGACTGGATTTGAACTCAGGTCCTCCTGACTCCAGGGCTGGTGCTCTATTCACTGTGCCACCTAGCTGCCCCACCTTTTAATTTATCTTTTAATATCAAGAAATAACAGAACTGCTCCTAGGCCTTCTAATTAAATTCCCTTAAAACCTTTGATGATAATAGGGTTCAGTGTGGACAGATAGATCATACTGTTATATTAGTATATAAGTAGTTTGTCCTTGTTTAGGTCCTTGTGATTTTTGATTATATATACTTTTTTAAAAAACTTTTTTTTATAAACTTCAAAGTTTCTATATAATTTTTGCCATTTATTCAAGAATACTTTGCAGTCTTCTATTTCACTAAAGATCCATTTTCACCACTATAGGGCTTTCTACAGTTTTGCTGGTTAAATTATTCATGGTTATATGTCTACATTATTTGTCTTCTAGAATATCATATTTTAAGTTTTTGATCCATTATAATGGTGGCTACTAAATCTTCTGTGATCATGACTTTGGCTCCTCTGTATACGAATTATTTCTGGCTGCTTATCATACTTTTTTTTTCCTTTGACCCGGATTAAGACTACAATATTCCTGGAGTCTAATTTTGGGATTATTTCAGGAAATGATCAATGGATTTTTCCTATTTCTACTTTGCCCTCTCATCCTAAGAGATCTGGGAAGTTTTAGAATTTCTTGAAATATGATGCCAAGGCTTCTTTACTTTGTTTTATTCTGTTTTGTTTTGTTTTTACCATGGCTTTTAGGTAGTCCAAGGCTTCTTTTTTTTTCCCCTTCAACCTGTTTTCCAGGTCAGTTGTTTTGCTATGGGATTCCCTTCATTTTCTTCTATTTTATTAAATTTTTTATTTCAATAATTATTATTGTCTAATAGAGTCATTTGATTCTATTTTCTTTAGTTTAATTTTTACTATATAAGGTTTCATAAGTCTTCTGCAAGTTGATAATTTCCTTTCTAATTCCTTCTTCCATAACTCTCATATCTTTTCCCATTTTTTTCTCTAGACCTCCTGTATCATTTAGTCTTTTTAAATTAACTAATTAAAAAAATAACTCTTCCTTTATCTCTTCCAAAAAAACTAGTTGAATTTGTCAAGCAATATTTTTCTTTAAGGTTTTGCTTGTGACTGGTCTAGAATCAATCTGTTCTTAAGAGTTTGTGTCTTGAGTGTCACTGGCATCATAATACCTTTTTAAGATAAGATTCTTTTTGTTCATTTACTCATTTTTCCAGCCTCCTTCCAGACTTATGTTACATAAGAATAGGCTCTGCAGATGTCATAAGGAGGTGTCTGGACTAGTCTTACTATTGCTTTCTTGGAATACTGATTTTTTGTGTTACTTCAGAATATCAAAGACAACACAGTCTAGACACAAGCAAGCTGTCAGGTCTCCCAAAGTTTTATGAGCCAGGCATAAATCTGATTGTTGCTCTCCCTTTCTGAGCTCTGCAGGTTCCTAGCATGAAAGTTGGGGTCTGAGCAACATTCCTGTGGCCTTGCCCTTCTGGAGTTTTAATAGATTGCCACTGGACTCAGTCTCTATTTTTTGCTGTACAGTTGTTTCAATTGTGTCCAAGTCTTCTTGACCCCATTTTAGTGTTTTCTTGGCAAAGGTACTGGAACGTTTACCATTTCCTTTTTCAGTTCTTTTTACAGATGAGGAAACTGAAGCAAACAGTGTTAAGTGATTTGCCCAGGGTCACAGATTCAGTATTTGAACTCACAAAGATGAGTCTTCCACCTCCAGACTCAGCACTCTATTTACTTTATCACCCAGCTACTCATTAGCTCCTATTATTCAGCCATAAAGCTCAGCTAGTCCAGAGCATCAGAACTGTAGACTTTGGTCTTTGGATCTGAGATTCCTGGTTTTTCTTCTTTAGGCTTCTGTAGGCTGGAGGCTGAAGCTGAGATCCAACTCCGCCCTTAGGATCTGAGCCACACTGCTATTACTTGCTTCTGAACTTTCTTCTCCCTTAGTGTTCAAGCTAGGACCCACAAGGACTTGTTACCCTGGCATGCCAACTCTAGGCCCAGGTCTTGTCCTCAGTCTGCCCATGATCTATGACCCAAAACTGGGTAGTAAATGGCACAGCTGTCATTTGGAACCTATGCCTACGTCTTGCAGAAATTTCGGCCTCTCTGTACTGGATCTGGGAATTCTTCTTGCCTTGGTGCATATTCTCTCTCTATATTATATTGTCCCATAACATACCAGAGCCTATCCTTAGTCCTTATTATCTGCAAACCTCTGGGTGTTTCCCCCTAAGCTGACCTTAACTGGAAAAATGCCTTTTTTCCCTTGGTTATCCCAATAATGATTCAGTCAGGTGTGTTTTTTTTTAGATTGGCTGAAAGGATCTTTTTTTTTTACTAAAAGTCTCATGTACCTGGTCCTGTTACTCTGCCATTTTGCCTTCATCTCAGAAACATTAATTTATTCATCTGTTAGTTATGTTGGCTGGGAGACAGCCTAGGTTTATGGGAAAAGAGCTGAACTTGGCAAATTATATTGTGATACTAGTGTTTGAATTTGTCTTGTCAGTTACTCAACCTCAGTCTCCTCATCTGTAAAATCTAGTACCCTGTTCAAGTCTCAGCTCAGGTTCCACTTTCTACAGGAAATCTTTTCCTCTTGGATGCTAAGGTCTTCTCTTCTATTATCTCGCATTTATTCTGCATATAACAAGTGTGTATCTTCTTATTCACATGATGTCTCTCCCATTAAAATGTCAGCTTCTTTAGGACTGAGACTGTTTTTACCTTTATATTCCCAACACTTAACATGATGTCAGGCACATAGTGTTTAATGAACTGATTGAGCAAATATGATAATATATATAAATACTTGGTTATTTTTTCTAGAATCTGAAATAAAGTAGACACATAATAAATGCTTATTGACTACATAAATACTTGTTGACTTGGTTTCTATATTAGTCTTTTAAAAGTCATAGCTTGCCTTCCTTATTTGATTTTCTACATAGTTGCCTGTTGACAGACCGTAAGAATTAAAGAACTTAATGCAATAATTTATCAGGCAAATTGGGGTGTGTAAGTAGGTATCAAAAGACAAGGAGGCTCCTACTCCTGAAAATGGAATTGGCTGAGTAATATTATTATATTGGGACTATTGCTAGCCTTTTCCTGCAAAAAAAAAAAAAAGAAAAGTAAATGCAATATAGATTCCATTTGCTATGGCTTCCCTCTTAGTTATACCTATGTTGATGTTACCATCAGCTATTAAAACTCATAGTTCTAATCCTCCACTTCAAATGCAGATGACATTTGAAGTAAAAGTATTTAATTAGCCAGCACAGCAAGGAGAAAAAAAAACTCCAACCCTATATCATGCCACTACCACCACCTCCATATGCAATAGGACATAATCTCTGAAAGATCTCCATGCCACTATTTGTTCAGGCTTCCAGCATAAAGCTGTGCCTTGCAGCTGCCATATTTCTCATTTGGGGCTGCTACTTTCTGCTTCTCTGTAAAGTTTCTGTTCTATCTGCTGCCTGACTTCTTTGCCAGTGAATTCTGCTGCCATCTATTGGATTTGGCTTTATTGTAAATCACATTTTTTGTGAGATTGTCTTGGTAAAAACATGCCTTACACTAATCAATAGATTTTTAACTTTTCCTTTGTGGACTTCCAATCAAACAAAAAAGAACATTTCAGATATTTGTTTTTCATATCATCTTTTCCAGTTCGCGATACTTCCGCAGATCTACCTTAAATTACTTACATTAGTTTGAATAAATTTTTTTTCAACTTTGATCATGGACATAGTCGTAAAAAAAAAAAAAAAAGATCTTTGGCCTGCATTTATCAACATTGGAGAAAGTAAAACTACAGACATAGCCCTCCATACTCCAACAGCTATAACCAATTTGCTGTCTCTTTACATAAGTAATCATATATGAAAATAATTGCATAGTATTAATTATTTGAGGGGATAAACACCCCTTGGAGCTAAAGCAACACCATTCAAGAGAAATCCACTTTACATATGAGCTATTAGTGGTAGTGGTTATGGTAAAATTTCTCAGTCTTAAGGAATAGGGTATTATAAAATACTATAATGTGTTTTCACCTAAGGTAAGCCTTAGAAGAGAGGAGAACTTATAAAAATGTAAACTTATGAAATAGGAGTTTTTTTCAGAGCACATTTCGGTACTCAAAATGCTTGGCAGTACTGTCTTTGAGAGCCCCAAATTACTAATAAACTAATACAAGTTTATATAATTGTATTTTTGGCTGGTTTGACTGTCTTTGGCAGAATTTAAACTGTGATTCCCAGCAATGGCCTATTTATGGACATCTTATTCAGAATATATGATACATAAATGTCAAATGAGCAAATTAATAAGATGGGGAACTATCTCAGATACAGAATCTGCTTATACTATTCAGCACCATGTGGATACTGAAAACCTTTACGTAACTGAAAACCTTTACTTTTGTATAGCAGAATTCACATTGGGAAATCTATAAGTTTAAGGCACACTTTAAGTCCCTAAGACTGTCATGTAAGTGTTTAAAGGTTATCTTCCATAAACAGAAATTTCCTCAGAAAACACTGAAGATTGTCTCAAGGACATTCACTCTATTAAAGAGTCATCTTCAAAGCATTCCATTAAAAGAACAAAATACATAAAGACATTCTCCCCATATATCATGATTATTATTAGTGGGTTTTTTTTTATATTAGCAGTGTGTAAGTATAAAATTTTTAGAAAGTTCAGCTTTTTCCCTCCAAAAGTTACCTACCCTTGTAAAGATTTTTAGAAGTTAATAGATTTCTGTTCCTTGTGATTTGTTAGTTAATATTTCTTATGAAATTACATCACTTGAAAGTGAATACCCTTTTTTAAGCTGGATTGTTGATTGATTGACTGTGTGTATGTGTGTGTGTGTGTGTGTGTGTGCATCTTGTCCTTTACATAGATTTTGTCTGTAGCACTTCATCGATTCAAACATATCTCTGTCAGGAGGTATTATATCATTTCTCTAGGTAAATTAGAGTTGTTTCTGTGATTTAAAAAAATTGCTCCATTCTACTGCCAATTTTCAATTTCTTTCTTTTCACCTTTTTATAACCTTCTTGCATGAATTGTTTTCTCCTGCTTGATCTAATTATTTTCCAACTTCCTCTAAGATTCATCCAATCAATTTCTTCCTTCACTGGGCTAAAATTGACTTCACAGATATCTAACATTTTCATGTTACCTAATCAAAAGGCATACTTTTCTACTTCTTTTTTCCTTTGGGTCATTTAACACTTTTTGTGTTGCTATGTCTTCTTTTATTCTCCACATACTTCTTCGAATGATCTTAAAGAACACTGGTCACTTACTCTCCCTTCCTATCTTTTCTCCGATAAAAGATTTTATTCATTTTTTTTAGAAATCTGTCCAGGCCAAACATTTTTCTCCATTTTCATTGGCAAGAGGCTTAGATTTGGATGTCCCATGGAATTGAATTTGAATTTTCCAACTATTGTGGTAGTGTCAGGAATGTGTTGAAATTTGTTTCTACCCTCTTGGGAGAGCAAATTGTTTATCTTCAATGTGTTTATTTACACCTCAAAATTCTACAAACAGGGCTTGATTTGCCATTTTCTTGAGTGTTTATACTTAAGAGAAGGAGAAAATGTTAATAATAGCGATTCAACTTATGGTTTTTTTTTTTTGCTTTTTTTTTTGGAGAGCCACTTGTTAAAAACATATCAGTATACCACTGGGTATTAAGCAAATTGCTTCATCTCTTTGGGACTTAGTTCCCTTGTCCAGGGTGTAAAATCAAGCAGCTGTACTATATGATTTCTAATGGTCCCTTTCTTACTGAGTAAACTTCCTTCATTTTAGTCTCATAAGACTTCTTATGTCTTTTGAACTGTCAAAGCATACTGACTCCCTCTAGAGGATCACTGTATCTAGCTATATTACATAGTCCATAGACTAGTTTATTTAGTATTGCCCATATAATTTTCTTTCCTTTCTTAGGAATACAGTAACTTCCTCACAGTGTTCCTATATACCTCAACCTCTGTTCTTGTACTAGAGGGTTTCAGCATACATCTTGATGTTGCTGACAGCACCAACATCTTCAAGTTCTTCAGTTTCCTCCTCCATTTCACTTGAGCCATGTACCGTGAGGGCCATACTCTTAAACTTGACCTCACTTACAATTATATAGCTGTCATAATCAAAATCCATAATATTCCTCTAATCATTAATTCTTTCTTTCCCTGTGTCTTGTCACTTCATTAATGTATTCTTTGTCCTCACCTGAGACCTCCACTATTCTCCCAGTCCATTTATCCTTGTACTGGTTTCATTTTCATCCCTGATAATGCTGGGAAAGCAGATTGGGATTAGTTTGTCCAGGGTGTTAAATGTCAAGCAGAGTTCACATTTAGTGCTAAAGTGAATAGGGATTCCCTGGAATGTACTGAGCAGGGGAACAGCAAGGTCAGAGCTATACTTTAGGAAAATCATTTTGACCTGTTTAGAGGATAGATTAGAGACAACAGAGACTAAAAGCAGGGAGAATTGATTAGGTAGGTATTAAGAGTTTATTACCCTGTTCAAGATTATGTTGTCCTCTACTCTCAAATCTCTCCTCTGCTTTTCAGATCTCTATTCATGCCTTGCCAAATCCCAATCCTGGATTACTCCCAATAATCACCTCCTCCAATCTTATTCACATGCTGGTAATTGGAACTAGAGGAAGCCCTGCAACCATCCAGACCGAGTCCACTAAAAACTGACATTATGTTATTTTAAATGGATTGTTAATGTAGCATTGTAACCTTTTTTCATACCTGATTCTCTATTGCACGTTCCACAATAAGTATTTCAAGATTATTATTCTCTCTTCAAGCTTCACATAACTAACCTCTTTCCTTCTAAGATAAGGATCTGGCCTGAAACTTTACTGGAAGAAGCCATTTATTGTGACCTCCCACTTAACTCTTAACAGTTAAACTCTGCCTTGCTATTGTGTATGCCCTGCTGCCTACATACCTGCCTACAGGAGAAAGAAAGAAAAAAAAAAGGAAGGAAGGAAGGAAAAAAGGAAGGGAGGAAGGAAGGAAAGAAAGAAGGAAAGAAGGTTTGCAATTTTTAAAAAGTAAATACATAAATACAATTAATTTTTTAAAACCTTCTTTTTGCCCCTTCCATCCCTATCCCTTTAAGCCACCATACTATATCTCTTTTCTACTCCCAGCCAAACTGTGAATTATGAGAGGAATAATCATAAAGGGGAAAAGTCAGAAGAGATAGTTTAAATTTCTGTCTGATACTACCCATGTGATCTTGGACAAGTTGCTTAATATCACTGGCCCTCAGTTTCCTCAGATTTAACAGGAGGTTTTATGAGACGAACTCCAAGGTCCCGTTCAGCTCTAAATCATGATCCTAGAAAAAATGTTTTACTAGTAGACTTACTCACCACACTTGCTCACTTCATTCACTTCCGAATCCTGCGCGATCTGACTTCTGACATCATTAATCTATTGAATCTATTGAATCTATTCTCACTAAGGTTACCAATGATTTCTTAAATCAATCAATAAGATTAAACTGTATAATATACCAGGAACTGTGCTCTTAACTGGAAAGTAAACCACAAGCTTTTGTGTAATTTTTTAGCTTCGTACAGTTGTTCAGGTACATTGCGTGGTCAAATGACTTGTCTATTATTATACAACTGGTACATGGCAGAAGCAATCACATTGATATTTGGTTTATGAATATGCTGTTCTTTTCTCACATTTTATCCTCTATATGATTTATATACTTTTTCATATTTCTACTCAATTTGACATTGCTGACTACGTTTTGCTCGAAGATACTTTTTTTTCTGAGATTTTATATTACTCTGTCCTAGTTCTACCTCTAATGCTTTGACCATTTCCTTTCACTCTGTTTTGTATGTTTGTCCTCCATAATCAACATCTTGATTAAGGTTTTGTTCTACACCATCCTTTTTCTCTACATTCCCTCACTTAGTAACATCATTAGCCCCAGCTCACGTAGCTTTATCATCTCTATACAATCAACTTTCAGCTTCTTGATAAAATTCTACCTCTTTTAGATTCTTCTTTGCATCTGCAATGAACCCCTTCTTCCATGTTTTCAAAAAACATTCATTTGCTATGCAAACCAAGAGTGAAAAAGGGAGCCCTTTTAACATCTCTCTTTAAAAAGGGAGACTAGAATATAAAATTTTTATACACTGAAGTTGTTGCTTCTCCAATATTTTCTGAAATTAAGATCCTCATCATTTAGATTTTCCTTTTTGATTACTCTAGTAACCAATATCAATGGTGAAATGCTATGCCAGTCTGTTTGTCTGACCCCCATTTGGCTTTCAGGTAGATAATTTTTCACTTTAAGAACATTTTAAAAATACATGGATATTTTTCCTCTATAAGATATCAAGGTTTTCTTTCTAAAGAAAAATTCAAACTCTGTCAGAAAATTCCATGTATGAGTAGCAATTCCCTTTGTAAGAATCCCAACAAGAGGATATTTAAACTCCTTTTGAAGACCATCAGTGACTAAGAATTAAAACCTTTCTATGAAGTACATTCGACTTTTAGACAGCTCTAATTTTGAGGAAGCCTTAATCCTCCTCATTTTATCCAGCTAAAATTTGATTCTTCAATCTATCCCCATTTTCCCTAGTTCTTTTCTAATTATGCAATTTTAGTTGCTCTTCAACTGACTGATTTTCAGAAGCTTAAAGACAGCTGCCATATCTTTCTCAAGTCTTCTTTTATCAAGTTAAACTTGTCCATTTAGTCAGTCTGGGGACAAAAAAGAAAGTCAAACAATAAAGATTCATTAAGTGCCTACTATGTATCAGTCTCTGTGCTAAGCCTTAGAGATTCAAAGAGAGACAAAAACTAGTCCTTGATTTCTAATGCCCTCCAATTAGTGATATCGTTAGATAATGTCCCTTAACTGCCTCTGCTGACCTCTTTGCCATTGTCCTTTCAAAAATATATTCAATTCTGATCACAATGCTTCACATATATTCTGACCAAGACAGAACACAGGTGTAGCATCACTTTTCCTTAAACTGGAAATTGCTTTTATTAGCCTTCATTAAGATCCTAATTAACAAATCACAGTATTGACTCTTTGAATTTGTAGTACACTAAAGCAACAATGATGTGCAATTTGTGTGGTGCAGAGGGAGATCCTGACATTGGATATCACGATCTTCATTACTTATTACCCTTTTGCCCTTGGGCAAATCATTTAAATTCATTATACCTCAGTTTCCACACTTGCAAAATAAAGGAGCTGGGAAAGATGGTGTTAAAGCTTCCTTTCAGGTTGATAATCCTATAAGTTTTAGGTAAGAAAAGGTTTTTGTTGTTTTCCCCCATTATTTTGTATTGTTAAGGCATTGAAGTTATTAAAACAAACAAAAACAACAAAACAAACAAACCTTAGTATTCTTAGAAGACAAGTTGGTTTTTGTTGTTCTTGTTGCTTGTTTATTTGTTTGCTTTTGTGGAGAAGTCCACTTGTGGTGAGAGCTATTCTCCATATAGTAGCAAAGGTATGTCATTGTGTACCTGGGAGGGAGGCAGAATAGATATCTCTATCCTCTTCTCCCCTGACTTTAATAATAATAAGGAAGACTTTAATTCCTGCCAAGAGGAAAAGCAGAAAGTTTGGGCCAGAAGTCACTCTACTCTTCTGAGGGAGAGGGGGTACTGGGCTAGCATGTGACCCAATTTTGGATTCAGTCTAACTACTCATCACTATTTGGTTATTTAGGACCCCAAGCTTTATATCAAGGCTTGACTTTTTTCCCACCAAATGCCAATTCTACAAACAACACACATATAGCAATTAGCCAAGAACATTATTTCTCCAAATATGTAGCAAGTCAGAGAAAGTGCACCAATGTGAATATATACGAGATAATAGAGAGCAAAGGAACTCTCCCTTTGTAAGGGACGTAACTCAACTCAACCAAGTCTATTACGTAACAAGCTAGAGATCAGGATATGATGGAGATTGTCAGCTCTTCTCATGTCTTCCTGAGTCTTTTCCTCTAGCACCTTGAAGTGAGGCTAGCAATGGCTATCTTCCCTTTAGAAGTAAGGAGGGTGACATGTCTAGAGTGACTGCAACACCAGAAAACCTCAAAGAGACTGAAGGAAGTGAAGTGCTTTTATTCTTACCAACTTTGCCCTGCCCATGCAGGACAAGGCATTTCTTCTCTACCAATGAGGAGAGTCCCATAACAATGGGTTTTGGGACTGGCATTACACTTTTATATCATAAACTCCTCAATTTGCATTTTAGGCCCCATATAATCTTTCCCTATGCTATCTTTTCACTTTTACTTAATAGTATTCCTCTTTACACAATTTTTTCCCCTGCCAAACTGTCCTGTCCTACTGGCTATTATCCAAATTTAGCATTCCATCTTATGGATTCTCATCTTTCCACGAATTATTCTCCTTGCCTAGAAAACATTTCTTCTTCACCTACAAGTCTTAGAGTCTCTTTCCCCCTTTATGGGTAGGCTCTTGTGCCATTTTCTATGGAAGTCTTTCTCCCCAGTTGGTAGTACTCTCTTATCAAATATTTGTGTATGTGTACATGTCTCTTTAAATATTAGATCTCTCTATACCCTAGATTTTTTTTTTTAAATTCATCCTTGGAAAAAGGCTTTGCTGGCAGTTTTTCATGAAGTTAATTAGAAAATAATATAGTCTTCTTAGACCTTAGAAATCAATAAATGATAATACCTTAAAATGGACATAAATACAAGAAGACTGGATCAAGGTCAGAAGAGGCCCTTTAAACTCAATTTGAGAAATTTGGACATTATTCAGTGAGCAATGGGGAGCTATGGAAACCTTGTAATGTGGGAAGTTATAACATCAAACCTGTGCATCAGAAATACTAGTCTAGTATGTGTAGGATGTGTTGGGGAAAAAGGAAGACTGAAGATTGATTATGACAACTCAGTCGCTCAAGTGAAAAGTAATGAGGGCTTTAATTGGGTGGAGTAGAGACAGTGGAACTGAAAACAAGAAAACAAATGTGAGAAATATTTTGAAGGTAGAATCAATAGGATTTGGTGACTAATTGGATGTAGTGGGTTGAGGAATCAATGATGACTCAATGATTTAGGAGCTTGGGTGATTCAGAGAATGACAGTGGCTTTAATAGAAATAAGGAAATGAGGAAGAAAAACTGATTGAGAAAATGGTGAGATCATTTTTAAGTTCGTAGTTCCATGCTTTTTATAATAACATGTATGAAGTCTTCAGCATTGTATAATAGAGTGTTAGCCTTTTGTCAAAAACACTAGAATTTTTATCTAAGCTCAGAAGCACACTAGCATTATGAACCTGGGTAAGTCAGCCTCTCTGAGCCACAGTTTTTCATCTATAAAATTGTCTACTTTATAATAATGTTGTAAGGATCAAGTGACATAATGTAGGTAACCTGCTATGTAAAACTTTAAACTTTATGTGAGCAATTAGTATTAGTATTAGCATTAACATTATTATTATTTTATGTATCCTGTTTCTTTTAAATTGAAGAATGAAGATTTCTTTTTTAAAAAATTTTACTGAAATGTTCAGTCATAAATCTTTAGCATCCAGAGGTCAAACATCCTATTTATATATTTATAATGACAATTGCATACAGTTAAATAGAATCAATTTTCTTCATTTACAAAGTAAAGACAGACACAAAAAGACTTGCCAAAATCCTCATGGTGAGTTGCTGTCATTTCCAAAGTTTAGGGTGTTTTTCATGGTATTATTCAACTTTGTGCAATAGGGTTTTTGATTGCATATACTTGGATTTTTTTTCTATGTTAAGAGATCTATTAAAACATCCATGTGTGCATAACATTGTGGCAAAAACTGAATGAAATGGAGCTTTTCAATGAATCACATTCCCAACTTTGATGGAGCTTATATTCTTGTGGAGACATATGGCATGCAAAATAACTATTGTAAAACAAAACATTCAACAACAATGTTTTTTTTTTTTTAAATCTGGGGGGAGGTGGGTATATGTTAGTGCAGACTTGGATGGATTGGTGAAGTTTTCTTAGACTGTGTTTAGATAGTTGCCGAAAATATCTTCCCTCCATCATCCATCTGCAACACAGCAGTGAAATTAATATTCTTAAACACAAGTCTCGCAATGTCACTGTTATCCTAAATATGCACATGTACACATGTACATGTATATATATATACATATATATGCACAGGTATGTATATATACATACATACACACACATGCACACATACACATATAATGCATATTTTTCCTCTAGGATAAAATTGCCTGACATATATGTATCTATACCAGTTTGTGTGTATACATATACACACATACATGTGTGCATATACATGCATATATATGTATGAGTATGTATATATATATATATAAATTTCACAATTCCTTTCACAGTCTTTATGATATATTCAGAGTCGCACTCTTGCTTTTCCTCATACTCGACCTTAATCTCCTACTTCTTTACTGTTACACATTCTGTACCCTGTACCAGGAATCCTTCGAAGTTAAGTTTAAATGTTTCTTTCTGCATAAGGCCTTTTCTAATGCTCACATTTGGTAGTTCTCTACCTCACTGTCCTCCTTCCTCATGAGTAAATATAAATATACGTATGTACACATTTTTTTACTTGGTGTATGTATATGTATTGTACTTATAATATTAATATACATGTATACACACGATGTAAACACATAAATTTATAGCATTTCCTTTGTGTGCATATAATCCTTGTGAGCAGGAACTATTTATTATTTGGCTCTATATTGCTAGCATAGAAAAGCAACATGTTAGAATAAATGGTGAGTAGGCCTTGAAGTAAGGAAAACCTGGGTCTAAATCCCACTTCTCATGCATTCTGCCTGTCTGACCATGGAAAAATCATTTAATCTAGCAAAACCCCAACGAACTCTCTTAAGAATATATAAATATATATGTGTGTGTGTGTGTGTGTATACATACATATATATATTATGTATATATATCTATGTGTATACATATACATATATATGTATGTATGTATATATATACACACACTCCTGCCTTAGCACATGACCTGGAATACAAGAAATATAAGAAATTATAAACTCTTGTTTGAATTAATTGGATTCCATAATATGATTATCTATCTATCCACCTAGAATCAGCAATCTATTATTTCACTATTTTTAAGTAAGTAGAAATACTAGTTTAACTTTGTTATCTTCTATTTTCTTTTAGCAGATTGTCTCAATACAGTAAAATTTTATTCTTTGGAATATACAATGTTTTCCCATGTATTCCCATGTAAATTTGGGATCTAAAAACTGGGTGCATCTTATACAGTGATTGTAGATTTTTTTTACTTGTATTTCATGCTTTTTTGTCCTTGTTGTCTTTGCGCTCATTGTTTCACATTTGTTACCAGTATATTAAGTTACGTTTTGCCATGTTCTGCCAGAAATGGCTCAGAAAAGATTGCGTATAGTACTGAATTCAAGTTAAAAGTGATCCAGTTTGCAAAAGTGAATGGAAATCATGCTGCTGAACTTAAGTTTGGTTGTCCTCCAACTGAGAAGAAAATGCCAGGGAAGAACAAGGACATGAGTGGCAAGTCAGCAAAATGGCCTGATTTATAGAGGGAATTGTAGATAGGGATTGAAGAGCCAAGGGCAATTGGAATTCCTGTGTTCACAAAGATGGGTCAGCATGAGGCAAGAAGAATTGCTGATGAAAAAGAAGGTACTGATTTCAAAAGAGGACACAATGGTACTTCAGGTTCATGAAATGGAATGGACTAAGCATGCGTGCACATGCCAGACTTGCCCAAAAGATGCCTGAAAGCTATGAGCAGATGAATAAAACTTGAGTTCAATAACTTTATGTAATACTTTTTTTTTCAAATTTCAGGCCCCAAAATTAAGGTGCATCTTATACATGGGAAAATATGGTATTCATTTTAAGTGTTGATATAATAGATTAGTAAAACTGTATATGTAATGTGATTTCTAAATGTGCAAGGATTTTTTTCAGACAAGAAATCTCTATGTAATCTAGATGTCTTTATTTAAATTTATTGTTATTTTCTAATGTTAATTTATTTAAATTTCTATATGCCATATAACTGCAATGACAGATTCTTATTAATAAGAATTATGTTAATAATATTGATCAGCATTTGCACAGTGGGATGTCAGGGTTGCAAATCTCTTTTATAACTATGTCTAAATTGGTTCTTTATGATATCACATCTCATCTACGAAGGAATTTTTGCTTCCTTGAATCACCCTGACAACTACTGCAGTTTTGGACCTTGTTTTGGTGTGGAGGAATAGAATCAATTCATTGGTCTTGATTGAAGACTTCACATCGTCCCCAGAAATCCAATTATAGATGAATGACAATGTCAGTACTAGAACTAGAATCTGATGCCCATTGATATTTTTCTAAAGTCGATATAGAGGGATGCTCAAATGCTTACAAAAAGCTTGTTTCATGAGACCATATCAACTAACTGGATACTTTTCTGGATCATTGCAGAGACTGAGTGATAATTCCTTTGTAAAATCCAACATGTTCCAAACTGGGGTTCACACAATTTTGTCACTTTATTGAACAATTCAGTAACTTTGACTACAAATTCTGAATCTCCTTACTGTATGTTTACTCGGTATATATTCTATTTAATAATGAGAAGCACTAACATATTTTTTGTTATTACATTGGCAGGCAAACTTCCCTCCACAGCCAGTTACTGCATAACAAAATGAGCAGTTAAAATCTTTATGTCTTTTGTTCTTCCATAGTTATCTATATTTTAACAGATTCTTTGAAAAAAGAAAATCATATGTAAGAAAGGAAAGAAAAGAAAATGAGTTACTAGAAGCAGGGCTTAAGAGCCAGTAGAATGACAGAGACTAGAGAAAAGGTGATATGCAAAGTAGTGAGAAGGGTAGGAATATGAACATATCAGCAAGGCAAAGATGTACATTACAAGAAAAATAGTAATTACAAAAGTTTATCTGAATGTAAGTATTAAGTCCATGGGAGAAAATATCAAGTAGGATGCAAGTATTATTAACAAAAGTTCAATCTTAATTCAATATCTAGTCAGATACACAATAGCCTAATGGGTCCATCAAACCCAGACCTTCTGTTTAAGCAAAAGTAATACCATAGATAAAAAGAAGAAAAAGAAAACAAAATATTAGAGCATAAACAGCACTTGGAGGGATCAATATTGTTTGGCACTAAGAACCTGGGATTCAAGGGGAGAAAGATTAGTTACTTGGGGAGGACAAGTTAAGTCAACAAGGATTCATAATGCATGTACTAAATGCCAGATGTTGTGTCATATGCTAGAGATTAAAAAAAAAAGATAGTCATTCACAAAACATTTATTAAATACTTACTATGTGCCAGGCATGTACTAAGTGCGGAGCATACAAATATGAAAAAGAAAGACAGTTCTTTCTCTCAAGAAGTTTACAATCTAATAGAGAAAGACAGTGCATAAAAGGAACCTGAAAAGATGATGAGTAGGTGGGGAGGAGAGGAAAGTCGATGGGCTGGTGCAAAATGGAAAACTCTAAAGAAGGAGAGATAAGTAGGAAATGAAGGAGTGTCCAGCCTTAGAGCATTCTTTCAATGGCAGTTTGGGGAAGAGCTCTTCCCTTTGTCCTCCAGTCAAAGGAATCCCAGAGGCAGAGGGTATAGATGACATATGAGTACCAAGGCTGATGTAATCTTGCAGGAGGATGAGGTCCCTGATATTGTGAGTACATCCACGAAAAAAAAAAAAAACTTAGCTCCTCCTGTCATAAAACTCACAATTTAAAAGAAGATAGCATGCAAATTACAATCTATGCATATACAAAATACATGCAGTGTAAGTTAAATTAAGGTAATCTTAGAGGGAAGGAGGGAAAATTTTATGTGGGGAGGGGGTAGAGGAGCAGGGAATTCTTTTTTTTATTTATGTCTCATCTTTAGTTTACAACACTCAGTTCCACAAATTTTGGGGTTCCAAATTTTCTCTCCCTCTCAACCCTCTCCCAATCTGCCAACACAGCATATAATTCAATGTAGATTCTACATATACCTTCACATTGAACTTATTTACATAATAGTCCAGTTGTAATGAAGAATTATAACCAACGGAATGAATCATGAGAAAGTAGAAACGAAACCAAAAAAAAAAAAAGAGAGAGCAAAAAGTTTGCCTCAATCTGTATTCAGACTCCATAATTCTTTCTCTGGATGTGCATAGATTTTTCCATAATGAGTCTTTTGGGGCTGTCTTTGAAACTTGCATTTGATGAGAGGAGTCAAGTCTATCAAAGTTAATCCTTACAGAAACCGTGAGTCTGTAATCATGTATAATGATCTAGTTCTGCTCCTCTCCCTCAGCATCAGTTCATATAAGTCATTCCAGGTCCTCATTTCTTATAGCACAATAGTATTCCATTACATTCATATACCACAATTTGTTTAGCCATTCCCCAGTTCATGGGCATCCCCTTGATTTCCAATTCATTGCCACCACAAAAAGAGATGCTATAAATATTTTTGTACATACAGGTTCCTTTTCCACTTGTATGATCTCTTTGGAATATAGCCCTGGAAGGGGTATTTCTGGGTAAAAGGGTATACACATTTTTATAGCCCTTTGGGCATAGTTCCAAATTGCTTTCCAGAATGGCTGGATCAGTTCAGAACTCCACCAACAATGTAACAAGGTTCCAATTTTCAAAACATCCTCTCCAATATTTAGCATTTTCCTGTTTTGTCATTTTAGCCAATCTGACAGGAGAGATGTGGTACCTAAGAGTTGTTTTGATTGGCATTTCTCTAATCAATAGTGATTTAGAGCATTTTTTCATATGCCTATAGGTACCTTTAATATCTTTCTTTGAAAACTGCCTGTTCATATCTTTTGACCATTTCTAAATTGGTGAGTGACTTGTATTCCTATAAATTTGGCTCAGTTCTCTGTATATTTTAGATATGAGGCCTTTATCAGAGACACTGGTTGTAAAGATTTTCTCCCAATTTTCTGCTTCCCTCCTTATCTTGGTTGCATTGGCTTTGTTTATACAAAAACTTTTCAATTTAACATAATCAGAATTATACATTTTGCATTTTTAACACTCTCTATCTCTTGTTGAGTCATGAATTCTTCCCTTTCCCATAAATCTGACAAGAAAACTATTCCTTGATCTCCCAAATTGCTTATAGTATCAGCCTTTATTCATAAATCATGAATCCATTTAAACTTTGTTTTGGTATATGATGTGAGGTATTGGTCTATGCCCAGTTTCTGCCATACCATTTACCAATTTTCCCGGCACTTTTTGTGAAATAGTAAATTCTTAGGCCAGAAGCTGGATTCTTTGGGTTTATCAAAGAATAGATTGCTATAGTTGTTGACTACTGTGTTTCATGTACCTAATCTATTCTACGGATCCACCATTCTGTTTCTTAGCCAGTACCAAAGAGTTTTGATGACGACTGCTTTTTAGTACAGTTTAAAATCTGGTATGGGTAGGCCACCTTCCCTAAAATTTCTTTTCATTAATTCCCTCGATATTCTGGATCTTTTGGTCTTCCAGATGAATTTTGTTATTATTTTATCCAGCTCTGTAAAATAATTTTTGGTAGTTTGATTGGTATGGCACTGAATAAATAAATTAATTTAGGTAAAATTGTCATTTTTTAATTATATTAGCTCAGCCTAATCATGAGCAACTGATGTTTTTCAATTTATTTAGAGCTGACTTTATTTGTGTAAAAAGTTTTTCATAATTGTGTTCATATAGGCCTTGAATTTGTCTTAGCAGGTAGATTCCCAAATATTTTATAGTGTCTACGATAATGTTAAATGAAATTTCTCTATCTCTTGCTGTTGGGCTTTGTTAATAATATATAGGAATGCTGAGGATTTATGTAGGTTTATTTTATATCCTGCAACTTTGTTAACTTTTTTTATTATTTTCAGTACTTTTTTATTTGATTCTTTAGGATTCTCTAAGTAAATCATCATATCATCTGTAAACAGTGATAACTTAGTCTCTTTAGTGTCTATTCTAATTCCTTCAATTTCTTTTTCATCTCTTATTACTAATGCCAACATTTCTAATACCAAATTGAATAAAGGGATGATAATGGACCTCCTTCTTTCACCCCTAATCTTATTGGAAATGCATCTAGCTTATCCTCATTACATATAATCCTTGCTGATTGTTTTAGGTAGATGCTACTTATAATTTTAAGGAAGACTCCGTTTATTCCTATGCTTTGTAGTGTTTTAATAGGAATGGGTGTTGTGTTATATCAAAAGCTTTTTCTTCATCTATTGAGATAATCGTATGGTTTTTGCTAGTTTTGTTGTTGATATGATCAATAAAGCTGATAGTTTTCCTAATATTGAACCAGCCTTGCATTCCTAGAATAAATCCTACCTGGTCGTAGTGTATCATTCTCATGATAAAGTTGCTGCAATCTTTTTGATAATATTTTATTTAAATTTTTTGCATCAATATTCATTAGGGAAATCGGTCTAAAATTTTCTTTCTCTATTTTGACTCTTCCTGGTTTAAATATTAGTACCATGTTTGTGTCATAAAAAGAATTTGGTAGTTCTCCTTCACCTGTTTTCCCACATAGTCTATAAAGCATGGAAATTAATTGTTCTTTAAATGTTTGATAGAATTCACATGTAAAACCATCTGGCCCTGGAGATTTTTCCTAGGGACTTCATTGATGGCTTGCTCAATTTCTTTTTCTGAGATGGGGTCATTTAGGTCTTTTATTTCCTCTTCCGTTAACCTGGGCAATTTATAATTTTGTAAATATTCATCCATTTCCCTCAGGTTGTCACATTAATGGCCATACAATTGAGGAAAAATTTCCTAAGTATTGTTTTAATCTCCTCTTCATTCACTTCCACAGGGGAAAGTGAATTCACCCTTTTTGTTTTCGATACTGGTAATTTGGTTTTCCTCTTTCTTTTTTTTTTTAACAAAATTAACCAAAGGTTTTTCGATGTTATTGTTTTTCTCATAAAACCAGCTCTTACTTTCATTTGTTAGTTCAATAGTTTTCTTGATTGATTTACAATTTTATTAATCTCTCCTTTGGTTTTCAGTATGTCTAATTTGGTATCTAATTGAGGACTTTCAATTTGTTCTTTTTCTTGCTTTTTCAGTTGCATGCCCAATTCATTGAACTCTTTTTCATTTATTTTATTCATGTAAGCATTTGGAGATATAAAACTTCCCCTAAGAACTGCTTTTCCTGCATCCCATAAGTTTTGGTATGTTGTCTCATTATTGTCATTCTCTTGTATGAAGTTATTAATTGTTTCTATGATTTGTTTTTTGACCCACTCATTCTTTAGGATTAAATTAGTTTCCAATTAATTTTTAGTTTATCTTTCCATGGTCTTTTATTACAAATAAGTTTAATTGCATCATGATCTGAAAAGGATGCAATGACTATTTCTGCCTTTCTGAATGGGATTGAAAGGTTTTTATGCCCTAGTACATGGTCAGTTTTTGAGTACGTTCCATGTACCACTGAGAAAAATGGCATATTCCTTTTTATCCCCATTCAGTTTTCTCCAAAGGTCTGTCATATCCACCTTTTCTAAAATTCTATTCAGCTCCTTAACTTTTCTCTTGTTTATTCTGTGGTTAGATTTATCAAGTTCAGAGAGGTGGAGGTTCCCCACTAGTATGGTTTTGCTGTCCATTTCTTCCTGTAACTCCCTTAACTTCTAAGAATTTATATGCTATACCACTTGATGCATATATGTTAAGTAATGATATTGCTTCATTGTTTATGCTGCCTTTTAACAGGATGTAGCATCTTTCCTTATCTCTTTTAATTAGATCTACCTTTCCTTTTGCTTTGTCTGAGATTATGAATGTTACCCCTGCCTTTTTTTTCTTTAGCTGAAGCATAATATATTCTACTCCAGTCTTTTACCTTTGTCCTGTGTGTATCCCCCTGTTACCAATGTGTTTCTTGTAAACAGCATATTGTAAGATTATGGTTTTTAATTCATTCTGCTATCTGCTTCCATTTTATGGGACAGTTCATCCCATTCACATTCACAGTTATGATCACTATCTGTGTCTTTTTCTCCATCCTATTTCCCCCAATTTATGCTTTTATTTCTTCCTTCTCCCTTTCACTCCTGAAAAGTTTTTCTTTTGACCATTGTCTCCCTCAATTTTCCCTCCCTAATGACACCTCTTCTTATCTTACCCTTTTCCCCTTGCTACTTCTTCCCTTCCTTCTATCCACTCCCCCCCCCTTCCTGAGGCTGTGGTCCTCACAAGTTTGATTCCTATACTTATCAGAGTATGTTATTCCCTCTTTGAATGAAATCTAATGAGAGTAAAACTCAAACACTGCTTTTCTGCCTCCCTTTTTTCCCTCTATGTTTTTGTGCCTTTTCATGTGATTTAATTTACCCTTTTCTACCTCCACCTTGCCTCTTCTCCCAGAACAATTGCTTCGTTCCTCTTAATTATGTTTTTATCATCACATCAGTTACTTTATACTGACAACCTCATTCTATGTATATCCCTTTCAAATGTCATAATAACTGCACCATTCTCAAGATTGACATATATATGTATATATACACACACATATATATATATATATATGTAAAACATATATAAATCAATATGATCCTATATAAGGATGTAAACAATTTTCCCTTATTAAATAACATAGTTTTGTTTTTTTTCTTCCCCCTGTTTACCTTTTTATCTCTCTCTTGAGTTTTGCATTTGAAGATCAAATTTTCCATTGAGCTCTGACCTTTTCATTAGGAAGATATGAAATTCCCTTATTTCATCGAATGTCCATCTTCTTGACTGAAAGATTGTACTCATTTTTGCTGGGTAAGTTATCCTTGGTTGTAGTCCAAGACTTTGCCTTTCAGAATATCATATTCCAATTTCTCCTGTCTTTATGTAGATGCTGCAAGATCCTACATGATCCTTACCGTAGTTTTACAATATTTGAATTTTTCTTTCTGGCTGCCTGCAGTATTTTCTACTTGACCTGATAATTCTGGAATTTGGCTACAATATTCCTTGGAGTTTTCAACTTGGGATCTCTTTCTGGAGGTGATTGGTGGTTTCTTTTGATGACTATTTTACCCTCTGGTTCTAGGACCTCAGAGAAGATTTCCTTGAAGATTTCTTGGAAGATACTGGTACTGTCCAGGCTCTTTTTTTTTCATCATGGCTTTCCAGTAGACCAATAATTCTTGATTATCTCTCCTGGATCTATTTTCCAGGTCAGTTGTTTTCCCAATCAGATGTTTCATGTCTTCTATTTTTTTTTCATTCTTTAGGTTTTGTTTGACTGATTCTTGGTGTCTCATAGAGTCATTAGCTTCTACTTGCCCAATTCTAACTTTTAACACATTGTTTTCTTCATTTAGCTTCTGTATCCCCTTTGCCATTTGATTAATTTTACTTTTCAAGGAGTTATTGTCTCCAAATATATTCTGAGCCTCCTTAACCATTTCACCCATTTTACTTTTTAAAGATTTGTTCTCTTACCTCTCTAATTTGATTTTTAAAATCCTCTTTGAGCTCTTCCAGGAATGCTTTTTGGGCTGGGGACCAGTTCACATTCCCTTTTGAGGTTTCAGATGTGGGTATAGGATCAATGCTGTCCTCTTCTGAATGGGTATTTTGATCTTCCCTATCTCCATAATACGGAAGTAGTCTTTGGTCTTCTGATTTGTTTTTCCAATGTGGTTTTTTGTTTGTTTCCCCCCCTCCCCCCGGCTTCTAAAGTGGATCTCAGCTTCTGGAGCTCACTGGCTTTGTGTGCCCTGGCTTTTAGTATCATCAGTTGTGTGGGAGGGGTGGTCTGGCTGCTAGAAGTCTCCTCTTCCTCTAGGCCTGCCCTATAGCTTTGGTGGTCTCAGCAGTTGTCTGTGCTGGTGTCTGCCATTTCACTGGGCTGTGCAAAGGCACGCCTGTGGTCCTTGTGTTGACAATTGCTGGCCCCACCCCCCTGGGGCTCAGGAACTCCCGCTGTTGTGCTGAAGTGGCACCTGCTGGGACACCTCTCTTCCTGTCTCTTCCAGTCTCCTTCTGCCACCACAAGATAGGCTTTCTCCCCAACTTCTCTCGCTAAAAGGCTACTGAATCCCCATTTCTGGCTCCCGTATTTCAGGGTTTCTACCAATGGTGTATTATCTGGGTAAGGAAGGGAGGGATGAAAGCCTTTTACCTGGCCGTCATGGCTCCCAGAAGTTCAAGAAGGCAAGTTTCTAACCTTTAGACTGTGGGCTGGAGGCCTCAGGGGTAGCTGCTCCTGCAGCCACAGGCTTTGCATTGGTGTCTCTGGTAGCTCCAAAAGACTCCTGTCCTAGGCTTAGAGGCCTGGGGATGGCTAACAGAGTCAGTAATTCTGCCCTAGGCTGGCTCCTGCTCCTGTGTTTCACCCACCCAACTCTCTCCCAGATGGTCATGCTGGCAGGGTTCCTCTGCTGCTCCCATTCTGGTGTGGTCTGTTACCATCCTGTGCCTGGCACTCCTGACCCACTCAGTCTATTAGTGCTTTCTAACTTTCTCAAATATGCTCAGACCCACTTTTTTAGAGGTATCTCACAGAATTTGTGGGAGTGTTCTGGTAAGATGTTGTTTTCATGTGGCTATCTTGGCTCCACTCCCTGAAATTCTTCTTTAGAAGGAAAAAGGAAGCAAGGGTATCTAGGGGTCAGCTTTGAAGATGGAGTATATTCCAGGTATGAGCTACAGCCAGGACAAGTTCATGAGAAAAGGAGATGGAGTACTATGTGCAAGGAACAGCATGAAGGAAAGAGTAGCAAGATTATAGAGTAGGTGGAAAGAGGTACTACAAAGGTAGGAAGGGATAATTCATCATCAGAATCATCAATGTAGCTAATGTTTATTTATTGCTTAATATGTGCCAGACATTGTGCTTTACCATTATTATCACATTTGGTCCTCACAAGAACCCTAGAAGGTTATTATCACCAATTTAGAGATTAGGAAACTCATGGGGACAAAGGATAAGTGATTTTCCCATGGTCACGTGGGAAGTAAATGGCTGAGTCCTAACTTGAATTCCTCTTCCTGACTCTAGGTTTAGTACTCTATCTACTGTGCCACCTAGCTGCCAAATGGGATGCTATATTTGATCCTGGCCTTAATAAGGAGCCAATAGAATTTACTGAGTAGAGAGATGTCATGATCAGGTTTGTAGTTTAGGAAACTGACTTTAGCTACTAAATGGAGAATAGTTTGGAGTGGAAAGCAACTTGATGGAGGAAGATTAGAGCAATATTAAAGTAATCCAGGTAAGAATTAGCAAGAACCTGTGTGAGTGGCAGTGAGGAAGTAGGAGACTAAGGAAAGGGCTATCTATTACAACAATCTAGGCAAAAGTTGCTAAGGATTTGTGTGAGTGGAGATATGGGTTGTGAAAGTGAAAATGACAAAATTGGACCAAAAATTGGATATATGGGGTTAGTGCGAGTGATGAGTCTAGGATGACATTAATATTGCAAAATATTCCTGATGACTGGAATCATAGTGATTTCCTGGATGATAATAGAAAAGTTAAGAAGAAGATGGCTTGTGGAGAAGCATAATAGGTTATGTTTTGGATCTGATGACTAAAATTCCTAAGTGAAATCCAGTTAGTGATGTCTAGGAGGAGAGTGGTAATGTCAAGTCAAGTCAAGAAGCATTTATTAATTGTGTACAGTGTGCCAAGGGGCTATGCTAATCACTGTGATTAAAGCTCAACAGAGAGATCAGATGTGTGTATGTATCTCTATATATCCATATAGACAAATTGATATAGATATATAATTGTGGTCATACAGTTATAGAATTCTAGGAATCATCTGAGTAGTGATGATAGTTTTAATGGGAGCTAATGAGGTCAAGGAAGTTTATATAGAGGGGAAAGAAAAATTGGCCCAGGATAAACCTTTGAGAATACTACCAAACAGTGGATGTGATAGCAAAGGAGTCTGAATAAAAGCAGTAGGACAAAGAAGAGAGCCAAGAGTAAAGAATATCTCACACACACACATGCACGCACGCATGCACATACTGTAATGGTATTGGGATAAGATCTTCTGCACCCATTAATAGCCCTCATGCGGAGCCCATTGAGGGAGGGACTTGCCTAAAGAGGAGCTTGCTTAGGCGGAGGTTTGCTCATAGGAAGGCTTTCACACCTTTTGGTAGTAAGCTAATTTGGTACTGAGTCACCAGGGTTGTGATGCCTTCTGTCTCTGAGCCTATTAGCCGGGAGGGTTTATGAACTTTGAGGTTAGCATCTTGCTTTGGGGGTTCGCTTATGAGAAGGATCTTTTGATTTCCTGGTTGAGACTGAATAGCCATGTTCTGACCTTCCGACTGATCAGATGTAAAGGCTCTCTCGATCCAGTGGTTTATGTAAAGTGTATAGCAATATGGCTTTGATTCAGGTACTCAGAGACCTGTCTGTTGGTCTTTGTGCTAATTTCTCTGTATTTTCTCTGACATTCAGGGTGCTTGAACTAGAGAATGCAATCAAAACGAGATTGTCGGCCCCTTTAAAGTTGCTTTCCTTTAAAAGCAGATCAAAAACCTATGCTAGCAGAACATCCTGGGTATGCTAGGGTGTTTGCTATTATACACATACATACACACATACACACAATTAGAAAGAAGATCTGTCTGGGATAAGAAGATGATCAATAGCATCAAAGCTTGCAGCAAGGTCAAGAAGGATGAAGACAGTGAAAAATTACGTTTAAATTTATCTACTCATGAAATGATAGTAAACATGCCGTAAAAGTAAATCATATCACCCCCTCCCCCCAGAGGTGATTGTCCAGAATGAATATGAACATAGGGGCATGGCCGATGTGGTCACAGGTATGTGGCCACTGTTTTGCTGTACTATGTGTGTTCATTGTGAGAGTTTCGCTCAATTCTTCAATCACTTGCTTATTGCCAACACCATCACTGCTGCACTGGCTATGTTCTACCCCCTTCTACCATTTAACCCCTTTGTTGAACTTTTCTAACTCTATACTGTCATCTTGTTCTCCATTCCATTGCCCTTTTAGCCTGTCACTGATCTTGTCCTGCCAAACCTCAGCCTTGAATTACTCACACTATCTGCTTCCTTCTACTAATGCTGCTGAACAAAATTGAGTGAAATCATGTAGCCAAGCTGATTTGGTTTATATGAATTTATATCACATAATCTTAATTGGTCCTTCACTGCATCAAGACAATCTTTTCATATTCCCCTAATCAATTCACTATCCCACTCACCACAGAGCATTTTCCCAAAGTTTTAATCCTTCTTTAAACCTGTCATAGCTCCCATTTACGCCTAATCCACTTAGAACCCCACTTCATATTTCACTGAAAAAAATGAGGTCATTTGCCAGGAGTTCTCTATTTTCCCATGGCTACTTCTTCCTTTACTCTGTCTCACATAAAGAGATGCCTCTTCTCCATGCCAACATAATTCCCTCTAAATTTCCAAGTGATTCATATTCCATCTTGTCTTCTCAGCAGATTGTTCCCTCTCTCATCACAACTGTCACTCATTTATCTTTAATCTATCTACTGGATTTTCTCCAATTTTCTACCAAAAAAAATGCCTGTTTCCTCCAACCTCGGGAAAAAAAACACAGTTGATGTGTCCATCTTCATTAGGTAGGTCTATATCTCTTCTCAATTTCTTTACTAAATTTCTTGATAAGGTGTTCTATATAAAATGCCTTCACATCCTTTCCTCTTGGTCTGTTCTTAATTGTATGTAGTCTGACTTTCAGTTTCATAATTTAAATGAAATTATTCTCTCCAAAGTTAATAATGACCTCTTTAATGTCAAATCTAACATCCTTTTCCCAAGCCTCATCTTTCTTGACCTCTGTGCTGCCTTTGACACTATTGATGACACTGTTTTCCTTGATATTCTTTCCTCTATAGGTTTCTTATTATCTATAGACTACTTCTTCTCAGTCTCCATTTATGTATCTTTGTTGAGATAGCTGCTAATAGTAAGTGTTCCCCAAGACTTCTGGACTTTCTCCTCTCCTCTTTCTATACTATTTAGCTTGGTGATCTCTTCAGCTCAAATGGATTTAACTATCATCACTATTCTGATGATTCTCAGTTCCACTTATCCGTCCCTTACTTCTCTTCTCACCTCCAGACTTGCATCTCCAATTGTCTAATGGGCACTTCAAATTGTATGTCCTATTGACATCTTTGACTTAAAATGAACAAAATTGATATCAATATTTTTCCTCAAAAATCTCCTTCTCTTCCAATCTTCCAAATTACATCTATCATCCATATTCCCAAACTGGATATCATTCTTGACTTTTCATTTTCTCTGACCAGTTGTATGCTACCTTTGGCCAAATCCCTGTAGATTCTACCTTCAAATCATCTCTCACATATGCTCCCTTTTGTTCTCTGATACAACTACTGCCACCACCCAGGTGAAGGAATTGATCACCTCTTTCTGTTGAAATTGGGTTCTAGTTGATCTCTTCCTTATAATGATTGTGTCTTCTTGTTAACACCACCACCACCACCACCACCCTGCAACCGGCATAGGAACATACACACAAGAATCTTTAGATTTCCAAGAAAACTATAACATACAGAGAAAGACTTTAAAATTTATAAATGGTACCTAGAAAAGAAGTATCTTAATTCATGTCACACATGATCACTGCTCACAGGTACTGACAAAACCATTTCCTGGCAGTGGTTCAGAAAATAAACTGCACAACAAAGGAGTGAATCTGATAGAGGCTTGCACATTTGCCCAAGAACTATGTGGCTATTCAACACAATAATTCCATTTGATATACTACATCCTGTGTAATTCCCTCTTCTGTAAGAAACATCATTATTTCTTATGTTCCCTAAGTCTTAGAAGTGTATAAAAGTTAAAGGTTCAAAGACAGCTTATCCTAACCACTTAATTTTTAATGACTTTAAAAATAAGTCAACATAATGGCTGACAGTTGCAGTATAAGATTAAATTGTCTCCCTATACTTCTCTGGAAAATTATAGGTGCATACCTCTTGGCTACACTTAGTTTTAAAGCATTATGAAGGAGTTAGTCCAATTTGGGTACTACCTATGTCTGTCTGTTTATCTTTCTATGTACATAGATACATAGATACACAGATATATACATACATATATACATATACATAAACCTACATGTACACACCTATTTCACACACTCAATTAAAGGGTAGAAAGAGTAAGTTAACACCCAGATCATCCATCTTCCTGAGTTTCTCATATGAAATATTTGTTCTGAAAAAAAATCTGAAATTATGAAAAAAGTTAAAATGTTGGATTTCTTTCTGTGTGGTGACTCAAACTTGTATTGACGCTGAGGCTGTGGCTCAAATTTAAGAGATTTGAAATGCAGTAGGGCTAAAGCAAATCAGGGGTCTGCACTAGGCTTAATAAGAATATTGTGGAATCCTAGGACCACTGAGCCACCAGAACTGGGGAAAGAGCCCATGTCAGAAAAACAGAATGGAGCAAAAGAATCAATCAGTACTAGAATCCAGGCCTTAAATGGCCACTGCCTGAAAAAAAATAGAGCCAATTTCAAATTTCGAAATTTCAATTTAAAAATAAAATTGTGTATTTTCTTTAAATATGTACCTTTTATCCTCTTTTCTTTGATTGTAGATGTTAAACATTGCTTTAAAATTTAAAAAGAAAAAATACTTTTTTTTACCCATAACTTAATCTCGCTATCATACCAACCTTAGCTATTTCAGATGTCGGTATATTGAGGCAAACCACACCTTGAATAACTTCCAATTCTGCTCCACACATATGATTCACTGGGAGACACAAAAATAACAGCATGACAGAATCTCTCCCACCTACACACACACCCCCAAAAGAGAAAAAAAATAATCATGACTTTGCTTGATTTGGGTTTCTTTTTTCATACACAGGTCTGCTTTGTGCCAATTCTCCAAGCCAAATGACCACTTAGTCCCCACTTCAATTTGGTTGTAAAGAACTAGCCCTAAAGCTTGTAATTTATGAGTATTGGATTTTTAATTTCACATTTCTTTCTTTCTTCCTTTTTTCACAATCTAGGCAGAAGAATAAAGCCAGTCAGGACTTTTAATCACCACCTCTTGTCAATATCTCATTTTTTAAAAATGGGAGAAAAATTAGAAAACAAAATGTAATCTCCTTTTAAATTGAATATTACATCTATCGTTATAGTCTAATGTTGTTCTAAAAAAACTTGTCTCCAATATTCAACTAAAATTGAAACCTAACAAAATTTAGCCAAATCTATCAGTGTTACTAATCCACCCAAATCCTCTGGGGTAGTTGAGAGACACAATTCCACACTCTTTGCTTGAATGTTCAGTTTGCTATTATATTAAGTCTTAACTACATTTCATAAGGTCAAAACCCCAAATCTCCTTCTTAGTCAAAAGAAATCATCACTCTGACCCCACAGTGATCTATTTAATTTTAAAGGGTAATCTTTTGATTATGAAATATATAAACTACTTCCTCTTCTCACAGCACATCTTGGCAAAGCCCTTCTTCCAGAGGCTTCTTACCTAGAATTCATCAGGAGGTGTATACATATACACATATGTTTGACAAAATGCATGGCATATAGTAAGTCCTTAATAATTAGAGACAGCTATGTGGTGCAGTGGTACAATATACTGGATGCTGGACCTGGAGTAAGGAATACCTGAGTTCAAATTCAGCTTCAGATGTTTATTAAATGTGTCACCCTGGACAAATCATTTAACCTTTGTTTGCCTCACCTTGGGCAAGTCATATAACTTCTGTTTGTCTCAATTTCCTCATATATAAAATAGAGATAATAGCATGGTTTTCTGAATAAAATGGGAAACCTTAATATGCTCTATAAAGGCTAACAACAACAATAACAATGAACATAAATGCGTTATAGGACATAAAATATTATCTCAGATATAAAAGTATTTATTTGAATCATTTCAAAGCACCATGTAACTTCACATCTTGAATATGAGTGTTTTATACATATATATATATATACATGTATACGTATATATATATACGGCTTTATAAAGCTTAACATTTTGTACATATTGAATACTAAAATTCGTATACAAATGGTCTTGGGTAACCTTATGCAGAAAACATAACGTGACACATAGATTCTTGGTTTTGGAGTTAGGAAGACTTGGGTTTGAATGCCAATATCTAATACTTACTAGTAGTGTAATCATAATCATTCACCACTTCTATAAAATATGGATGTTCAAGGAAACCTAGCACCTCTGTTGTGAGAGCTTACAAAACCCTTTTCAAGGCTGCTCATCCACCTTTTGTGTACACATGGCACTCAACTCTCTTCTGTGACTTCAAGAAGCTGTAGCATGCTCAGCGCCCACATCCCTGTAAACCATCTCAGTAGATGAACTACCAGGGATAGTGAACCTGCAGCCTTGAGGCCACATTTGGCCTCATTTGTTGTCATTTATTGTCATTTATCCTTTGTTTTCTAAAAGGATCAATGATATCATAGAGTGATGTCTTGACTCAGAAGTAAATTGGATTTAAGTGAGGCAGAAGTCTCTAAGTCCCCACGTGGCCCTTTGACTGAATCCAAACTTCACAGAACAAATCCCCTTAATAAAATAATTTGTTCTCTAAAACTCAGACTCAGTCAAAGGGCCTCACTTGAAGATCTAGAGGGCCACATGTGGCCTCAAGACTGCAGCCCTGGAAGTTAAGTGTAATCGACAGGCCTCAAACTCGTTGGTAAATTAGGGAGATGTCTCCCCAAGCATATATGAATAATTTATTTTTCCAATGTCCATGAAGCAGGTGTGATGGAGCACATAGAGTTTGGTCAGACATCAAAGACACCAAGGATATCCGCTGCATCTTGGGCTATTGCCAGTCATCTTGGTTTTTGTCTCTGGAAGAGGGAGTGGGTCTGACAACTTTGTGCAACTCCACCTCACTTAAATCCAATTCACTGCTGAGTCAAGACATCATTCCATGATATCATTGGTCCTTTTTGAAAGGAAAGGATAAATGACAACAAAATGGTACATCACAGCATAGCTATGAGAATGCTTCTAAGCACTCTATTTCTGTTGACGTTGCCACTACCCTTTCACTTACTAAAATTTACAACCTCAGAATCATCCCCAAACTTCATATCCAGTAGTTTCTATATCATGTTGGTTCTATTTCATATCTATGCCTCATTCTCCACTTACATGGCTTTCAATCTAGTTCAGTTCCTCATACCCTATTTCATTGACTGCTGCAGTTAGTTCCAAATTATCCTCTTCATCTCAACACTTTCCTTTCTAATCCATCTTCCACAGAGCTGCCAAATTGATATTTCTAAAGCTTAGGTCTGACCTTGCAACTTTCTTCCTCAAAAAAATTCCAGTGCTACTTTTACTTGCATCAAGAATGAAAAACAAACTCCTTTGTTTATCATTTAAGGCTCAAAATCTGGCTCCAGACTACCTTTCCTGTCTATTATAAATTACTCCCTTCATATAGTTTCCATTTCCATGGAGGTGGCTTACTTGGTATGCCTTATACATGACATTCCATATTCCGTCCCCTGACCTTTGTAGTCCTCAGATAAACAGAAGGGCCCCTTCTATATAAGAATCCCTACCTTTGATCAAGGCACAGCTCAAGTTCTATCTCCTATATAAGACATTTCCTCAATTCTCACTCCCAGTTGTAAATACCTTTCCCTTCAATATCACTTTATATTAACATTGTGTGTGTTTACTTATATGAGTAAATGTTTTTCCCTCCCAATGAAATATAAGTTCCTTGAGGTCCTAGAGACAGTTAGAGATCATGGACTGCTTGTTGTTCTTTGTATCCCAATCATGCACATAGTTCGTCCCACAAAGTAAATATTTAATAAATGCTTGTTGCATATTTTAATATGTATTCAGTACTTTGTAGGCTTTCAACAACTATGTAAGGAGAATTTACTATGATGTAGTATAAAAAAACTCCAACATGGCATCCATCACTGACACTGTCACAATGAAGACAAAATCTTAATATAATGTTAGGCTTCATTTTCATATAAAACCTGTCATGATCAGATCAAAGTTCATAATATTCTTCATCGAAGAAGATACAGTTTTCATTTTTGATAATATTATATGGAGGGGGAAAGTGTGTTTCTACTTGTGATTTTAGGCAAAGTTAAAAGGACTTCTATGAATTCTGCCAAGGTAAAATTGCAGTAAGTTTGATAATGAAGAAGTCATGAATTACACTAAAATTAACTACCATTTTTGGCTATTGTCATGTTGATGGCTGATGTTCAAAAAAATTGGAAGAATCTCATTTAATGATCCATTTGGTCATTAATGTGATTAAAAAATGATTGAGAGGGCATTAAGTCTAATTTATTTTTAAACTATTAGTGTAATTTCACCTATTTTATGGGCATTTCATGACAAGCAGCTCAGCATGTTAGATAGAGAGCTGGACTTGCAATCAGTAAGGCAGGTGTTCAAGTCTAGTCTCTGAAATGTACTGGCTAGATTATCCTAGATAAGTCACTTAACCTCTCAATGCTCTGGATTAGGGGTTCTCAAAGTGTGGTCTGGGGACTCCTAGGGTACCTGAAAACCTTTCAGGGAGTTTTCAACGTCAGAAGAATGTTCATAATAATACTAAAATGTCTTAGTGCAGCTAGATGACACAGTAGATAGAGTCCTAAGCCTGGAGTAAGGAAATGGCAAACTACTCCAGTTGCCAAAAGAACCTCAAACCACTTGTTCAATCATTTCAGTTGCTTCTGACACTTTGTTACCTCATTTGGCTTTTTTTTTGGCAAAGATAATGAAATGGTTTGCCATTCCCTTCTCTGGCTCATTTCATAGATGAGAAAACAGAAGCAAACAAGGTTAAGTGTGTTGCCCAGGGTCATGCAAGTATCTGAGACCAGACTTGAACTCAGGAAAATGGGTCTTTCGGACTACAGGCCAGGCATTCTATCCACTGTACTCCTTATCTGCTCTTTATCAGGAACACGTCTTACTTTCCAAAATGGTATATGTTGATACATATGACACTCATTAACAAAACCTTTGGAAAGCATCTTCAATATTTTTTTAAGACAGCAAAGAGATCTTGAGATCGAAAAGTTTGAGAACTGATGGGCCAGCTTTCAGTGATAGAGTATTTCCTCATCCAAGGAGTTTGTTTTATCATTGCTCTCTATAATGCTTGCCTTTACCCCATGCTTCTTAAGTTACCTTATTATTCTGCCCTTTTCGGCCCCTTCTGATGTTCAGTTGGAATATTAGCTCCTTCCCAACTAACTTGATTTTTCCCCTATAATTTTTTTAAAAATCTTATTTGGTTAAGCCTTCAGAAATTTAGGGTTACCAAATATATCTGGAAGAGAAATTATAAGAAAACACTGCATTGCAGTTGAAGTATTAGGGAAAGAATGTAGACAATATAGAAGAAAGGAAGCAATGAGAATCAAGTATGTAAAGAGAGGCAGTTTGAGTAGAAAGAATCGGAATTGGAAATCAAATGCTAGTCCCAATCTCTGCCAGTATCTTCAGCAAGTCACTTGAATTCTACGTGCCCTAGTTTCCTCTTCCATAAGTATCCAAGTGGGTGCTTTGAGTTCAAAATTTTATAATCTTAATTAGGAAACTAGTGACTTCCCTTAGAGTAAGGGCAGATACAATGAACTGAAGAAACATGGTTATCCTTAGTTCCAATTTCTTCACATTGTGATTACAGCTTAGAAAGCATTGTCATGTACATGAGGTAGGGAAGGTATTATTGACTGTCATTTAGCTCTTTTAATCCACACTCCTAATGTCAGACACTAGTTCCTGTCAGAAGGATTTTTGGATAGAAAAGACAATAGATATAGATAAGAACTCTTTCACAACTAGATTTTGGCCCAAACAAGATATCCACCAACCATCCATCTGCTCTTCACCTCTCCTTTAAACAAGGAGCAATGGGCTGAAGGGCATGAGATGTAGCTTAGAAATACGAATTTCCCAGTAGAGGATATTAGGAATTGGAATTTAGGAATTAAAATTAGCTTCTTTGGAATTGTGGAAAGCAAAATGGGTTTTTCATTATGGGAATTCCTTGAATGTGATATTGCTAGGAGGATGGTGGGGAATAGATATATCTTCAAGGAAACTTTTGAGTCTATGATTCAAAGTGTCGGGTTGAAAACAAAGATGCAGCTATGGGAATTAACAATCACCATCTTTGTCCAAACATCCCTTCAGAAATAGTAAAAGGAACACTCTGTAGTCAAAAAACCTTGGTTCAAATCAGACATCCGATGCTTACTTTTTTTTTTTTTAATCTTGGACAAGACACTTAACCTCACTAGATCTCAGTTTTCTCAACTGTAGAATGGGAGTGAGACTAGAAGACTTCTAAGATCCTTTCCAGCTCTAACTCTATAATACTGCAATTTTCACACATCTAGCTATGGTACACAAGGCAGTTTCTGAGAAATTGAGAAACTTAAATGGGAGATGAAGAAACTTCTAAAATAGTGAAGAAGGCTCCCCCAGAATAAAGGTCTAGGAAGACAGTATTAATTGTATGTCCTGATTATTTGAGATTCAAAAGGTGTATTAGACAAATGTGGTTACAGAGACTAGGGATTTCGAAATCAAAAGACATATTAGCTTTTAAAACTCTCTTGTTATAATTTAGGAGACAACTTTCTAGTGCCAAATCAGGAGCTCCATTGTGTTTGGACTAATATTAAAATATGCTATTTTTATGCCCTTTAGTGAAGAGAAGCAACTCAGTTTCTAGTCCTACATTTAAAAAAAAAAAGAAAGAAAAGGCTGAGATGAGCATCATCAATTCATTCTCTGTGTTAGCATGTTCTGTCAAGAAAAATCAGCATTTTGATTGCTGAATTGTCCTCTTTTCATCACTTCACACCTCTAAAAGACACAAATGACTGGCTCTGAATCGTTCTTGTCAGTGTTTCCTATCAGTTCTGATGTCAATCCAGATGCAGCCATCTTGCTTCAGAACAACTTAAAACAAAGTTGTTTTCCTTTAATATTCTTTTTGGTATTATAACACTGTCTCATCATGAGGAAGGTCATAATGGTCATATGTTACAGTGGTCATATGTTACTATTGCTTTATGAATATGCAATTTTGTTTGTTATTATTGCAAAAATATGTAGGCTATGAAATCTACCTGTAGGGAAGAAATTTAGAACCAGGAGCTGAGAACAAGGAAATGTATCTAATACATTCTTACTTTAAAAAAAACATGGAGTATTTTTTTTTTGCTTGACTTTGCAAAAAAAGAAGGTTCTGGCTCAGCATGACAAGGAGTGCAATCTGAGAGTAGCACCATTCTGTGAGACCCATGGGGGCAGGTTCAGATAACAGGATGAATCAGGCCTATTCTTGTGAAAGACCAAGGGGTTTGAAACTTGAATAGGGCATATGCGTGTAACACTACCACCCTGGCCTGCACTTTCTGGAGACCAAGTATATTGGATCTGAGCTTTCTGCAAATGGCTCCATTACCCACTGATGTTATTCTCTTAAGTGTAGGAGTACATCTCCTGTACCCCAGCCCCATTTAGCCTCTAAGAGTTTGTTTAGATTTTACAAAGAAATATTCACTTCAAAAAAGATGATCACAAACACATAAACTTACTCCCCATTATATTGGCTTAATCTTCTTCCACACCACCTTAAGTCTCTGAGGGAGAAGACTAGGTTTATAGCTTAGATCAATTCCTATAGAGTTCAGTCCCTGTTCTGAGTCCTTGTGCTCAATTCCTGGGCTCTAGCTTCTTAAAGCTTCCCTGTTGAGCTGGCTGTCTTCAACATCTCACCTAGAATCCTGGCTCCAAGTTCATAATGGCCTGAACTCCCAGTCTTCTGGGTCTGGCAGGGGTCACCCAGAACCTGAAACTGAGTACAAATCAAACAGAACAAAAACAAACACCTCTAGTTTCATTTCTCAGAGATGAGATTAAAGAAAGGGAAAGCAGGGGAAGGAAGGGTTTCCCTTCTCACTGATTCAGTTTATGGCACTTGTAATAAGGGTACACTCTAGTCTTCACCCTCTGGAGAAAGCAGGAAAGAGAATGTAGTGCAGAATGAGAGCTTCAAAGATTATCTCGGTTTGTCCAGTTTAAAGACTCAATTGTTGCCAGCCAGCTACAGAGTTAGTTTCCAATCAAAGGAGGCTATCCCCACCTACGTGATAGGGAATACAGAATATCTACATATTGTGAAATTTGGGTATGACCAAAAGGCAAATTCATCTCTGTGGAAAAAGATAGCTGAGGAAAATCCCAGTAGTATCATTTGTCTCACTTGAATACACACAGAATGGAGAAGATATGATGAAGAAAGAACTTTTTGAGAGGCTTGAGTATATAGAATTCCAGATGACATTCAAGTGGCACCAAAACAAACATGAAGGGAGTTAGCCTGGAAAGAATCTATTTTCTGAAAATGAATTGGGGTAGCAAAAGCATAGGGCCATGCACACAGAATGACTTTAAGAAATAATAGAAAAGCAGATTTAAAAAAGCTGAGGTAGCACACAAAAGAGCTCAAACTGAACTAAGAACAACATTATTGATTTAATAATAATTATTTTAATAATAATATTTTAAATAATAAAATATTAAATTGAACTAAGAACAAGACCTAACACGGGAGATTAAATGGGAGAGATTGTATAATCATAGATTTAGAACTGGCATTTATCTAGTCCAGTTCCTTCGATTTATAATTGAAGAATCTGAAACCCAAAGAGCTTAAGTACTTGTTCAGAATCACCTAGTAAATTAAAAAAGCCAGATTTGTGCCTAAGTACTCTGACTTAAAATACTTTCTCCACTATACTACTAGTTTGTAGTTTATGTAAAGGACTAAGTTTAGTATGTAATATTTAAGTATTTTGGTAATTTGTCAATCTTACTATTTTTTTTACCCTCTCTTATATTGCTCTTTTGATACTTGTCAAATAAACCCCTTTAAAACACCAACATGATAACACTGCGTCTGAGAATCAGAAAAAAAAGAAGGTCAAGTGTAAGGAAGAAGCCACAGCCTTTCTATAGCAAATTCTGACCATATGTACCTAGAAAAAAGAGGGAGGGTTACAGCATATAGAATCCAGTAGTGGTGCCTGGAAGCAAAGACCCTGAATCACTAATGCAACAGAGATGCAAAAGCACTCATGGAATGGAGAGGCAGCCTTAGCTCTCTATTGACATAGTTAATCCACCAGAGATTTTTAAGGAGAGAAGACATATATCTTATAGGAGAAAAATTAGTCAAGGAAAGGAGAAGGAAGACAGTCAGAGAAAATGTGTAATGTACAGATTAAAGAAAAAAGTAGAGCTCACTCTTGCCAGTAACATCAATTTCCTCCTATCAAAGATACAAAGGCAGTATTGCCAGAAAGGCTCAATCCATCATAAGAAACACTTGGGAAACCAATAGAGAGTTACATTAAGGAAAACCAGAATTAATAAATTATTTTCCAATCTCCTCAAAAATGCTGCTTAAACCTCTTTCAAAAGGGGCAAAGATTCTAATGCTTACTGCATGATTTTTTAAAATTAAATTCGACATAATCATCTATTTCTGAAGTCTTTCAATAGTTAATAGTTATTGTAATTCAGTTTATGTTTTAATTATAAAGAAAACATAGTGATGTTCTCCACATCCATGCATCACTTTTTGTGGGGAGGGAGGTTGAGAGCAAGTTTTTTTTTTTTTTCCACAAAATCCTAAAACCCATTTCTGATTGTGACTGTTTGATCTGTTGTTTTTATAGGCAATAACTATGCCAGGAATAACTAGTGGAATCCTCCTAAAAAAAGTCCAAGAGTGTGTCTTGTATTGAATTTGAGTATTTTGTAGAGTAAAAGTCTAGTGACCAAACTATATTAGAAAATGAGTGCTGACTTGATGAGCAAACTCAATAATTTTGCCTTAGAAACAGAAAATTATCCTAAGTGCACCAAGAATTTCACTTTATATTTGAATTTCCATTAATATAAATATTTCACATATTTGCAAATCCTGTAGACATAGGGAAATCATATGGTAATTATAGAACCACTGTGACTGAAAAAATATAACCCAAGGCAATGAGGAGTACTTTTATTTTGCTACTGTTTGATTGTTGATTTCAGTAACCAGCATACACATACCCACAATTTTCTGCCCTAACATCCATGAATATCCATAAAACGGGCATACTTTATATTTATGATAATTCAGATATGGCCTCACATTTTGTCCATCATCTATTGTTTCCATTTGAATCATAATTTTGTGTTTGTGTGTGTGTATGTTTTAACTAAACAAAATTGTTTTCATTTAGGTCACCAAAAAATATTGATGTTGTTAATTTCCTGTTGCATTTGTCGTATATCCATCCCTCTTCAGTCTCCAGCAGTAGTCAGCCAACATTCTTAGACTTGATCTTGCATCATTTTACTGTAATGGAGACTTCTTAATTGAAATATTCTAGGAATATATCCAAATATGAATCCAAGAAATGGATCCTAAGTCACATGTTATATTCAATAACTTTAGAAATTTTTAGAACACCATTTAGAATTTTTTGACAATTTTCTAGATTATGGTTCCCCCCCAAAGTTTTTTTTTAATCTTAAAATTATTTCCATGAAGCTCCTGCACCTCTATTCAAGTTTTCTTCAAATATTCATCTCTTCTTCAGCTCTGTAATTTCAAGATTCCTAAATAAATCATATTTTATTTTAGTCCTTTGATGCTTACATATTTACTTTTCAGATAAAATCTGCATTATTTCATTCCATTGCCTTGAAGAAAAAAAAATAAAACAAAGCAAGCTAAAAAGACAAAGACGGTCTGAATTTTTTAAGGATTAATAAGTAAGTTTACATATTTTACAATATGTTAAGACTTGAGGATGTTGCTGACCATCACAAATCCCTCCCCCCCCATGTATTTGATAAGCACAAATAGCAATCTGTTGAATCTGTTGGCTCTCTCCAAGTTATATAAAGTACAATGATATGTAGGATACATGATATGTATCCATGATTATATATGTGTATGTGTATATGTATGTGTATGTGTATGTATGACACATATCTGTGCATTTGGTCAGTTGCAGTAAAATAATGTAAATAATACAGCATAAATAATTGGTCTAAGCCTTATTCTGATCATTTATTTTACAACTAAAATAGACTCCCCATGCATGAGATAGGCAGGGCAAATCAGTGAGAAGTTGCCTTCGAGTCAGGAAGATCTGAATGAAAGTCCTTTTGCTGACAAATCCTGACCTTGTGACCCTGGTCAATTCATTTAACTTCTTTTTCTCTAAGATAACTAACTTTCTAAGACTATAAGTTGTGGTGAAGAAGACCTGCATTGGTAGAGGAAGTTTCATCTCCAGTTCACTAGGTACCAATTAAATCTTATCCCTATCCTGTAAAATTTCTTAACCAGAGGAATAAAGAGATTTATTAGTTAGATTACCACACATATAACTAAAACTATTCAGATGACTGTTAAAATTGTGAGGCATCTTGAAGAATTTACTTAACATAGACCTGAAACTACACAGTAGGAAATACTTGAAAAAAACAGGATTAAATCAATAACAATATGTTTGGCAAACGACAAAAAGAACAGTCTGCAACATATTGAATTTCATTGATGATTGAGCATGTGTGAATATATCCTAGCCTGCCTTGCCTCACAGCACATAAGCTGAGACCTCACACAAAATTCAAGTACAAACCAACTAGTCCAACTAGTGACTTTTTTTTATCAGTCTCATTGTATCTTCTCAGACATCCAATCAACTCATGCTTTTTCAAGGAAATAGTACCTAAGTCATTTTCTAGTTACAATTTATAGAGTGCAAGAACAACGACAAAAAAATCTAAGAGTTAAAACAAAACGTCTGTAAAAAAAATTAGGTAACAAATTTTGATCAAACAGAACTGTAATAAGAATGTTTTTGTCATACTCTGAAGAATTTTTTCCATAAAACCATTCAATCCCTACTTAACCATTTTCTCTAATATTCGCCTATTAAATTGGTCAGACAGATCAAGAACTAGAGATTGAGTCTGGACCTATGTATCAACAATATGGCTAGCAGCTGCTGTGAGGGTGTAAAACAAACAACAACCAGCTCACAGAACGCTACAAGCCCAGGTCATTTTCATCTGCTTTACTAAGGAAAGCAATGTTAAGGGGTTAAGAATCTTACTTTAATCCAGCATACAAACATCATTTACTTAGTTCAGGGCAAAAAAACCAGCACCCTGAATTACAGACCAAATACAATTCATAGTTCTCAACTACGGAGTGTTCAGCTGGGGAGCTCCTGCTGTGGCTCAGAGCTCTGAGAGAGAACTCTAACCTCTGGGCTTATATATCCTGTTCAGGGCCCCTAGGGCCCTGGCCTCACCCAGGCTGGGCATGGAAAAGTTCTCCACCCCCAATATCACATCAGATACAAATCAATCAATGATTCCAAATTGTCTCAGTGCTGGAAATACCAAAACATCCCACTTTATCTGCTCCATTCAAACAAAGGCCAGAATCATTAAAGGTCAACAGCAAAAAGTCCTACCTTAATTACTGTTACAACCTATGATTTCATTTTTATCCGAACACTTAAGTGAAGAATTCCCTTTACCAATGTTGTGCGGCACTTTCTTTGTAATTTATAATCTTAGAGCATTCCCTTAGAACATAAGTTAAGTGATTTGCTCGGGTAGTACATTGAATGTCAGAGACAGAACTTGAACTCAGATCTTCCTAGCCTGGTGGCCGACTATCCATTATATGATACTGCTTCTCAAGAGATGGTGTTTTGTTATTTGATTAACAAAATTCAATTCTTGTTCTTGGTCTGATAATTAGCCTAATCCATCAGATTGTGAACTCTTAAGGACAAAAAAAGTCTTTCACCTTTGTGTCCCAGTGGTTGGCATACCATCTGTCATATAGTACGTGCTTATTAATATTCATTTAATGATTGACTGACCTCAATCAGTTTCAGAGAGGTGTTAACTATTCCAGAGATAATCATCATTCTCCCTTTAGAAGCTGGTTAGGTCTTCAATAAGAATGATGTAAAAAGATTTTAGTGCTCCATATTGTTTGGGGATTGATAAAGACTGATATGGTTTCTCATTCAGATTAGGGCAAGGACTTCAAAGCACTGGTCTAACATAATTTTGTAATCAGGAACCTAAAAATGGCATGGCAGGAGGAGGATTTATTAAGTGTCCACATTTTAATACCACCATAATTTGCATAATTTATATCATATGGCATCTCACTGAATAATGAAGAGTAGTAGAAAAACTGCATATGCATTTTTAATTCAACATCAAATGTATATATAAAACCTTCTCAAAAATATATATGTCAAGATATGTGTTTAATTGTGTTTTTAATATGTTGCAAAAGAATCATCTCAATCTAGATGCTAAGTGAAAAATATGTTTTACCAAGTCCTCTCATGCCTAGAATAGGAATAGTGAAGAAGCATAGCCCTCCTATGGACCATGAAGAAGTGAATTCTACAGCAAAAGCCAAAGAGAAGAAAGGCCTGGCCTGGAGGATCTCCAAAGAGCATGGGAGTTGCTTAGCAGAGCCAGAATCTATGGCCAAAGAAGAATGAAACAAAATTGTTGGACAAAAGGTAGAATGATCAAGCAGAGACTGGGGAATGAGGGAAAGAGATAGAATCAAAAATTAGGTGTTAGGATAACAATGAGAGTCTATGCTTTCACAGAGTTTACATAAGTTGCTTCAATCAGTCCCTGAGGGGACAACTTAATGTTTTTATGCCCAGCTTGAGAAAGCTGGTCTTGGCCTCCAGCCTATTCTAAATTAATTGCAGCAGGATATTCCCCACTGACCTTTGCTTGGTTGAGGATTTTTAAATCACATAGATTCAAAACCCAGATATCTCACTAACCAGTTCTATGACCTCGGGCAAGTCAAAAGTCTACTTTATTTTCTTCATCTGTTAAATGAAGGAAGGATTTATAATAAAATACATCTAAAATATTTGCCAGCTCTAACAATTTGCCCAGTTTCAGTAGGAATTTACTTTCTAAGGAAAGTAGCTACAAATACACAATATTCTTTTAGGTCTCCTTTAAAGTCATTATCTTGCCTAATATATTTTCATGTCCCATTGCCACCAGAAATTCTTATGTTATTTACATAAGACAATGGGACAAGGCATTGAAAGCCCTTGTTAAGATGCTATCTTTTCGGGGGGCAGAGCCAAGATGATGGCTGGAAAGCAGGAACTAGAGTGAGCTCCCCACGAAGTCCCTCCAAAAACCTATAAAAATGGCTCTGAACAAATTCTAGAACTGCAGAACCCACAAAATAGCATAGGGAAGCAGGGTTCTAGCCCAGGACAGCCTGGATGGTCTCTGGGTAAGGTCTATCCCGCATGGAGCTGGGAGTGGAGGGGAGGAGAGCTGAACAGAGCAGAGCCCAGTATGGGCAGCACAGACCAACCAGATCAGAAGCCGGGCAGAGCAGGCCCTAGCGCCCTGCATCAGTGAGCTGTGGAAGTTACCAGACTTCTCGACCCACAAACATCAACGACAACACAGTAGGTTAGTGGGAGAAGCTGCTGGGGACTGGGATAGTTTGTGGTTCAGCCACCATCCAGAGGGCAGTGGAGGTGGGGCAGCATTAGAACTCCAGCTGCAGTTGCTTCTGGCCCCAGGCCCACCTGGTGGGAGGAATTAAGTGGAGGATCAGAGCAGGAGTGAAGAGCCTGCTGAAGACCTAAGTCCAGTCAGGGGTGGGGGTTCTTGGGGAAGGAGGAGTGCTGATGTGGCAGAGCTGGCGCATCCTCCCAGGCCTGGAACATAGAACTCTTTAATCCACAAGCAGTCATATCCCACTGAAAAACTCAAGGGTCAAGTGAATGGGCTGGGAACATAGCCAGGCAGCAAAAACACACCCAGATTCAGTCTCAGACTCTGGAATCCTTCTTTGGTGACAAAGAAGACCAAAACGTATAGCCAGAAGAAGTCAACAAAGTCAAAGCGCCTACAGCAAAAGCCTCCAAGAAAAACATGAACTGGTCTCAGGCCATGGAAGAGCTCAAAAAGGATTGGGAAAAGCAAGTTAGAGAAGTAGAGAAAAATTGGGAAGAGAAATGAGAAGGATGTGAGAAAACCATGAAAAACGAGTCAATGACTTGCTAAAGGAGACCACAAAAAAATGCCAAAAAATATACTGAAGAAAATAACATCTTAAAAAACAGACTAACTCAATGAAAAAGGAGCTCCAAAAAGCCAATGAGGAGAAGAATGTCTTGAAAGACAGAATTAGCCAAATGAAAAAGGAGGTCCAAAAGACCACTGAAGAAAATACTACCTTAAAAATTAGATTGGAGCAAGTGGAAGCTAGTGACTTGATGAGAAATCAAGATATTATCAAACAGAAACAAAGGAATGAAAAAATGGAAGACAATGTGAAATATCTCATGGGAAAAACCACTGACCTGGAAAACAGAACCAGGAGAGATAATTTAAATATTATTGGAC
>CM053626.1:101713561-101747480 GCA_028646595.1 Phalanger gymnotis | reverse complement strand
TACACAGGCAATGGGGCATAGAAATATATCTTGCCCTACAAGAAAGGAAGGGAAAGGGGGATGAGAAGGGAGTGGGGTGACAGAAGGGAGGGTAGACTGGGGAAGAGGGCAACCAGAATATATGCCATCTTGGAGTCGGGGGAGGGTAGAAATGGGGAGAAAATTTGTAATTCAAACTCTTGTGAAAATCAATGCTGAAAACTAAATATATTAAATAATAAAAAAATAAAATAAAATTTAAGGGAAACCTAACAAATCTTGTCCAGGCTGCCCTGGGGAGATGTTTAACACTATCTTCTACCCGTGCTATTATGACACTACTCTCTACTAGTTCCCTTACCACTTCTGACCATGTCTGATCACTTCTACTTAGGCTTCTTTGGTATACAATCTTCCATATTCCTCCCCCAGATGTGGGTATATCTAAGGGCTCTGTTCTGGACCCTTTTCTCAGTTTTCTCTGTGCACTTTCTCTTGGTGATCTAATAAATTTCCATAGTTTCGATATGTCTCCCAGATCTATATATCCATCCTTCATCTCTCTCCTGAGCTCCAGCTATGTATTAGACATTCTCAAAAGGATATTTATGTGTACATCGGATTCAATGTGTCCATGATTAAACTCAGTATTTTCTCCCAAAACTCATTCCTCTTTCTGACTTCCTCATTCATGATAAGGGCACAACAATCTATCTTCCCAATCATTCAGGTTTGCAACCTCAGAGTCATCCTTAATTTGTTCTCCTTCATCCCACATATCTAATCAGTTGCCAATTCTTTTTGACATTATCACTACAATATCTTTCATATTCCCTCATTCTATCTATGAGTAGGGTCAATACTCAAGTGTAGGCCCTCATAGCTACTTATTAGAATACTTCGATTAACTCTTAACGAGTTGCCCTGTCTCAAATCACACCCATCTCCAATCTATTTTCCACATAGTGGAAATATTAACATTCTCCAATGAAGAAGTTTCAATAGCTCCTTCTTTCCTCCAACATAATATATAAACACTTTTGTTTAACATTTTAAACCTTTCACTATTTAGTGCCAGTATACTTAGTCAGGTTTGCTACAGAACCTTCAAGTTCTTTATTTATTAAAATTAACATACTTGCTCTTCCCCCTACAAATCATTGAAACTCCATACTCCATACATTTGCCCAGGTTCTAACCCCTTCCAACATATAGAATCCCAAGTTTCCTTCATGGCTCAGCTCAAATATCAAATCTTGAATGAGGCTTGTCCAGATTTACCTTCTTACTGGAGCCCTCCTCCTTGGAAATGTCTTTGTATAAACTTTGTATTTGCATATCTGTATGTAAGCTGTTTCTTCCCAATTAAAGGTGAGCCCCTGAAGGACAGGCATTGTTTAGCTTTTTTTTTTTTTTAATATTCCAGGCACTTAACATAGAACCTGCTATACAATAGCCTCTTAATAAATGCTGTTGAATTAGTGCAAAAGAGATGTATTTTAATAGCTGTCATGCAGAAAATATATGATCTGAACTACAAGTCAGTTATTTAAGTAGAAAAAAAGAGGGATGGAAGGTAACACCCTAATATGTTTATGTAGCACATTTTTTAAAATTTATTTTATAAATATTTTTTATTTATATAATTATATATAGTTGTATGTATAATTAATAAATATTAAATATTTTATAAAATACTTTACATAGCGTTGTATTTGAGTCCTAAAGTAGTATCTTAAGACAGATACAGGGATTATCTCCATCTTATTTCTTATTTCTACTCTCTTGTAGACAGGGTCAGAGGTAGGATTTAAATCTAGTTCTCACTTGATTTCAAGTACTTGGAGTCAGTGAACTTTTTGAATATAGCTTTTTTTTTAATAACTACATTGCTACATAACTGATTTCCTTTGTAATATTACCTATTTTGTTGTATTGTTTTTAAAATATTCTAAGACAAAACAGGCATCCTCCAACAGCCAGACCTCTACGTGCTTCAGTGTAGCACCAGAGGAATGCAGAAACACCCCACTGGACCTCAGCACATGCCAGACACCACCACTAGGACCCTGCTCAGCACAAAGCTACCAGACTTTACTGTCTTCAGCAGCAGCTGGCCAGTTCCCACCCCACCCCACAGCACAGCACCAGACAGCAGGGTCTCTAGGGAGCCTCAGGGCAACACCAGGTAAACAGCCGGGGCCTGCAGCCACTTGCGATTTCAAACCATTCAAATATATACATAATTATATTTGAGATTATAAATTCGGCCTTTCTCCTACACCCTCTCTTACTTCTGCACCCAGTATACACCTGTTTCTCATTCATTAATTTTGTTTAGGCCCCACAGCAGATCCACAAACCAACCTCCCCATTCCAATATTGTGATCACAAGACCCCACGCCCCATAGGCCTGCCTCACAAGAGTAACCAGGAAGCCACAGAGAAACAAGATAGTATTTAGCCAAATCATATTTACTGGCCTCAAATCCTTGCTCACACTCCTGGGTTCACACAGGTCTCCTGCTTCAGCTTTTTTTCAGCTTCAGCTGTAGTTTTCTTGCCTCTCCTCTCTCTCTTTCCTCTTGGGGCAGGGACAGCTCTATGTCCAATTTTAGCAAGAAGAAGTTATGGAAAACGAGAGCCTCGCCCCTTACCCCAATCGTTCGAGTGGGGGTGAATGATGATACTGTTCTGTCTACTTATTTTGTGTTATCCTGGCTGTATTGTTTTTATTGTTATGATATTATTGACACCCCTTTTTAGGTAATGGATACAAAGATCTAGGGGTAGACATCTGAATTGTAAAACAAGTATTTTGGAAATTATTGATTGAAGAGATTATATTGCTGGGACCTAGGGGTGGGTCATGTTTGTATTGTAAACAAATATTTGAGAATGTCACTGAATGATATGTTTTGCTTTGTTGTGAATGATATGTTTTAGTTTCCTGTGTAATTAGATCACAATGTATAATGGGTCAATGTATGTTCTAGGATACATAGCTGATTAAATTATGTATCCTAGAACAAAGGGTGGAGTGTGTCAATAAGACAAAATGGTCTCCTTAGCATTTGAGGAGTTTGGCTTTTGTTTACTTTGTTTACTTTGAGTGAAAGTACTTTCAGCTGTTACCATGCTAAGCCCCAGGCCCAAAGCCCTATCAGTTGTGAAACCTGCGTGGGTGTAGATTGATGACTTAAGAGGGGCCAACTTGGGAACCAATGGTCTCTGGTCATTGAGGAAGGGCTTGAGAACGCCAGAGGCTCAGCTTGGAGGAGAGAGGAGAGGCGAGAAAACTACAGCTGAAGCTGAAAAAAAGCTGAAGCAGGAGACCTGTGTGAACCCAGGAGTGTGAGCAAGGACTTGAGGCCAGTAAATATGATTTGGCTAAATACTATCTTGTTTCTCTGTGGCCTCCTGGTTACTCTTGTGAGGCGGCCCTATTGGGCCTGGGGTTTTTTGGTCAAGATGTCGGAATGGGGAGGCTGGTTCGCTAATTTGTTGCTCTGGGGCCTAAACAAATGTTTTGATGCTTTCTACTTAGAGAATCCCTCATACCTTGCAATTTTGAACCATCCAAATATATATATGATTATATTTGAGATCATAAATTCGGCCTTCCTACTACAGAGGGGTGTAATGGGGTGAATTATTTCACAGGAAGAGGCACTAAAGACCTACTACAGTGGAGGGAAAGATGAGAGGATGGGCAATGAGCATTGCTTGTACCTTGTTCTTATCAGTATTCGTTCAAAGAGTGAATAATATATACAGCCAATGTAATACATAAATCTATCTAATCCTGACAGGCAAGTGGAAGGGGAAGAGATCAAGTGCAGGGGAGGACTGACAAAAGGAAGAGCAAGTCAGGGGAGGTGGTAGACAGAAGCAAAACACTGATGAGAAGGGAAATGGTGAAAGCAGACAGAAGACAGACAGGAGGAAGAATAAGATGGAGGGAAATACACAGGTAGTAAGTAATCATAAGCCTAATGTGGATGGGATGAACTCTTACATAAACCAGAAGTAGATAGCAGAGTGGTTCAAAAACCAGAATCCTACAATATGTTGTTTATAAAACACACGCCTGCAGCAGAGAGACATACACAGAGTAAAGGTAAGGGGCTGTAGCTAAAGCTGTTATACTTTAGCTGAAGTTAAAAAAAAAAGCAGCAGTACCAATCCTAATCTCAGAGAAAGAAAAAGTAAAAATAGACCCAATTAAAAGAAAAAGAATGTAAACTAAATCTTCCTAAAAGATACCATAGGCATTGAAGGAATTTCAATACTAAACGTACATGCACCAAGTAGTATAGCATCCAAATTCTTAAAGGAAATGTTAAATGGGTCATAGGAAGAAGTAAATAGTGAAACCATACTAGTGGAGGACCTCAACTATCCTATCTCAGAAATCTATGAAACCGACCCAAAAATAAACAAGAAAGAATCCAAGAAGGTAAGTAGAATATTAGAAAAGTTAGATATGACAGACCTTTGGCTAAATTTAGACAAAAAGGGTAAAATTATAAACAGATTGGAAGAACAAGGAATAGTCTACCTGTTAGATCTATGGGGAGGGGAAGAATTCTTGACTGAATAAGAGATAGAGAGCATTACAAAAAGTAAAATAGATAATTGTGATTATATTAAAATAAAATGCTTTTGTGCAAACAAAACCAAAGCCACCAAGTTTAGAGGGAAAGGAAAAAGATGGGAAACAGTCTTTATAGCAAATGTCTCTGATAAAGGCCTCAATTCTGAAATAATTGGAGAACTGTATCAAATTTATAAGAATACAAGCCATTCCCCAATTGATAAATGGTCAAAGGATATGAATAGGCAGTTTTCAGATGAAGAAATTCAAACTAATGGTACACATACGAAGAAGTGCTCTAAATCACTTTTGATTAGAGAACTGCACATTAAAACAACTCTGAGTTACTACCTCATGCCTATCAGATTGACTAATATGACAGAAAAAGAAAATGATAAATGCTGGAGAAGATGTAGGAAAGTTGGAAGATTAATGCACTGTTGGCGGAGTGGTGAACTGATCTAACCATTCTAGAGAGGAATTTAGAACTGTGTCCGAAGGACAATCAAACTGTGAATACCCTTTGATCCAGCAAAGCCACTACTAGGTCTGTAACCCAAAGACATAATGAAAAAGGGATAAGGATCTACATATGAAAAAATATTTATAGCAGCCCTTTTCATGGTGGCAAAATATTGGAAACTGAGGGGATGCTCATCAATTAGGAATGGGTGAACAAGCTGTGGTCTATAAATGGAAGACTGTTGTGCAATAAGAAATGATAAACAGGCAGATTTCAGAAAGCGTGGAAAGACTTGTATTAATTCATACAAAGTATAATGGGCAGAACCAGGAAAAATAAATGTGCACAGTGTCAGCAATACTGTATGATGATAAACTTGAATGACTCAGGTCTTTTCAGCAACACAATGATCCAAAACAAGTACATAGAACTCAGGAAGGAAAATGCTATCCTTATTTAGGTAAAGAACTAGTGGACTCTGAATGCAGATCGAAGCATATTTTTTTTCACTTTATTCTTTCTCATATTTCTTTATTCCTTTTTTCTGTTTCTTCTTTCACCACTATACATAATATGGAAACATTTTTATATGATAGCACACATATAAACTATATCAAAGTTCCTACCATTTTCAGAAGAGGGGAGGGGAGGTTGGGAGGGAGAAAACTTTGGAAATCAAAATTTTGTAAAAATGAGTGCTAAAATTTTTTTCTTGACATGTAACTAAGGGAAAAATAAAATATTATTCATTAATTGTCAAAAATATTCTAAGAAAAGGTTAATAATTTTCTGAACCCCTAATAAAGGTTATGAATCCCTACTCTAGAAATCCTATTAAGGATAGGAGAAGGTAGTCAAGAGTTACACGGAATGAGAAGGAATGAATAAATTGTTACCTGGACAGACTAATTACTTCACCATAATGAGTACGCTGAAGTAAAACAAATTAAGTCATGATAATGCATGAATACTTACGCAAAAAAAAAAAAATTAATGAGGTAGTCAGCCAACCACCTAGCAAGACGCTCAGAAAATGGAACATAAGGCAGTTAAGTTTTGATGGACCCAAGGCAGTCAGATCTGGAGTTTAAGGAGTTATTCAAAAGGGTAAGATTAGGACATAGTTCTTGTCCTCATAGAAGTCCGTCTTGAAATGGTAGGAAATCTTGAATAGTCAGAAGACACTTTAAGGACATGGTTTGCTTGTGGCTGAGGAGATTTCAAGGGAAACAAAAGACTAATAAATAGGAAGAAAACAAGCCATACCTAATTCACAATTTTACCTAGAGCTAGCCCTGTGCTACAATATCATTGAAAGCAAACTAAAACAAACAAAAACCTTAACCCACCTCTTGCCATATTTTTAAAACAGTATTTTTTACTCTCTAAAAACGAGCCTTATGAGAAAAACCCAGCGTAGTGTTGAATGTAAATCATCATCTATCTTTAACTCAAAACTCTTTCTGAATGCAGAGATAATTACCATAACAGGAACAAATCAATGGTTTTTGACAGTCTCAAAACGGAAGAGTACTGGGTCTGGAGTTGGAGGACTTGGCTTTGAATCCCTTCTCATCTATTTTTGTGACCCTGAGTCAATTACTCCCTCTACCTGCACTCCTTAACTTTACCTGAATAATGAAGAAATAGGACTTACTGATACATAAGGTCTCTTCTACTTCTAAATCTCTAATCTTATGAAACTGTAAACTCTTCTACCTCATTTTCATGTCTCTTTACACTTCAATACCATCCTGATATTTCATTGATCTTTTTCCCACAACTAACAAATACTCACCTTCCATTCTGCAGCTCAATAGTGTCATTGACTTCAGAGCTGCTACTTTGATTTTGTATGCTGACTTTGAAAAACCATGTCATTGATTGATGCTGATCATGCTACCACTTTAAATAGCTCTCATTTCCACTTTGTCGCTGCCTGAGCAAATCCTACAAGTTTTTCATAGATGAGTGAGTGAATTAATGAAATAAATTATAACTATGTGTGTGAAATATAGCATTTTAAATTCTGGGGATGGAAATAGAAAAGCAAGATAGTGCCTGCTCTCAAGGAGTTCACATTCTTATGGGGAGAGGAAACACATGAAGGAAGTTCTAATGCAGGGTGGAAGGAAAGGCCTGGAAATCCGAAGAGGCAGGTAATAAAGTTCTAGAGATCTTGATGGTACAGCACATTCCAGTCAAACTCCAATTCCCAAAAGTCTGGAATTTCTAATGGTAGAGTATGTATTAAGCTCTGAAGGTTCCATATATTATCAGAAGGTTTTAAGTTGGTGACATATTGCTCATCCAAGTTGTGAAAGCAGGTATATCTTCTCCACAGTAAGGCATAGCCCTAAAGGGATCTGTCATCATGAGAGAGAGGTGCTAAGGAGGGAAAGTGGGCCTAAGGCTCTGAGTGTAAAGGAGATTCTAGGTTCCCTTCTAAAGGTGTCAGTGTCTGGCCAGTAGAGGGGAGGCGCCTTTGGTTAAAAGACTGACGTTCAAGAAAGGTTATGTCAGATTCTCAGGGACAGATGGAACCAGAAAAGCTTGGGTCAAGTGAAAATGGAGGAAGCAAACTCCACCCCTTTTTGTGTGATCATGACCACAATTTTAGTAGCTTGGGGTGGATATGGAACTCCACCCCAACTGGCCCTATCAGATGGATAATAATTTCCCCTCTCAGAGCCCCTACTTTACTTATACTTGGCATTTTTCTCATTTAGCACTTAATTATTGTCTTATTATTTCATGTCTGTGTGTTTAGTCTTTACAACTACATTACAAATTCCTTAAGGTCAGGAACTATGTCTTTTTTGAGGTAACATCGTGTGGAAAAAAAAAAGGATTAATGTATAAATGGCAATAGAAAACAGAATTATGACCAATGAGTGCAAGGTATAGGGAAGAAAATCTTGGTTTTACTAAAAGGAAAGAAAGACTCCCACCAATTAAAATGTCCCCAAATGAAATGCCCTTCCCCAGAAGGAAAAGAATTTCCTATCCTTAAAGGCAGTGGGGTCAAATTCAAATAGAAACAGAGGCATTAGACTTTAATAAGGATCCCTAATGGCAACTTAGAAAACCATGTATTAACATTATGTATATTCTATTTTTTATCTTTACATTTAAATCTAGTTCAGCCCCACTTAGTAATGTTGCCTGCAGATTGTAACCTAAGAGCTGTCTGACATATCTGCTTGAAGGTATTCAAGAAGAGGTGAGATAAACATCCATGAGAAATGTGCTAAGAACAATGTAAGTGTTCTCTATCTCATTAAATGGAAGAATACCCACTGTTTCTGGAATATTCACTGTGCTATTCTCTTTGCTCTCCAATAATAAATTCTTTTTTTCTGACTTAAATCACCGTAGCACATGATCTCACTCAATTCACTTTCTCATTGTTATTTTTAGTCATGTTTGATATCACCTACCAAATTGAAACACCATGAGGCCAGGGATTATGTCTGAGAATTTTATCTGTATCCCTTCAGAGAAGCTAGAATAAGGCTGTCCAACCTTAAGTTTTTATTGAAACAAAAGACAATATATTTTGATTTGCCATTTTAGTGAGAGTTTTGCGGTAGCTCAGCTTTATTTACTAAAACATTTATGTAAATTCCTATGCTTGTAGGTGGGCCATGTAAATCACATTGTGGCCTGTATGTGGCATGCCAGCCACATTCTGGACAGCCCTGACCTAGACCATTGGCTTGCATGATATATGCATTAAATAAACAGTTGTTGAATGTTTTAAAAAGAATTCATACGTTATATATATATATATATATATATATATGTTTTGGATGAAATGTTCTATAAAGGTCTGGTCCAAATTGTTAGTTTCTATGATTCTTTCATTTTTATATTTCTTTTGTATTTCCTTTCCAACTCCTGGTACCTAGAAAGCCATTGGCCACAAAATGGGAGCTTCATTAAATACTTATTGATCTACTTTACCAAACTTTGACAGTCTTCTACCTGATAGTCACCTCCTCTCAGTCCATCTCTTCCATATATTCTTCATCTTTATCACAACCTATTATTTTTCATTTCTCATTATTTACTCATGATTTTAACCCTGATCTGATTTTATTTTCTTCCCTTCTCAATCTTAGCACTATAGTCAATCAGTACAACTACAGGCTATCCTCTGTCCTGTTAATTTTTTTTTCTCCTTTACGTTTTTTTTTCCTTGTTCTCACCCATACTTTACTAAATCTGCAAATTATTCCCATCATATACTTCATCAGTTCCTGTTCATATACTAATGAATATATCTGGAAGAAGTTGGGCTAACCAAACTAACTATATCCAAACAATGTTATTTAATCTCAACTGAGCCCTCAATGCAGTAAGGCAATAAGTTCACTATTCCTCAATTGATTTCCTATCTCATTGCCCACAGAGGTTCTTCCAAACCTTTTGCTTCCTCAAACTTTGCTTCACTCACTCTCCTATAGACTCATAGATGAGGATATGATTGATATGTCTCTCTTCTCTGGGGTTTTTCAGGCGTCACTCTCTCCTAAGCCAAATTCTTTCTTCCTTTATATCATCACCCATAACAGTGACTGTAACCCAAAGATTTAACTTGGCCTTGCTTCTCTTTTCTCTTTATACTCTCTTGTGACCTCATGAGTACTTAAAGGGTATAAATGTTACCTACCAGTTATATCAATTATATGTATGTATATATATGTGCATATATATGTATATTCATATATGTGGGTACATTCATACATGTGTATATTCATATACACATGTAGTTATATAATACATGCATATTCATATGTGTATACTTAGGCACATATGGGCACATACATGTATATGTATGTATGTGTGTGTAGTGCTTACATAATATTCATATATAAATGTCTACATGTATACTTGCTCCTTGCCTCTGTTTTGTAGGACCTGCTATTTCCTTCAAGACTCAACTCCGGTATCACTTTCTATGTGACTTCTATTCAGGACTTCTTAAACTTTCTCCACTCCCAACCCCTTTTTTTGTGTTTTGGCAACATTCATTGGTGCTCTGTGGATGGCATGCACAGTGCAAAGCGTGCATGTCATGTGTTCAGAATGAAGGCTGCAGTGAAGCTGCACTATGAAACACAGGCAAGCATTGCCAGAAATTCCTGGATTCATTACGCATTTGATTTTTGTTTAATTTTTGGTCGTTCCCTGTTCAGAAACCTTTTACTATTGCCAAATTTTTCATGATATGAGGATGTGACCCCAGTTTAAGTAGTGTTGAAGAGGTCACAAGCAGAAAAGGTTTAAGAAGCCCTGGATATAAGAGCATAATTGATACTAAACAAAAACACTACCCCTCCAACCCTAACCTAAAACCAAACACAGAAGAAATTAAAAGAGTGAAGGAGAAAATATTAGGCATTAACTTCAGAAGTAATTAGTTCCTTGAAGTTATTTTAGAAGAGTGCAATAATTATGCCTAAACACTTAAAAGAAAAAAAAACACTAAGACTTCTGTAGGCTTATTTGCCTCTTTTGTTTAGTGCTTTCTAGAATGACCTCAGAGTGCCATATTACCATTTAGTGATGAATAAAACAACATATTTAAATGTGATATGTAACTATTGGATTCTAAAGAAATGTAAAATAGTACTTGATGGAAGCTTTCTTTGTGGATTTTTTTAACTATTTAGTATATGGCAACCTTCTTTGGGAAAATAGCATGTTTCTTATAAAATATTATTTTGAAATGAAATATGCATATGATCGTATGTAGTATATTTTCTTCTTTCTTTGGTATTAAGTTCAATCATTGGCTGAAGAAGATTTAAATAAAAAAGATATTTGCCTAGGGCAACAGATTTAACAACAGGAACAATGTCCCAAGAAACACCGATACTTATTCTGAATCAATGATGATGAGCCCCTGAATAAAAGGCAGGCACTTTTAGTTGCTGGAAAGAATGATGCTGCTCATTTTTGCTGAGGTTGGAGCCCACACCAATTTCATCATATTTAATTTAATCATATCTAAAATTTTAATGACTTTGCTTGGGGCATATCATAATCATATGTAGTAAGTACTTGAGTTAAGTAAAAATAAAAAATTAATAAAGAAAAGAAATAAGGTCTGTAAATCAAAACCACTGATAACTTTATGGTTCACCATCTTTTTTCTTGCCTCCCATATGTATTCCTTTCTCCTATAGTAGAAAATTGTTCAATATTTCCAGTGGCTTTTGGAAGTATCTTCCCATTTTTTCCTCCATGGAGTAAAAACATTCCATTTCAATTTTGCCCATTTTATGGTAATTGTAGAGCTGACTCTCCTTAACTTTATAATAACACTATTACTCTTAGGGACATTCTAATTTCATGAATTATAAATCATAAAAAAAAAATTATAGAAAAAAACAGAATTTGTCAAAATCATCAAACCTTAATATTAAAAGTTTTCTTTTTTCCTTTAATTGGTTCTTCGGTATTTGCTTCATTTTGTTTTAGAAGAATTAAATACTAAACTGTATTATATGGTGTGGGAAATCTGATCATTGAATCCAATTCTTTTCTCCCTCACTTTTCATGAGTTTTGCAGATACATATGTATAGCATTTGTTACCCCTGCTCCAGAGGAGCCTAAAGTTAAAGGCTCCCTAGAGCTCAAAAGGTCTGAGCTGAGCTGCAGATAATCAGTTATCTGAACTAAGTCTGACATTTGTACAGTGAAATCTGAGGGGTAGGAGTCCACCTGACCACCTAAGGAGAGTGAACTAATACAGACATTAAATTTAGAAAGTAACAATGATAAAAACTGACTTTGCCCTCAAGGAGCTTTTATTGCTATTCCAGAAAACAACCCAAAAAAGGGAGAGCTAAAAGTGAGTGTGAAGATATGTGGGGGGCTATGGGGAAGAGGAGGGCAGGAGAAGTACCCATGCTGGGGCATTGTGCAAAATTCTAGAGAATTAAGAATGACTTAATTAAGGAAGGAAGAAAGAGAGGGAGGAAGGGAGGGACAGAGCAAGGAAAGAACAAAGGAAGGAAGAAAGGAAGGAAGGAAGGAAGGAAGGAAGGAAGGAAGGAAGGAAGGAAGGAAGGAAGGAAGGAAGGAAGGAAGAAAGGAAGGAAAAGAAATAAATTTTAGGAACATGCTATGTGCTAAGAACTTTTAAAATGTTATCTCATTCGATTCTCATAACTCAGGGAGGTAGGTGCTATTATAATTTCCACTTCACAGTTGAGGAAACTGAGGCTGACAGAGGTTGACTTCCCCAGTGTCACACTGATAGAATTTTTCTGATTTGAACTCATATCTTCCTGATTTCAAGTCCATCATTGTACATAGAACTCCATCTAGCTGCCTCTAAGGGGAATTTATCAGTCTGAGAAGAGGCCCACAGGTAGCGGGGAGAAGGCAGCTGAAACATAATGGCAAATGAAACATCGAAGGTCTGGGCCCTTCCTCAAAACAGAGTTTCTAGGAGGACCTTCACAGTGGGAGAAGGGGGCAGCAGAAATGGGCAGAAAAGGGCATTGAGTGAACAGAAATTAGTGGAGGGAGAAGACTGCTGAAATGGAAGGGGAAGAGTACTACCAAAAAATGTTTACCTACTTCAAGTTTACTGAGGTCCAGATCTCAGCGACTAGCTCTAAAGAATCTAAGACTGTCCGAATGGAAAGGGATGTTAGAAATGTAGTCTAAGCATCTTGCCTTATATTTGAAGAGATTGGTGCCCAGAAATAAAACTACTTATCCAAAGTCATTCAAATATAGCTGGGGTATATAGACCCAGACCTTTCAATTCCAGAGCTCTCTACTACATCACAGTGCCTCTTAAGGGAGTGGCAGATAAGGAACATCAAGAAGCCTGTATTTGGAAAGTTTCACAAATGTAAATGGTGGAAATTTTGTATGCTATTAATAATTCGTGAGCTGAATCCGGTAGAATGAGGAATGTTATTTTATTTGGCTTTTTACCTAGTTGGCTGTTGCTTAATGATGGTACCTTTACTTCTATGTGATGTGGCTGAAATCTTGTTTTGTTAAACTACTATACCTAAGCAGTGTTGAATCAATATGTAATCCTAATATACATTCATGAGCCATAATTTTAACAAATTGTTTGGTTTTTGCATTGGATAGCACTACAATTTTCTTTAATTAAAAATTCAATAGGCTCTCTGACCTCCTTATTAGCAGGTCTGGAAACTAGAAGTGCTTTTGTTTATTTATCTGAAGAGAGAGTTTAACATTAGTTTTTAAAGGTTAGCACTTACTTGATGTATTAAGTCCAGCCAGTAGTAAGTTGTGCCTGAGCAACATAATGGAAAACTACTGGACCATTGTTGAATTAATACATAGTTTTTTCAGACAAGATTTTTTTTTACTTGTGTTTAAAGACTAGTCAAGTCTTATTGCTGGAACTAAATAGTCTGAAACAAGCCCTATCAGATATCAGCCAGCCTGATTATGTGGGACTAAAGCAAACATGTAGTTCAAAACATATAAAAATGCAATGTTGTCTGTTTTTATTTCATTAATTTCATTGTTTCAGGGCATTAAGATTGCTCTTCCAGAGGCACTAACTTATGCCCATATCCATACCAAAGAACTCCCACCATGGATTTCTAAACATGTGATTAAAATGCACATCAAGGACTTATTATATGTTGTAGTTACTTTCATTCGTTGTTGAAAAAGTATCAGTATATTAATAGCTACCAAACTAAGGGATTTTTGTTTTTTATTTAAGGGCTAAAATTCAGTATTTACTAACAAGTAAATTAGCAAGTACTTACCGAAGGTTAGTAGTAGAAAGTAAAAGAAGCCTTAGTTATCTTTGATGAATTCCAAACATTTGTGCTAGGGAAATTCTCTTGCTGAGCCACTATTAGGGATATTTGTAAGATCAGGAAAAATGGGAGATACACTATAATACCTGAAATATAAGTGTTACATTACTTTAAAAAAGAAAAAAAGAGAGAATCAAGTCTGAAAACTATAGGCCAGTGAACTTGAATTGAATTCCTTATAACTTTGTAAAACTGACCTTTAAAGAGAAAATTACTGAACACATAGAAAAAGGAAGCAGTGATTAAAATTATAAAGTATGACTTCATTAAGAAAAGTTCATAATTCTTGTTTCTTTTGTGATGAGGTTATTATAGTAGTAGATCAGGGAAAATGTAGATGTAGACTAGATTTTTACAAAATATTTGATAAAAAACAACAGATTTTATTCTTGTTGAAAAGATGAGGAGATTTCAATTAGGTAGTTATACAATTTGATAAATTAGAGATTTATCAAAAGTCTGGAATAAAAAAGTAGTTTTTAATAGTATTAGATACACTTAAACAAAAGGTTTCCATTTGAGTTCCCTAGGGCCTCTTACTAATGTAAAGAAAACTGTTCAACAAGCGATAGAGTATTATGAAATGAAAAATTAATTTTAATTGCAAAATACAAAATTTAAAATGCAAAATTAATTTAAAATCAAAAAGAATTTTGATTACATTAAATTAAAAAGTTTTTGTACAAATAAAGCCAATGCAATGAAGATTAGGAGGGAAGAAGAAAATTTTGAAAGAATTGTTACAACCAGTGTCTGTGACAAAGGCCTCATCTCCAAAATATACAGGAACTGAGTCAAATTTATAAGAATACAAGTCATCCCCTAAATTTAAATTGTCAAGAATATGAACAGGCAGTTTTCAGAGGAAGAAATTAAAGAGATCTATAGCCATATGAAAAAATACTCTAAATCTCTATTGACTAGAGAAATGCAAATCAAAGCAACTCTTAGGTACCACATTTCTCTTGTCAGATCGACTAACATGTCAAAACAGGAAAATGATAACTGCTGGAGAAGATATGGGAAAATTGGAATACTATTGCAGTGTTGCTGGAGTAGTGAACTGATCCAACCACTCAGGAGAGCAATTTAGAACTATGCCCAAAGGGCTATAAAGATGTGCATATCCTTTGACCCAGTAATACCACTTCTAAAGCTATATCCCAAAGAGATCAAAAAAAGGGGGGAAAGGACTCGCATGCACAAAAATATTTATACCAGCTCTTTTTGTGGTGGCAAAGAATTGAAAATCAGGGGGATGCCCATCAATTGGGGAATGGCTAAACAAATTGTGGTATGTGAATGCAATGGAATACTATTGTGCTTTAAGAAATGAGGAGCAGATGGACTTCATAAGAACCTGGAGAAACTTATATGACGTGATGATGAGTGAAGGGAGCAGAACCAGGAGAACATTTATGCAACCGCAGACACGTTGCTTCTGTGATGAATAACTTTGATAGACTTGGCTCTTCTCAACAATGCAAGGTTCTAAGACAGTTCCAAAAGACTCATGATGGAAAAGTCTATCCATACATATCCAGAGAAAGAATTGCAGAGTCCGAATGCAGATTGAAGCAAACTATTTGCTCTCCTTTTTATTTTATTTTGTTTTGTTTCATCTTTCTTACAGTTCATTTCCATTCATTATAATTTTTCTTTACAACTTGATTATTGGGAAAATAAGTTTAATATGAAGGCATATGTAGAATCTATATCAGATCACATGCCTTCTTGGGGTGGTGAGTGGGGGGGAAGAAAATTTGGAACTCAAAAACTTGTAGAACTGAGTGTTGTAAACTAAAAAAAAAATTATTGATTAATAAAAAATAAAAAAAATAAATTTATAAAAAAGAAAACAAAGCTGTTAATGACCTCTCATTAACAAGCCCCAAGCTCAACCAATTTTGTTGTTATGATGTATTCTATATCTTATCTACAACAGCAGCATGCGATAGCAAATACTTTGCTAAAATCTAGGTTAACTTTAAATACCGTGTAATAGCTCTATTAGAAAAAGAAATAGGGTTAATTTGGCAATGATCTGGTCTTGACAATGCTATGATGATGGCATTTCGTAATCTATATTTCCTTTCATATATGATCATTAGTTGCTTTTTCTTTCTGGACTTAAAATGCAATATAGAGAAGGGAATTTCCTGGTTTTAGCCCATAAGTTATATAAAATGCAAAATAGCTTTAATTAATTAATTGGTTCAAGGATTCTTAAGTTTTTTGTGTGTAATGTACCCCCTTTGACATTCTGCTGAAAACTATGTCCCTTTTCTCAAAATAATGTTTTTAAATGCCTGAAATTAAATGTATACCTTTCAAAGGAAATGTGTGTACATATACAAAATCATGGATCAAGACCCCCTAAATTATTTTTGTTCTCCACCCCAGTAAAACTAAGGAAAATATTTGTCCTATAAGTTTATCTTTTTTTCTTGTTTTAAATCCTCAATATATTTGCTTAAGAAAATTGATATCATTGTCTGCAAATTGTATTAAAAATTAACAAATAACAGCATATAGGGCAAATCTTAAAGCAAGGTTTTTGTTGTGATATATATATGTGTATATATATATATATATATATATATACATATATATATATACACACACACACATATATATGTATATAATAGCCAAAATTCCATACAACTCTTAAAAAGTGGGTAAAAGAAGAAATTGCTGAGTAGAATTCCACTTACCCACTACCAGCTCACACCTCCTCTAATAAACAGTAATCATAGTTCAAATCAATTCTTTTCAGAATGCTGTTAATTTAGTTAATTTCAGAATGACATTTTACTCAGTTTTCCTCAGAAATATCAGTTAACTCTTCATTCCCCCAGTGTCACTCATATCTCCTCATGGATTCTCCTCACAGTGTGTATTCTCCACAAAATGCCTTCTCTCACAGACTCCTGACATGATCATTAGCTGTCAATAATATTCCCAGTGACCTTTTTTAAGGGCACAGGGTCAGTATCCAAAGTTTGTGATCCTGCAGGTGGCAACCCAAGTGTCACATTAGTAATAGATTAGATGATGTAGTTAATTCTCAAAACTGTCTGCTAAGTACATTTTAGGTTTTAAGGTATTTGTTTAATCACTTTTAAAGAATGGCAATTTTCAGCAAAGCAAAGAAAGTCTAACTTATAGTAACGCATGATTGCCCTTCATAACAAATCTATAGATTGGGTCCTAATTAAGGAATTTACAAATAGCTTTCCTTTGTTACTAATATTAGTTTTAGTTCAGCCTTGCATCAATAAAATACAGTCATTGGTATCAAACTTGTTATGGATTTTTCTAAATCTTATTTTTATTGATATCTTCTCTTTCCATCAGAGTGGGACATGGGAATATGATGCAGTGAGTAGTTCTCAGGTGCCTTCAGGGACAAATATAAGAACTCCAACCTTTCAATACTATTGGTCCATTTTTTTAAAATTAATACTCTCTTTGGTTGTGTTCAATGACAGTATTGTGTGAATGCTCTGGAATATGCTCAGCAAATTGCAAAAATCACAGATTATTTCTCTTACATTCTCATTCCCATGTAGCAAAATGGAGGAATTTTCTTCCTTAAAGTTAGAGCTTTCCCTTTTAAAGGCTTACAGAAAATCTTCTTTTAGGTCATGCAATTGATGAGCAGTATCAAGCAACACAAATACAGGGAAAAAAGAAAAACACAAACATGGCATAGAGGATGCAATGGGATTTGCAACTAGGGTCACCTTTTTCTTTTCTCCTCTACCATATTCCCAGCTAGACTGAAAGGAAAGGATAGTAAAGAAATAAACTGCCATTAAAATTTAATGTTTCTTATCTCTGTGCTTTGGGGAAACAGGAAGAAAAAGAAGCAATTGATTGAATTTTTCTCTCACCAATTGCTATAAATTCCAAATCACCTTGTTTCTTAGGTCTAATACATTCTTGCAATGCACTCATATTGTGTCCTCTGTGTAATCTAAATACTTATCTAACTTTTGACCTTGCCACTCCAATCTCACTGTCTAATCCCTAAGCCCTCCATGAAAACAAAAGAAAACTTTTATAAGAAATCACTTCTTTTAGGCTACTGGAACCCCTAAATAAACCAAACTTTCTTCAATGTCTACTAATAGTCTTGCACAAGGATTGTCTCTCATTCAACAAAAGTCCTCATAAGTCTAATTTGGTGGTCTTCCAAAGTTTCACTGTTCCCATGGAAATTTTCTAGAAATTTCCTGAATCTCAGCCACCTAGGATTACCACCTTTACGTCACCTTAATTTCAAAATGCCTATTTCTCCATTTCAATATCAAGAAAGGTTTTAAGAGAAAAAAAAATAGTTCCAAAAAGCCAACTGATACAGCATTTTAATCTAACTGTATGTGTAAAATCCCACATTGTGTGTCTGTATGTGTATATATACACACACACACACTATATATATATATATGTAAATATATCTATTGTTTATTTTATGTTGGTCTTAAATCTCTATTTCTATTGTAACCTATTTAGTGGCAGGGATAGTTCAATTATCACATTAACTTTAAAAATGGGAAATTAATAGATAGTGATGATTAGCTAATATCTAGAGTACACTCTGAACATTCTGAACAATATTATCCTAATGTTTTGGCTTTTATTCAAAAAGTCGTATAACATATTTTGTACTCAGATAACTAATACTAACTTTTTTATTTAAAACTTTAAGTGACTTAAGCTGAATTTCAATGACTATGAAATCAATATCTTTCACTAGATTTGTCAATCTCAGTCACACAAAACAGTAATCATTTCTAATAACATAAACCTTAGATATAATTAATAATATTGCTGTAGAGCACCTACTATGCATAGATTTAAAGATCAAAGGAACCTCAGAGGCCATCTAGTTCATTCGAAGTACTTAAAAGATGAAGAAACTAAAAAGGTCACATCACTAATACGTATCAGAGCTAGGTTTTGAACTCAAATACTCTGACTTCTGTCTCCAAATCCCGTCTACTTTTCACTGTATTTCTTGGTTGAATAACTGGATGATCAAAAGAGATTAATAAATACGAGGAAGGAAATGCAATGTAGAATGTGATGGGGCTGTTTAATTTAGATTTGAAAATGTTGGTCAGAATCATGCTATTATATAACAAATGTCCGTGCACCTCCCAAAAAGCATAAGCTCTTCAAAGCAATGAAGCTAATTAAAGGTGGTAAAGATAGAACCTGGGGGGAAAAACACTCAATATTGAGTGAAAGCATTCTGATTACAATTCTCTTGATCCACTCCTTTGTAAACACAAAGGTATTTGATTTTTTTCAATAATTGAATAAATATAAACATTCTTGGAAGATAGCATCTTTCATGTTTTCATTAAACGTCATCTAAATATACTCAATTACTGCACCAACTCTCATTAGAATGAAATAGGATAGTTTTGCTATAATTTCCTAAAGTATCCTTACCTCTGTTGGATTACATTTTTGCTTTATTTACATACACACATATATATGTGTGTACATATATAATTTATTTTATTTATGTATAACCGAATTCTTAGTTGCTATTTCTATTACAAAAAGGAACAAAAGCCAAAATTTGCAATATTCTGCAGCTTACAGTTTGTCCCAGATAGTAATAATTTGGGTGAACAAGGATTGATGTGAACAATATCTATAGCTACCAATTATAATAAACATTTCCAGTTCCATTTTTACTGTGTATTTTGTAAAAAATATATTACAATAAGCACACATTTTTTGGTACATAGTATAATTTTGAAATGTTTACTCACAATAATTATAACTTTGCTCTGTTTTTACATCTCATTTTGAATTATATACTATGCCCCTCAAGGCTCTACTGCATTGAAGTTGACGGGACTACAAAATCATTTATTTACAGTTAGAAGGGACTTTAGGCCAACGCTCACACACACACACACACACACACACACACACACACACACACATGCATGCATGAAAAAAACTTGAGAACTAGAGAAATTTGAAGACTTTTCCAGGTTCAGTCAGCCAGTCAGTCAACAAGCATTTAATAAGTGCATATTTTGTGTCAAGTCCTATGCTCAGCTAAGGAGATACAAAGAAAGAAAACAGCAATAGAATATCTCTGCTCTCATTCTCTCAAGCAGTTCAGTAATTGGAGAGATTAATATGAAAAACAAATACCTATAAAAATGGTAAATACAGTGACAAATTTGAAATAATCATCAAAAACTAGACATTAGGATTAAGAAGGATCAAGGAAGACCTTGTAGAAGATGGCATTTTGGCTGTGACTCGAAGGAATCCTGGGAGGCCAAGACACAGAGATAAGAAGGGAGAAAATTCCAAGATAAAATTTCTGATGCAAGGAATAAAGGGGCCAGTGTCACGGAATTGATAAGGACTTAGGTGAGAAAAATACTGGAAACGCAGGAGTGGTCAGGTTACAAAAGGATTTGAATGCCAAACTGAGGATTTTATATTTGATCCTCGAAGTGAAATGGAACCACTGGAGTTTATTGAAGAGGGACTAGTATGGTCTAATCTATTTTTCTAGGAAGATGAATGGAAGATGGACTGAAGAGGGGAGAGATTTAAAGCCGAGAAACCGGTCAAAAGGCTATTATAAAAATCCAGGGATAAAGGTGATGACATCTTGTGGAAGGGTGATGGTAGTGTGAGAAGAGGACAGAATTCAGGAACAAACTGGATGTGGGAATTGGGCAGTAGAAGGAGTCATTAAATTACAGGTAGGTTGTGAATTTGGGTGACTGGGTACCTGAGAGGATAGTGGTAAACCAGTGACAGAAAGAGAGGTCAGGAAAATTATCATCGAGAAGGAGAGAGGTTTCAGAGAGTTTCACATGATGGAAGGTGTGGAAAAGGAAAAGGTTTAAGATGAAAGTAGATGTCTTTCCTATGGAGAAGGTGCTCTAGAGAACACAATGGAAGGGAAGAACACAATGGAATAGCTTTTGGGGGAGGGGAAAAGGGGATGAAGGCAAAAGAAATAAGAGAATGGCCAGCGTTGAGACAGAGAATGGGGTTTCCATAATGATAGCTAGAATAGGGAGAGCCTGATGGAGTGGGAGCTTGTTAATTATTGAGGTATAGGTTCAGGTAGCTTACCAACATCCTTGGTTTCCAGCTTCACAGTAAATTCCTCTCCTGCCTTATGCAGCAGCATGTAGCTGGAAAAATGGAAATGAAGAACTGGGAAGTGAAGGTCCCTTTGAGGGGTGTAACAACAAGCACCATGGCACACCCAGGATGGCCTGCTAGCACAGATTCTTTGATCTGCTTTTCTAAAAGAAAGGCAACTTTTAAAGGGGTCAACAATCTTACTCTAATAACAGATAAGTAGAAAATACAAGCAGAGAAATTAGTACAGAGATTCCACAGACAGGGCTACAACTGTCTGAACAATGTAATAGAACCACCTACATATACTACCAGATCAGGGGAGAACCAACATCTGAGTAGTCAGGGGTTCTTAACAAATGGCTGCTCAGAGTTCCATCTAAGGAATCAAAAGGTCCTTCTCATGAGCGAACAAAAGTCTTACCTCAGAATATATATATACACTTTTTGCTAATAGGCTCAGAGACAGAAAGCATTATAACCCTCCTGACTTGGTGCCTAATTAGCTTAGTACCAAAAGGTGTAGAAGCCTTCTTGCAAGCAAGTTTCCCCTAATCAAGCTTCCTCTTGGGCAACTTCCTTCCCCAACGGGCTCTATGTGACTCAGGGTATATCACAGTTTTGAGCTAGGCCAGAGCTCAAAGTAGCAAGATATCCGTGATTGAAATACCTGCATACCTTTAGACCTGAGAACATGGCTCGTGTTCCAAAAAGAAAAGGGACACGTGGTCACATAGGCCTATTAGTTGATGAGAAAGATCTTCATATTCCATTAACGTTACGAGGAGGCAGTTGACAAGTGATTGTTGGAGGGAGCAAGATGGAAAGGGATATCCTTCCTTCTCTTCCCAGCTACACAAGAAATTGGTATCATACAGGCAGTAAACAGCTGAAATTGGACTTAAACTCAGGTCCTATAAAATTTCTTTATTCTATAAATAGAAAAATAATGCTTTATGTTTATAACTAAAAAAGATTTTAATATGCTTCCTTAAAAGAATAAAGAGAGAAGTTATTTCAATTTTCTTCTCCTTTACTGTGTCGAGTATACCCAATTTTAATTTCTCAATACCTTCCATCTCATGGTAAGATTATACTACTAAAGTTAGGTTATAGATTTTCTTCCCCCTGGGAAGTGTGGAAGGGTGAAGGGAATAAGCATTTATATCAGGCCTACTATGGGCCAGGCATTGTGATAAGCATTTTACAAGTATTATCTCATCATCTCCTCATAACAACCCTGAGAGGTAGGTCCTTTTATTATCAACATTTTACACTTAAGGAAACTGAGGCAAATAGAGGTTAGATGATTTGCCCAGGGTCACACAGGTAAATAAAAAGTATCTGTGCCTAAATTTGAATTCAGGTCTTCCTGACTACAGGCCCAGGCACTATTCAATGTACCATCTAGCTGCCTCTGCTAAATTTGTAATCTTATGGTTTACTGTGTCAGAGTTATACAAACTGCTTTCTCAAAGGCTGTGTCAGAATTGCACCACCTATATGAAATCCTATTAAGCTGGAAAGGATGCAAGTATCCTATAGAAAATTACTGTATGCCTATTGTCCAAGTACCAGCCTAGCTGAGTCTGTAGAGGCCTATGACAAAAATGATTACTATCAGGAAATAAAATGTCACCAACAGCCAGCCATGAAGTCTTAGTCTTTGGAGTCAGTCGAAATTGCTTTCTCTCTTACACATAGCTCTTTTTCGGGAAGGTTTATGAGGTTGTGAGAAAATCTATAGTCTTACAACTTTTTGTTAATGAGAATGATGTGAATCATAATCATATTGCATTAGTTGTAATTATAGAAATAATAATTAAGCATTGTTACTGTCTCTTCAGATGAAAATGAGCTATGTGTAAGAGGTAAAGTCTAGGACCCCAAATTAACTCATCTCGGAGAAGAAAAGAATAGTCAAATGGAGGGAAACTGAAATCTTGGTATCATATTTCCCTGATGAATATTTGGTACCCAAGATATAAAAAATCCACACACACACACACACACACACACACACACACGAGATATAAAAAATCCACACACACACACACGTGAGATTTGAAAGTCTATCATACAGTTAATAGTTTAAAATTCTTCTTTAGAGATGTTTAGTCATATCCTTTCATATATTATCCAAAAGCCATTATCCAATAGATAAAAGGTCAAAAGAAGAATTGCGAACTATTTACAACCAGTTTCAAGTCTCTAATAATAAAAGAAATACAATTCATAATGTCAATGAGGTTTCATCACATACATTGCAAATTGGCAAAGTTAACAAAAGATGGAAATAATCATTGTTGAGGGGTTTGAGAAACACTGGAATAGTAATGCATTGTTGATGTAGGTGTGAATCAATACAACCACCTTGGAAAGAAATTTGCAATTATTCAAGTAAAGTAACTTTAAAATTTCCATATCTTCTGCCCCAGTGATTTCATTACTACTCTTCCTCAAAGATACCATTGGTCAGAAGAAAGATTCCATATACAACAAAATATTAAAAGCAGAAATTTTGTGATAGCAAAGAATGGGAAATAAAGTAGATGTGTATCAAGTGGGAAATAGCTAAACAAATTGTGCTGCATTAATGAATTACAACAATACTGTGCTACAAGAAATGCCAAATGTGATGAATACAGAGAAACATGCAAAAATCTACACTGAAATGATGCAAAGTGAAATGAGCAGAGCCAAGAAAATAGTATAAACAATAACTGTAATATAAATGGAAAGGTCTTGCCACTAGACTGATGCCTGGAGGAGAGGATAAGGCTGACAACTTTTATAACTTTGGCTCATCTAAATGCAATTCATGCAGAAGTCAAGATATCACCCTCACAATGACATGGGCCCTCTTCAAGAATAAAGGCAAAAGGGAACAGAGCCAAGATGGTGGCTGGAAAACATGGACTCGCTTAAGCTCTCCCTCAAAGCCTTCCAAACACCTGTAAAAAATGGCTCTGAACAAATTCTAGACCTACAGAACCCACGAAATAACAGAGGGAAGCAAGTCTCCAGCCCAAGACAGCCTGGATAGTCACTGGGAAGGGTCTATCACACCATGTTGGGAACAGAGCACAGTCCAGCGTGGGCTGTCCCAGGACACACCAGGGTGGAGGAGATAGTGTAAGCAGGTCCTCAGGGCCAGGAATCACTGAGGTGCAGTAGTTACCAGACTTCTGAACCCATAAACACCAAAGACAAGGAAGCAGGTCAATGGGAAAACTGCTGGATCCAGGGGAGAGAGGTGCGGGTCCAGCCTCAGCCCTGGGGTGTGTGTGGGGGGGGGGGTGCAGCAGCAGCAGGAAGCTCCAGCCACTGCTTCCAGAGCTCCAGCCATGGCTGCTTCCAGAGTCCATGGCCCACCGGGTAGGAGGAATCAAGCTGAGGATCAGAGCAGAGTTCAGGGAGCACTTTGCTGGCGCAGAGGCAGGGTTCTCTTGTTTTGCCCTGCTTGGATCTGAGTCACAGTCCTGCTTGGTGGTTCTTGGGGGAGGAGGAGGACTGGTGTGGCAGAGCTTGTGTTGGCTTAGAAGGAGCTCTGAAAACAGCAGTGCAAGGCTCCTGAAGCTTGGGACAAGTCACTCTCTACTTTGAAGGTAGTCATAACCTGACAAAAAGCTCAAGGGTGAAGTAGTTGTCTGAAAACATGAGGAAGGGTAAATGGACTCAGACTATAGAATCTTACTTTGGTGACAATGAAGATCGAAATATACAGCCAGAAGAAGTCAACAAAGTCAAAGAGCCTACATCAAAAGACTCCAAGAAAAATATGAATTGGTCTCAGGCCATGGAAGAGCTCAAAAAGGATTTGGAAAAGCAAGTAAGAGCAGTAGAGGAAAAATTGGCAAGAGAAATGTGAGTGATGCGAGAAAACCATGAAAAACAAGTCAATGACTTGCTAAAGGAGACCCAAAAAAATACTGAAGAAATAACACCTTAAAAAATAGACTAACTCAAATGGCAAAAGAGCTCCAAAAAGCCAATGAGAAGAATGCCTTCAAAGGCAGAATTAGCCAAATGAAAAAGGAGGTCCAAAAGACCACTGAAGAAAATACTGCCTTAAAAATTAGATTGGAGCAAGTGGAAGCTAGTGATTTTATGAGAAATCAAGAAATTATAACAGAACCAAAAGAATGAAAAAATGGAAGACAAAGTGAAATATCTCATTGGAAAAATGACTGACCTGGAGGATAGATCTGGGAGAGATAATTAAAAAATTATTGGACTACCTGAAAGCCATGATCAAAAAAAGAGCCAAGACATCATCTTTCAAGAAATTATCAAGTGGAACTGCCCCAATATCCTAGAGCCAGAGGGTAAAATAGAAATTGATAGAATCCCCCAATCATCTCTTGAAAAAGATCTCAATTCCAGAGTTTCCAGGTCAAGGAGGAAATGTTGCAAGCAGTCAGAAAGAAATAATTTGAGTATTGTGGAAACACAGTCAGGATAACACAGGGACTAGCAGCTTCTACATTAAGGGATGGAAGGGCTTGGAATATGATATTCTGGAGGTCAAAGGAGCTAGGATTAAAACCAAGAATCACCTACCCAGCAAAACTGAGTATAATACTCCAGGCAAAAATATAAACTTTCAATAAAATAGAGGACTTTCAAGCTTTCTCCATGAAAAGACCAGAGCTGGATAGAAAATTTGACTTTCAAACACAACAATCAAGAGAAACGTGAAAAGGTAAGTAGGAAAGAGAAATCACAAGGCACTTACTAAAGTTGAACTGTTTTTTTACATTCCTACATGGAAAGAGTATATTTGTAACTCATGAAAACTTTCTCAGCATTAGGGTAGTTGAAGGGAAAAAAAAAAATATATATATATATATATATATATATATATATATATATATATATATATATAGACAGAGGGTACAGAGTGAGTTGAATAAGAAGAGATGATATCTAAAAAAATAACAGAATTAAGGGGTGAGAGAGGAATATATTGGGAAGAGAGAGATAGAATGGGGTAAATTATCTCACATAAAAGTGGCAAGAAAAAGCAGTTCTATTGGAAGTGAAGGGGGGCTGGAGAAAGGGAATGAGTGAATCTTGGTCTCATTGGGTTTGACTTAAGGGGGGAATAACATATGCATTCAACTGGGTATCTTACCCCACAATAAAGCAGGGGGGAAGGAGATAGGAGAGGGGGGATGATAGAAGTTAGGGCAGATTTGGGGAGGAGGTAATCAAAAGCAAACACTTGTAAAGGGACAGGGTCAAGGGAGAAAAGTGAATAAAGGGGGACAGGATAGGATGGAGGGAAATATAGTTAGTCTTTCACAACATGACTATTACTTAAATGTTTTGCATAATGATACATGTGTGGCTTATGTTGAACTGCTTGCCTTCTCAAGGAGGGTGGGTGGGGAGGGAAGAAGGGAAAGAATTTGGAACTCAAAGTTCTAAAATCAAATACTCTAATTTTTTTTTTCATACAACTGGGGAATAAGATGTACAGGCAATGGGGTATAGAAATCTATCTTGCCCTACAAGAAAGTAAGGGGAAAGGGGATGGGAGGTGAGAATCACAGAAGGGAGGGCAGACTGGGGAATGCGGCAACCAGAATATATGTCATCTTAGGGTGAGAGAGGGTAGAAATGGGAAGAAAACCTGTAACTCAAAATCCTATGGAAATCAATCTTGAAAACTAAAAATATTAAATAAAAAAAGATGTTTATCTACAAAAAAAAGGCAAAAAAACAATCTGTGAGTAGTAGTAGATGCCCTCTGGAATCTCAACCTGCCATTTTGAGTTGGTAAATGCTGCTATTTCTTCTCCTTCTCCTTATTCTTCTCCTTCCCCTGCAACACGAGGTCCCTCTCTCCACTCAGGACATCATATTTTTATATATTGGTGCTCTGTCCAAAGGAATATAATTTTTGGTCACTTATGTTTTGAAAGATATTTGGGGGTTTAAAAACTGGCACACTTTAATCTTTGTCTTGTGAATTTTTCATTTGTAATGTCTTGAAATATAGCTTCGGAAAAAAGGGGTTTTCAAAAAGCCTATTTTGATTCAAATGGAGCTACTTAACTATACCTTTAAACCTGTGACACTCTGGCTTTCATTGAATGGCCAATAATAGGCCCTAGCCCAAGCTTCTGTTGCTCATTGTTAGTTTTGGTGGCTTTAAAGGAGTGTAAGTAGCATTTATTTTTCTTCCCCAGGCCATCCTTTGTTTCAATTCTTTCATAGCCCTTAGTCACTGAATGGGTGTTGCCTCAGACAAAGTGAAACCTTGGAAAGACCTCAATTTAGAAAGGCCAAGCTTACCCACTGCATCCTGAGCCGTTGCCAGTCATCTTGACTTTTGTCTTGCCACTGGTCTTTGCCAACTCTGGAGGAGAGCGTGATGTTGATGACTGCAGGACTCTTCCTCATTTAAATCCAATGCACATTCAAGTCAATATATCATCCTCATGATGTCATCGGCCCTCTTTGAGAAATAAAGAACAGCAACGGTAAAGAGAAAACCAACAACAAAATCAAATATTAATGCTGTGAAATTATCAAGGACAAACATAGTTTTTCAATGCATTGATCACATTCTAGTTATTTCCTCTTTTTTTGCCTTTAAATATTGTTGTTTTTATATGAGATTATACTCTGCTTAAGAAGTAAGGGAAAACTATGATAATATGAAAAATACCACCAATGTAATTAATAAGAAGTTTTAATTTAAAGTTTTATTGTGATGCTTTTCTTTGTATTTATTTTTGTGCATCAGTCTTTATTATTGCCAATTCTGTATCATAGCTTTCCAACATACCCCTCGTGGATAAAGCTTCTCTCTTGTGACAAATGAGTATAATCAAAAAAGAAGAAGTATTTTAGTAGTCATTTCTGAAGATAAATGTCTTCTTCTAAAACCTATACTCCTTATCCTTTCTTCTGAGAAGTGAGACGTGGTTCATTCTTAGTCTTTTCAAGTCATATCTGGTCATTGCATTGATTAGATTTCTCCTCTTTCAAAGTCGTTTGCATTAAAAAAAATGTTATGGTCCTCAAATAAGTCTGTGCCATGCTTTTGCTAAATTGACTCAGCATTAGTCCATCTAAGTCTTACCAGTTTTTTTCCTGAATTTTACCATCTTTTATAGCATAATAATATTCATTACAAATTATATATCATGATTTGTTCATCTGTTCCCCAATTGATGGAATTGCAATTTGTTTACAATTCTCTACTATACAAATTATTATACTTAGTGGCTCTTTCCTTCCTTTGTGTACCTTTTTTAATACATATGTAGTAGTGCTAGATATGGCAAAAGGCCATATGGCCAAAGGATTTACAGAAATTAACAAGTTGTAAAGTACAGTTCCAAACTGATTTTCAGAATGATTTGACCAACAAACTTTTCTACCAACAGGACGTAAGTGTGCCTCTCCTCTCAGAGCCCATCTGACAATTATGAATTTCCCTTTCTTTTTAATTTCTGCCCATCTGATGAAAGTGAAATAGAAATGCAAAGTTGTTTTAAATAGCATTTGTCATGTGGTTATTGATAACTTGGATTTCTCTTCTTGAAAACTTACTATTCATACGTGTGAACCATTTGTCCATTAGGGAATTGCTATTCTTATATACTTTTTTTATATTTTCTATGTAAATTGGTTATCATAGGTAAATAAATATTCAGAGAAATTTCTTGCAAAATCCCTTCTAAATAGGTATGTCCTTTTAGAGGTAGTGTGGAGGGTTATCTTGTTTTTGCCCATACAGATTTTGTATGTTCTTATGCATGTGACTAAATGTGCCCTACATGGAGCCAAGAAGATATATTTCCACAGTCTCCTGCTCCTACTCTTCTCCAAAGAAAACTTTCATTCCTGCCAGGAGGGGAAGCAGGAGGGTGATGCAAAAAGCTGACCACTCTATTCTCCTTAGAAAGACAGAGTACTGAGATAGAATTCCATCTAGGGTATTGAGGTAGCACAGTGGATACAGTGTTGGGCATGGAATCAGGAAGATCTGAGTTTAAGCCTGGTCTCAGACAGTTACTAGCTACACAAGTCACTTAACCTCCATTTGCTTCAATTTCCTTACCTATAAAATGTATATAATAATAGCAGCTACCCCCTAAGGTTGTTGTGAGCTATAATGATATAATATTTGTAAAGCATTTAGCACAATGCCTAGCAAATAGCAAGCACTATATAAATGTTAGCTATTATTATTATTTTTTTTATTATTATAGCTATCTGCTTCTCAAAATAGTGTTGGTCTAGGGGAAGCTTCATTATTTAGGGAAGCAGATAGCAATAAAATGAATAAGAATAAGAACTAACTATAGTTCTAAGAATAACTAACTATAATTTACATTTATGTGGTCTAGAGGAAGCTACAACCTGTACCCCCAGGATCATTGTCTTGTCAGCTTGGAGAGGCTTGCATAACTCAGTGGAACCCTGAACTAAGCCATGCAGTAGTGGTAATCAGGGAGGGGCTTTTTGCTGTTCTTCCCTTAAGTGCCTTTAATGATTCTGGTCTTTGTTTGAAGGGGGAAGGTAAGGTGGGATCTTTTGTCGTGGAATGTTCCTCAGCACTAAGGCAATGGAAAGTCATTGAATTGTATATGTCATGGTACTGGTGATTGGAGCTTTCCCAAACTGACTTCTCACACTCTAAATTGTGAGCCTCAAGTGCCCCAGGGCCCTGAGACTGGTAGACAAGATCCAAGGTTGGCATTTGACTTTTGGGGGTACACTCATTGAAAGAATATGGGTGATGAGACTCTGGACAAGCTGTTGAACCCGCTCTCCACCCCCAGCGTTGTAACCCAGGCAGATAGATGTTGGTTGTTCTCTGATAACTGTGTATTGTGATTTGATCAGACAAGGTCTGTCTGCTGATATTTGTAATTTCTGTTTGTATTTGCCCTGAAGTTCAGGAGGGTGATCTTCTCCCCCTGAACTAAATGAATGATATATGTATGTTTAATTAAACTGAGATTGTTAACCTCTTAAAGTTGCTTTCCTTAGAAAAGTAGATCAAAGAACCTGTGTTAGCAGCCCTTCTGTGTGCTGGTTGTTGTCGGTTTTATACAGCTACAGCAGTTGTTAGCAGACTGTTACTATGGTTACCCAAGACAGATAGATCATAGGGGAGAGTCCTGACAAAAGGTGATCCACTGGAGAAGGAAATAGCAAACTATTCCAGTATCTTTGCCAACAAAACCCCATGGACAGTACTAAAATAATAAAAGTGATAGCATCAGAAGATAAGCCCTTCAGATTGGAAGGTATCCAATACTCTGCGGAGGAAGAGGGGATGGTCGCTACCAGTAGTTCCAGTACTAATGAAGCATCTGGGTCAAAGTAGAAAGGAACCTCAAATGTAGATATATTTGGTAATGAAAGGAAGGTCCAATACCATAAAGATCAACATTGCACAGGAACTGGGAACATCAGATCTATGAACCAAGGTATGCTGGATGTGGTCATAGAGGGGATGGGAAGATTAAAATAAACATGTTGGGTGTCAGTAAACTGAAATGGATGAGAATGGGTGAATCTAATTCAAATGATCACTACATATACTACTTTCAGAAAGAATCCTTTAGAAGAAATGGCATAGCTCTCATAGTCAATAAAAGGGTGAAAAGAGTAGTACTGGGATATAGCCTCAAAAATGACTGAATGATAACTGTTCAAGTTTGAGGCAAAACTTTCCACATCTATACTCCAATCACTGATGCAAAGCATCCAAAGTTGATTAGTTCTATGGATAGCTATAACATCTTGTCGAAATCACACACACACACACAGATAAGTGCATGCGCACATGTGCACACATGCACACACACACACTAAATAAAATATTTCACATTCATCATAGGAGATTTGAATGCTAAATTAGGAAATCAAAAAACAATTAGAATAAAAACCAAATGTGACCTGGTAGTGTAAAATGAAGTAGGGCAGAGACTAATTGAGTTTTGTCAAGGAAACTAGCTTGTCATAACTCTTTTTCAACCCAAAAGGCAACTATACACATGGACATCACCAGGTAGCCAATATAGAAATCAGATTGATTATACACTTTGTAGCCAAAGGTGGAAAAGCTCTATATAGTCAGTTAAAAGAAGACCTGGAGATGACTGTGGCACAGATCATGAGCTTCTAATTGTAAAATTCAGACTTAAATTGAATAAAGTAGGGAAATTCATCAGATTATATAGGTGTAACCTAAATAACATCCTTTATGAATATGAAGTGAAGATAATGAATAGATTTTAGGGATTGCTTGAAGAACTATCAACAGAGATTTGCAATATTGTATAGTAGCAGCTATTCCAAAGCAACATTCCAAAGAAAAAGAAAGCAAAAATCACAATGGCTCTCTGATGACACTTTACAAATAGCTGAAGAAAGAAGAAAAGCAAAAGAGAAAGGAGGTAAAAAAGACATACCCAACTGAATACATAATTTAAAAGAAAAGCAAGGAAGAATGAGATATTCTTAAATAATTAGTGCAAAAGAAATATAAGAAAACAATAGAACAAGAAAGACAAGAGGTCTCTTCAAGAAAATTACAGATATCAAGGGAAAGTAGCTTCAAAAATAGTCATGATAAAATACAAAATTGGTAGTGGTTTAACAGAAGCAGAAGAGATTAAGAAAGGTTGCAAGAATACACAAAAGAACTATAAAATAAAGATCTTAACATCACCAATAACCACGATGGTATAGTTACTGACTTAAAGTCAGATATCCTTGAGAAGGTGGTCAAATGGGCCTTAGAAAGCATTGCTGCTAACAGTAAGGTTTAGAGGAGGTGATACTATTTCAAAGCCTAAATTATAATGCTGTTGAAGTGCTGCACTCAATATTCCAGAAAATTTGGAAAATGTAACAGTAGCAGATGGATTGGAAAAGATCCATTTACGTTCCAATCCTAAAGAAAAGCAATGCCAAGGAACGTGCAAATTAACAAACAATTATACTCATTTGACACACCAGAAAGGTTATGCTTTAGATTTTACAAGCTAGGCTTCAGCAATATATGGATCAAGAATTACCAGAGATTGGTTTTTCAGAAAGGCAAAGAAACTAAAGATCAAATTGCCAAGATTCATGGGATTATGAAGAATGCACAAACAAACAAAAAACCCACCCATTTCTGCTATGGGGATCACAGCAAAATGTGGTAAATCTTCAAAGTATGGGAGTACCACATCATCTTATTTCTCTCCTGAGGAACATGTATGGGAGGCAAAGAAACAGTCGCGTATCTCCCCCAAGAGGAATTTCTCTAAAGTCTCTAGTGTAAGCAGGCTGGGGACAGGGATATGACTGAGATTGTCAGCTCCTCTACATGTCAGCTTCTTCCCAGAGTCTTTCTCCCTCCAGAGTTCTACTGAGAGGCTGGGATGAATGGCCCATCTTCCCTTTCGATGATGGGATTCTGAAGCCCCAAATCTCTCTTCTCAGATCTCACCAACTCTACTCAGACTTGAAGGCATGGGTAATTGCATAATCTTTCTACACCAATGAGAAGAGAGTCTCACATGATTGGCTCATTGAGCTAAATGAACACACTGATTTTGTTCGCGCTAAAACTTTTAACAATTTAATCTAAATCTATCAAAATTTTCCACTTTACCTCCTGGAATTATCCCTATTTTTGTTTGGTCAAGAACCCTTTTCTTATCTAGAGCTATGAAAAAAAAATTCTTCATTTGCCTTTTATTCCTTTATGATAATATTTATTTTATATCTGGATCATGAGATCGTTGTTGGATATGATACAAAATGTTGGTTTAAACTTAATTTTTCCCATTTTCCTATCAGTTTTTGTGGAATAGAGAGTCTTCATCCCAGAATCTTGTGTCTATGGGATTACTGACCAATAGAATGATATATATATATATATATTTTTTTTTTTCTGCAGCTTGTACATCTAAGCTTGTGCATTGATATTTTTCCTATTAAAATGCCAAATTATTTTGATAATCATTATTTCACAGAATAATTTGAGATCAGCTAAGCCCTCTTCCTTCCCACCATTTTCATTATTCTCCACCTTCCCTGCCTCCATAAAGTTTCTTGACCTTTTTTTCTACCAGATTAATTTTGTTATATTTTTTTTCCTGGTTCAATAAAATAATCCTTTGGAAAGATAACATAAATGGCACTGAATAAGTACATTAATTCATGTAGCATTCTCGTTTTTATTATATTAGTGTATTCCAACCATTTCTCTAATTATTTAATTATTCTTCTATTTTAATGGGTATTTTGAAGTTTTATTCACGTAATTTACAAGTATAGCTTGGTAAGTAGATTGCCAGATACTTTTCATATTCACTATTAATTTTAAATGTATTTTTTTCTATTTTTTTCTTATTTTTTTAGTAATATAAAGAATGGTTGCTGCATTTTGTGTGTGTGTGTATGTGTGTTTGTGTTTACATCTTGTAATTTTACTGAAATTGTCATTTCAATTCCTTTTAGTTGATTCTGAAGGATTCTCTAAGCAAGTTTACAAATAATCTACACATGGTAACTTTGTTTTAACAGGTCTGTGCTTTTATCCTCAATTAATTTTCTTTTTTATCCATGTGAATATTTGCCAGATTTTGACTTCAGTTCCCTTTCCTTCTGTGACCCAGGGCAATTTGTGCTAGTTGCAGATTTAGTTTTCCATTGAGGCCATCCATTCTGTCTATTCCATCTTTTATGGTAACTAGAAAAAGTACTGACTTTAGGATTTCTGTAGGGTACTGGTGTTGTTAAGCAAAATTGTCATGTTAAGCAAAATTAGCATTGCTTTTGTTTCTTTTGAGTGGAAGTGCTTTCAGCTGTTAAGTGCTAAGCCCCAGGCCCAGGGCCCTGTCAGGTGTGAAACCTGTGTGGGTGTGGAT
>CM053626.1:101660952-101713061 GCA_028646595.1 Phalanger gymnotis | reverse complement strand
AATGGGCTTTCTGGGCCTGGAGTCTTTTTGTCAAGATGTTGGAATGGGGAGGCTGGTTCAAGTTTTTGCTGCGGTGGGGCCTAAATAAATTTCTTGTTGTTTTCTCCTTAGAGAATCTCTCATACCTTGTGATTTCGGACCATTCAAACATATACATGATTATATTTGAGATCATAAATTCGGCCTTCCTACTACAGTACTACGTTGCTGGGGCTTCTCAGATATTGTGGTGGCCCTCTTTCCGAGAGCAGGTTTTAAGACTATTGGTAGACAGCAACAGAAGTCGACCTAGGAGCCATATTGGACCTTTATCCTTCCGTGACCAGGTACAATGCTGATTTTTTTTTCTCCTATTGAGACTAGAGTTTTAGGAAATTACAGGTGACTGTATTTCCTAGTTTTTTCTATCGCTGTCTAGAAGCTATGGGAACTGGGTCAATTCCTTGGACTCCTACGAGCCATGGCTAATATCCACTGACTTTAGAACACAAACAGCAATACTGGTTTCCTACTACTTTCCCTGTCACCACAGTGAATGTACAAGCCATCTTACTGTCTTATTAACAGTCTTGAATTAATAGATGAACTTAATTCTCTTTTGTTTTCTTTATCGATTTTCTTCCCAGTGCATTTATAGAAGTTTTCTTGGGTATTTCTGGGAGACCTGAACTTCTTTAGATCTATTAAAATTGACGTGGAAGTCCTCATTATATTTATGAAATAAGAAATCACTGTAATATTGAAATAAGACTGTGGCAAGGCATTGTTCTAATTAACCTCTTCTTCATTGTATTATTTAAAAAAAAAAGATATTCAATCAAAGTCCATTCATGTGGATAGTTACATGGATTTGTTTCAAATATGTGTTTTCCTTAATCTGGCCTACAGCTATCTCCTAGGATGATTTGCTATATAGAGTGAAAATTATAGCTAGCTCTTTTGCATTCAAAAATTCTATCTTATCCTAGGAAAAGTGAATTTCCCGATCCATATAAGTATTTGAGCATACCATATGGTTATGAGGAAGATCAAGTGTAATTAACACAATGACCAGAAGACAAGGCATAACACCGCTAATTAGAATGAACCTCTGAAAATGATAGGGTTATATAGAAGAATCCTGCAAACTGTAGTTATTTGGGCTTTCTAGTGAACTAATGGAAAAAAAAAGATGATTAAGATTATATCTTAAGAGAAGAAAAATGAGAAGAGGATTCAAAGATAGGTCTGTATTTAAAAAGTTTTGAGACAAAAGACATCCAATTTAATGAGGCAAATTTAAAAAGAAAAGCTTTGATATATTAGTTTAGAAGTATATCTTCAAAGAATTAAAAACTAAGGATTGACATAATAGGACATTTTGCAATCCATTTAAACTGATCAGTAGCTAGCATTTTAATAGTAGCTAGCACTTATGTAGCACTTTAAGTTTTACAAAGCACTTTCCATTTTAGAGATGAGAAGAACTTGCCTAGGGACAGCTAGTGTCTGATATGAAATTTGAATTCAGGTCTTCCCCTCTCCACATTGAAGTGCAGGGCTCTATGCACTGCACCATCTAGCTGCCAGTGAGCTAATAAGTGTTGGTTTTTTTTCATTTATTTATTTGCTGCTGGCTTTTAAAAATTTTATTTGCTTTGTTTTTGTTGTTTATACATTTCTTTGGGGGTTGTGCCATATATTTCAGATTGGTCCTCACTCAAAACAGTTAGTTTTGACTCTTCTTGGAGCAGAAATTGCATGCATGTATCTAACATCAAATCACTGTATTTTTAGGAAATTCTCAATTAATCAGTCCATAAGCATCTATTGTGCCTATTATCTTCCAAGCACTATGCTAAACACTGAGATACAAGGACAAAGAATGAAACAGTATGTATTGGCCAAGATCTCACTATCTAATGGGAAAGACAAGGTAAGATATTTATATATACATGAGTGTAAGTATAGATATGGAGATAGAGATAGACATAGCCAGAGATAGAGACTGAGATAGAAAGAAAGGTAAATAAGCATATAGATACAGATGTAAATGTACATGGGTATATAGCCTTATGATTATATGCAACTGTGTGTGTGTGTGTATGTAGTCTATGTGTATGTGTATACACCAAATAAGTACAAATATAAAGAGAACAAAGGATTTAAAGTAGACCCTTGGTGTCATGGTACATGGTGTCAAAAACAGTGTAGGAAACCACATTGCATGTGGTCTATGGTAAAAAATAATTATAAATTATGTGATATCCAGTCAGCCAGAGATAATGTATGTGTAATCCTCTCTAGAAGGAATACATTACTTTCCAATAGAGAGATTTTATTTAGAACAAAAGTGATCATTCTGGAAGAAAAGATTATTCTGTGGTAGCACAATGATATTTGTTTTTTATTTGCTCTCTGAATTGTCAATCACTTGTGTAAATTTGTCAAGTGTTTTCTCTGTATTTCCTTTCATTGTACAATATCTTTTTTTTTCTGTTATCTTAGGTGTGGTGCACCAAATCAGGGGATTCATTTCCTACTGGTGTTGTGAAACTGATTCTGATTTTAAGAAGGAAATGGAAAGTTGGAAACATGCCAGTATTCAACCTAAAGAGTAGCAAAATGAACTCTATATGTTCTCTGATTTAGTTTTGCTTTCTTGCTGACAGCAGAGTGTGAGAGAGCCAACAAAGGCAGCTGTGCTATGGCATGGAGGAAAAAGGGAACTAGAATTTTTAAACAACTACCATTTTGAACTAAACAAATTAGAAAAGCATTAAATTTTTAATAGCAAGTCTCTGAATTGCATGGGAATAAAAGCAAACAGAGCAAATCCAAGCTTAGCTAAATATAGTTAAAGTCAGGAAAAAAGTTTCAGTGCTATAAAAAATAATTTTCAGTTACTTTTAAGAAAAAAAAAACTAAGCAAACGAATATACTACAAGAGCCTCAGTGGTGATGCTGTCAATTCTTTCCTTTGTATTTCCTTCTGGCTCTCAATACATTTACCCTGCTATGAGCTAAGCCAATATATGAAAAATCTGGATTAATAAAAAAAAATGTAAATTAGGAGATGATGATACTTTCTGCAAAAGGGTCTTTTACTTTGAAAAATGGATTATTACAGATAGACAAAAAAACAAGCCTTTAAATAAAGAAAATACATTCAAATGTCATCCAAATTACACGAATATAATCTCCACACTTTTAAGAACAAAATTATAAAATGAAAGAAGTCTTTGGGTTTTAATCTAATTAAAGAAAAAATTTATATTATTAACTGTAATATTTTGATTGATTGTATTCTAAATTCAATCTTGAATAGAATTTAGGGCGTTAACAGTAGGATCAGAATGAGTAAGTAGAATTTTTTTTTTTTTATATTTCGCTCAGAAGATGATCTTGGGCCTATGCTGCTGTACTCTTTCATTTTCCCTCCTTCTACATCTCAAAACCTTTTTATGTTGTGACCCATACTTTCTTAACTCTGATCTCAAATGATGAAAAGATTCTTCTTATTAATGCTTAGAGCATTGATCTTATCTTGGAAACTAGGTGGTATAAGGATGGAGCACTAGACCTGGAGTCAAGAAGACCGAAGTTTCATGAATTGTAAAATGAGGGTCATTATAAGACTACTTTCCAGGGTTGTTGGGAGGTTTCTCTCTTTTTCTCTGTGTCTCCCTGTCTGACAATTTCCCTCTCTCTTTCTCTGTCTCTCTCTTTCTATCTCTCCTGTCTCTTTGTGTTCATCTCTCTCTCTCTCTCTCTCTCTCTCTCTCTCTCTCTCTCTCAACACACACACACACACACACACACACACACTCTCCCACTCTCTTTGTCTCTTCTTTTGCTTTCTCCGATATTATTAGGGTTAACAAAGCTGTACGCATAGTACAATACTGGTTCTTTGTTTAAATGATAAGCATTTGAATTCTGAAATACTCTAGAACTTCATATGAACATAGGTACCTTTCTATCTGTGTTGTCCATTACACACATGTACACTGAAGCTGTTCTGAGTAAAAGTTATTTTCTTCCTCTCCTTGTGGGTAGCCTGGCTTAGGCTCTTCATGCCAACTCTGTCCATGCTAGGAGACTTCATAAATAGTAATACCACCTCAAAATATCTTCATTCCTTAGCAGGTACTTCCTCATAAAGGAGCAGAAAGAACAATGGAAAATAGTGGGACTTTGACAAGTATATCCTTACATCAAGTCTAAATTGTCTTCTGTGTTTCTTCTCTCCGTGGATATTTCTTTTAATCTCTTGGACCAAAAACACAGCATGTCTTATCCTTCTTCTATGTAACAGCTTTTCAGATACTTATTATAGTCCCTATCCTTCCAAACCTCCTCTTCCTCAAGCTAAACATCCTCAGTTTGTTTATGTGCGTGTGTATGTGTGTGTGTGCTAAAGGATTTTCATGTAGCACAAACTTAAGGACCTTTATGAGCCTGCTTGTCTACCCACAGATAGTATCTAGCTTATGAATGCACATTCCAAAATGTGTTGTCCAGAATCGACTATAATACTTCAGATATGGTCTAATGAGGACAGAGAACAGAAGTGCTATTCTCTCATTATTCTCGGTCGTCCTTCTCTAAATTAAATCTTAATTTACACCAGCTTTCTTGAATATTGTATATCATTACTGGCTCATATTGAGTATATAATGGCTTCGATTTTTTTTAAACAAATAGCCATCTTGCCAAACTTCTCCCATTTAGTGCTTAAAACATTGATGTCTTAAGCTCGAGACTTGTATATGTATCTCAAATAAAATGGCATCTCTTTAGATTGGTCCAGTGGTTAGTCTTTGAAAATCTTTTTTGACTCTTGACTCTACTAACTAAAATGTTACATATTACTCTCAGTGTTCTTTCATGCGCATACTTAATAGTGTCTTAGCACAGTGTTTGGATATGTAGTATGCAATTAATGTATGCTGGTTGACTGCTTGACTTACTTCTTAAATCTTCCCAAATGATATGACATTCATTCATACACGGTATACCAATCTCATTCATGATATTACACAGTTAGAGCTAGATGAGGCCAAGCTACTTATTTTACAGATAAGGAAACTGAGGCCAGGGGTATTATGTGACTTGCCCAGAGACTTCCAGCTACTACGTGTTTGAGTTAGAATTTGAACCCAGGTCTTTCTGATTCCAAGCCTAATAGTTTCTTCATTATACCATCACATATTAAGTCACCACAATAACAATTCAAATGAAATGCTGTTTTGTTTTAGCCTTTATTATGTTATTACACTTCAACCTTGCAACGACCCCAGTATATAATAATAAAAATAGTAATTAACGTTTATATAGTACTTACTATATGCCAGGCATTGTGCTAAGAATTTTACAATTATTACATCATTTTATTTTCACAACTCTGGGAAGTTCCCATTATTACCTGCTATTATTCTCCCTATTTTACAAATAAGCGAACTGAAGCAAACAGGTTAAATGATTTTCTCAGGGTCACAGAGCTAGTAAGTGTCTGAGGGAAGAGTAGGACTTAGATCTTTCTGACAACAGTCCTAATACTCTTTCTACTGTGCCACCTAGCTACTAAGTGTATAGATAGCATTTGTAGAGTACTTTAAAGATTCCAAAGTATTTTGCATACTTTATCTTATCAGATCTTCATAACTATCCTATTTCATAGTCATGGTATTATTTCCATTTAAAATTATGGAACTAAAGATAAGAGAATTTAAATGACTTGCCCACCATCACACAACAAGTAAATGTCTGAGATAGAATTAAAATTCAATCTTTTGTTTCCAAGTTCAGTGTTCTATACACAATACCACCCATCCGCTTAACCCACTCGATTGATGTGGTTGCTTGTTTCATACAATAATTTGTTCAACCTTTTGCCTATCTTTGGGAACATATTTTGTTTCCAGAAATGTTATTATAGATAACATGAGTATGAACATTTTTATATCTTTTTTTTCCCTGTCAGTTATTTCCCTGGAGTATAGTCTTTGTATGAAGAACTCTGGGTCAAAGTATATGAACAATTTAATAACTTTCCTGGGATATTTAAATTTTTTTTTGGAATTGTTTGGCCAGTTCAAAGATGAAACAGCAGTAAATTAAAGTCACTGTGATCTCACAACCTGTATTTGTAGAAAATTCTCTAGGAAATTAAGACTTTATGTGACTTGCCCAGAGTCATGTATCCAGTATTTCTGTACTTAAGACATGAGCATAAATCTTCCTAATCCAAAGTTGGCTGCCTATCCCCTAGGCAAAACTTATTCTCATTGTGTCTGATTTTATTGGCAGCAAATTGCTTTTTTTTTTCTTTTCTCCCTTAGATCCTAAGCATCAGTCACAGTTTCATACATACATATATATAAATGCATATATGTATATGTATTCTTATCGATAAAGATTTGTTAAATTAAACTTATTTGAGGTACCACAAAAGACCACAAAGGAACCTATTGATGTTAATTTCATTTTACCAGGTGATATTCATAGCATTTTTACCACCAAAACCACCTCCACAGATGATGGCTTATTTCCTCCTTATCCTGTAGTTGGTACAGAATCCCCTAGTTCATAGGACTTGGAGCCATTTCATTGGTTTGCTGTAGTTTAGTAATTGTCTGGAATCAAAGCTCCCTAGAGCTAGATAGCCCACAAATTCCTAGGTAATCAAGTAGAGGATAGTACAGAAAAGTTTGTCAAATATTTAATTGTTTTCCTTTTTTGCCACTAAAATTATTTTTAGATTCCTCTAATTTTCCTTTTATTTCTTGTTTCAGAGGTTTTTTTTCCTTAGTTTCAGTAAAGGTTATCCATCTAACAACATAAAGACAACCAAGTTCAGTGTAGATAATAGAAGAGAACTTTATGAGAATAAGCAAAGTGATGAGATGTTTTGAAGTGGAACACATACCAAAAGAGAGATGGGATTTGTGAAGGAATTATGAATTTTGCAGGCATGAAAGACACATGAGTGTCTATTTTGAAATTAGAAAGGATTTTCTGGAAGGGCAAGAGGTAACAGCAAGGACTCCAGAAATATGTAGTGTGGGACATACAAGCTTCATAACAATTCAAAGGAACAATGATTGTTTCTAGACAACATTGGAGAAATCAAAAAGGAAATAATAAATAGCCCACATGGAAAAATTCTGTTTCAACCAGTGATCCATTTCAATGACTTTTCAAGTAAGTTAATTTATAATTAGAGTAGAAAATTCATTTTCTATGAGTAGCCAGAACTGGGAAAACTGGATACTTTTAGTTAAGGAAAAGATTCTTGCATGAAAAAATAAAAATCTCTATAATTAGAAATGTTAAGGTTAGCATGTCATAATGACAATGGGAACATTTAAGAGAATTGTGGATGCTGCTCTTGTGACTAGTCTTTGGAGACACTCTGAAGTTCAAATCATCTGTCTCTAAGGTAAGAAGTGTGAAAGATGTTGTTGTTAAAGCCATTTTGCTCCTTTACAGAAATGACAGCAAAATAGTGAAAAAGAAACATTCTTGAAACATATTTTGAAAAAAATCATGCCTAAGTCATTTTAAAATTTTTTTTTAAGAAAAGAAACATCAAAGTTGAATTATATTTGCCCTTCTCTATGTAGTCCACCTTGAGTAGTAATAACATAAAATAGGCAAGATGATATGATTACACTCCCTTTTAATGTGTAAAAATAAAGGTTTGACCCCAAACTAATCTGGCCCATTTCTCTCTTTGACTCTGTCTCTGTCTCTTCATATCTCTCCTTCCACATCTTTGCCTATACATACATGCAATGCATATATATGTATGTGTGCATGCATGCATGTGGTATGTGTTTCTGCACAAATTCCATATGCATGATATATGTACATATGTGTACATATGCATATATATATAATATCACTTACACAATTTAGAATATATAAGGATTCTATAATCTCCAGTGGGAGCAAGTTGAAGTTTGAATAGCAGAAGAAAAAAAAGTCTAAAGCAAGATGCCCAAACCACAGTGAAAACCATTTTTTCAATCGACACACTTTGCCTCAGAAACTGAAATATGGAACATAGAATTTGTGTATTTCTTGTAAAATGTAAGACATTAGTTCTTGTTTCATAGTTGAAAGAGATATGGGCTAGAGAAGGAGATAATCATCTGAAGTGGAGGTGACTCTCAAAACATCTGGATAAACAAGAAAATCTTTTTATTAGTCAAGTGAAAAGATAGGAAAGTAAAATTAATAACAAATATGTGTAAGAATGGGATTGAAATTTACTTGATAAGATCATCTCAATCCATTTTCAGTAGTGATAATATTCCCAATTGGTAAATAAATGATAGGATTAAGACAAAGTGTAAAAATAAGTCTTTTAAGCTAGAATGAAATTGAAGAAGAATTATGTTCAAAATGGCTAAAGTGACTTGGACACATTTAGGCATCATTTACAAATAATCAAGCTGCTCTAGAACTGGAGTTATTAGAAAGGTATGAGTCTGCAAGTATGGCTTTGCAGTAAAATCTCTGAAGATGAAGGGGGATAGGAAGTAAATAACTGAGCTGCAACCTTGACCAGATCTCCCCAAATTTTATCTTTAAACTTAGAAAAACTTGGCAAAGGGTTTGGAAGAATGATTTTAAATTTCCCATCTTTTCATGTTTCTAGCTACAACCCTTGATCAACTGAAAGCAATGTTGGTGTTGCTTACTAAAACTGAAAAAAAAAAGATTCACCATGCTTAAAGGGAAATTCTCCAATATCCAATCAATTGGAAAAAAGGATGATTAGCAACCAGAAATTGTGAGTAACACTTTTGCCACTATAAGCTAAGTTTGAGCCAACTTTTCCCTGGATTTTGTATGTGCGTAAGAGAGAGTGTGGCACAGAACTGGAGGAGGGTGGGAGAGTTATGTACCAACTGTTCTTACTGCAATATCTTAGTAATTATTACTTTATAAAAAACTACTGAAGGCTAACTAAAATAATTCTCAACTGGCTATTTTGTTAACAAACATAATGGTAGATGTTCAAGTGGATGGCATTCACGAATCAACTTTATCTCTTCTGGGATGCTCTTAGAATCCTAACAGAGAGTCTTTCTCCAGGACCAAAGACTCGCCTATGAGAGCTGGATTTGATATAAGGATGCTTGGTGGCTTGGAGGTTATATATAGGATATATATCCCAATTAACTTTGCACACTTGTTCTCCAAAACTGTCCTTTAGGCGCTAAGTGCAATGACCATGCCTGAACAAAAGTTACTGAAATTATGTATATTTAAATTGAGCTTATTTTATATCAGAGCATTTTATTATAGAATACAGAAACTATTCTGACCTCTGAAATATATTCCCCATTTTTCCTAATTCTGATATAATTTTATTTTTTTTTCCAAGGAATTGAGAAAGAAGAGCTTATATACAAACCTCTTGTATAGGTTTTTCCTAGGGGTTTTGTGTTGCTTTGTAGTTTTCCTCACCCCTGTTTCAAAATCAGATAAAAACAGACTTTTTCAAGAATTTCATTACATACTTCTACTCTAAAGTCTTGTTAATGGTAACAATACCTACATATTCATGGAACTTCATTGGGTACTAAAACTTAACAACATTTGGAAAATAGAACAGTATATAAATGCATAGTTGTTATTATAATAATACTTATTACTACATTTGATTAAAATGTATTAAATGTGTGGCACTATAATCAGAATGAAAATAGTTTCAGTGTTAGTAATATCTTTTTGAAATTCACATTTCTTTTTTTACATTTACTGGTTATTATAAATATTCCCAATTTCTTAACCATGGAAGGTTAGAATAATTAACATATTCATTCATTCAATTTTTTTATTACATACACACTATATGTGGTGCTAAACACTGTGGGAGTTGCAACATTCAATGTCTTCCTTGGATTGCATGAATATTTATGAAAGAAATTAATTTTCTGTGCTATTTTATATTTATGAAAATGTGACAAAATAATTTTGTAATTTGGTCAACAAGCATTTATGAACGCTTACTTATTAATTCAGTCAACAAGCATTTATTAAACATTTATTATGTGCCAGGCAGAGTGACAAGTATTAGGGCTACAAAGAAAGATAATAACATGGCCTTGGTCCTCAAAGAATTTACATTTGAATAGGAAGAAAACAACTATGCACATACAAAAAATACACTGAATAACTTGAAAATTATCTTGGTAGAAAAGTAGTAACAAGTTTGGGAGAAGAGTGTGGAGTCAGAAAGGACTCTTGTGGAAAGTGGGATTCAAACTGATTCTTTAAAGAATCCAGGAAACTAGAGGCATAGTTGAAAAGAGAAAAATATTCCAGGCATAGAGAAAAGTCAATGCAATTCCCAGAGCCAATAGATGGAGTATTCTTTTTGAAGGTGAGCAAGTACTGGGATAATAGAGTACACACGATGGAGAATAATCACTTAATAAATAAATATTTATTAAGCAGTTACTATGTTCCAGGCATTGTGCTAAGCACTGGGGATACAAAAAGAAGCAAAAAACAGCTCCTGCCCTCAAGGAACTTAATGTCTTATGGGGAAGACAACATGATCAAAAAAAAATATACAGAGCATGAAACTGAGAAGCTATGACAACAGATTGGATGTGGGGGGGGGGGGAGGTGAGTGATAGTTATGAGTCTAGGATAACTCCTAGGTAGTAAGCCTGAAGAACTGGGAGAATAGTATTGCCCTCTATAGAAATAGTGGTAGTAGGAAAGAGGCACAGTTTAGGGGTGAAGATGATGAGTTATATTTTGAAGATACTGAGTTTAAGATGTTTACTGGAAATTTGTTTGAGATGTCTGAAAGGTAGCTGAAGATGTTAGATTGTAGGTGAGCCAAGTGTTTCAAGTGAGGATAGCTTTCTCAAGCATCATCAGCATAGAAACGATAGTTAAATTCATGGGAGCTGATGAGATCACCAGGTGAAGTAGTATAGATGGAGAAGAAAAGATGGCCCAAGAAAGAACCCTGAGGGTCACTTATGGTTTGAAGGCATCATCTGGAAGAGGATCCAGAAAAGGAGGCAGAGGTGCAGTTAAACAACTAGAATGAGAACCAGAAATGAGATCCCAATAACCCAGAGAGAAGGGAGTATAAAGGAAGGGAGTGATCAAGACTATTAAAAAAGAGAGAGGTCAAAGAGAATAAGGATACAAAAAGGCCATTGAATTTGGCAACTGAGATCATTAGTAATTTTCGAAAGAGTAGTTTCAGTAGAATGAAAAAGAAACTTAATTGTAAGAAGTTAAAAAAAAAAAGAATAAGAGGGGAGAAAGTAGAGGCAACTATGGTAGATGGCCTTTTCAAGGAATTCAGCTACAAAGGGGAGAAGAGACATAGGATGGCAATTTACAGGGATGGGAAGGTAAAGTGAGGATTTGTAAGGGTGATGGTGACATAAGTATGTTCATAAGGGGACGGGAATGAACCAGTAGATGGAGAGATTAAAAATAAGTAATAGCATAGGGATGACAGAGAGAGTAATCAGTTGTAGGACATGGGATGGAATGTGATTGCTTAAATAGAACAGTTAGCATTGGTAAACAGTAAGGACACTTCATCATGTGAGACAGGAGTGAAGGAGGAGATAGTGGCATAAGGCATCTGGATGATAAGAGATGAGGAATAGGAGAGAAGATGGGACTAGAGTAAATGACCTCAAAAGACCATCATAAAATATGAAGCAATCTTCTCAGTTGTGAGAGTGAAGGAAGGAGGAACCACAGAAATTTGAGGAGAGTTGAAAAGGTATAGAGGACAGCTAGATGGCTCAGTGGATAGACTGTCCAGTCTAGAGTCAGGAAGACTCATCTTCCTGAGTTCAAATCTGGCTTCAGACACTTACTAGCTGTGTGACCCTGGGCAAGTCATTTAACTCCGTTTGCTTAAGTTTCCTCACCTGTAAAATTGGATGAGGAAAGAAATGGCAAACAACTCCAGTATATTTGCCAAGAAAACCCCAAATCAATTCATGAAGAGTTGGACGTGACTGAAACGACTGAACAACAACAAAAAATATATGGAAGAGCCACTGCAGAGAGTGGGATACTGAGTTGATATGGGAGGTATAATAGGTTTATCTAGCAGCATTGAGGGCTCAGTTAAGGTTGAGTTACATAAATTGAAGTGGACTATGTCAGAACAATTGTGTAATTTTCTACATCTTTATTCAGTAGCACATTTGTATGAGTGAAGGCAATGAATGATTTGAATGATCCAAGACTGAGGCTTGGCTGGGCTTAATTGGTGATATAATAAGGGAGCTAGGCATTCAAGAGGGAAAATGTGTGGAGTTGAATTGGTTTACCAAAGGGTCAAGACTGAGAAAAGCAGAGAGAGAGAGTATTTAGTGCAAGGGAGATGACATGAGGGCCAAATGATAGGTCAAGGGATTGGGGATCACAGTAAAGATGTCTCAGAGTAGATCTTTTTTTCTTTTAGGAAGGTATAGCAAGAGGTGAAAAGACAATAGATTGTATTTGGTTAAGGGGATTTCAGAATTCTTGAACACATAGGTTGTGGGTTTTGTGGGTGATGGCAAGATCAAGGATATGGTCATCTTTGTGTATCACTGAGGTGCAATGGAAGAGTAGCTAATGAGAAGTCAGTAGATTGAGAAACAGAGTGGTTAAAGTGTTTGAGGAAGAATCAATGTGCATGTTGAAGTTCCCTAGAATGAGGTCAGAAGTTGTGGGAAGATAGAAAAAACATGATAGAAAAATTGAAATCATCGAAGAAGGAAGGAGAATGATCTGTGTGCATTGGATGGTATATATGAATAGCATGAATCTCAAAGAAAGAGAGATTACTGAATGATGGAGGTAGGGGGGGAACCTGGAAGTGTTAACAGAGAGCAAGGATTATTTCCCCTCCCCCGACTTCACCAGTGAGCCAAAGAGAATGAATGAAGGCACAGTCAGTGCTTTGAAGGGTGGCCAGGAAGGCTGTGTAATAAAGGGTAGTCAGGATTCAATAAGAACTAATGATGGAAGGAGAGAGGAATAGATTTAAGATGAAAGTCTGTTGCCTATGGAACAGGCATTCCATAGGGCACAAATGAAAGTCTAGGGTTTTTTTGGCTGAAATTTAGGCATGGGAGCATTGAAGGAAATTAGAATGAAAAATTTGGTGACAAACGGTAAGGAATGGGGTTTGAATGATGTTCTACAGGAGTTCAGAGTCACTGGGACATGAAAGGTAAGACCTGTTGTGAAAATCTTCATCATTGAGTGAAGAGTGTCACTCCCAGTGAAGGTTGGAGATCCAGCTATAGGCAAATTGCAAGAGGCATTATGAAATGGAAGGTACACTGTCAAGTGGAAGGCCTTAATTCACAAGTTCTCTTTCCTCCAAAGGCTGGAAATTAAGAGAGAAACTAGAAATGGATGTCAAGGCTACATAGTAGGGGAAAGACATTACATTTCCCAACAGCTTTCATCTTCCACTTCTCTCGAAGTGGATACAGCATGAGATGGAAAGCCTGAAGTCAGAGGGCAGATTCTTCCTCTTTGCACTGGAAAATTTCCATATCCCAGTTTTGAGATTGGGCTGGCAGTAAGAAGTAGAGTTTGCCTTGTGCTAGTACAGATGAAAGTAGTTGCTTTTGGATAGATGATATATGCCCAGCCCAGCCCCTTATAGCCTTCCCTCAGGAGATACATTGTACTTAGAAAAGGGGAAGTAAACAAATCCTATTTTGCTTAAGAAATCCATGGGACAAACAATTTGAAATGTTCTGAAGATAGGTGATGATGTGGGACTGAAGCTTGGGATATAGAGAAGGTTGGATGTATAGATCTGGGAATTATTTGCATGTTGATAATAATTGAACCCATGAGAACTGATGAGATCAAGAAAGATTGTATGGAAGATAGAGCATTGGGGAACAACCACATTTAGTGGACATTATCTGAATTAATATCCATCAAAAGAGTTTGACATATATTCAACTAGATAGGAGGAGAACCAGGAGAGAGAAATATCAAGAAAATCTAGAGAGGAGAGCTTATTTAGGATAAAACAGTATCAAAAGCTACAGAGATGTTAAGAAGAATCAGGTTCAAGGAAGGGGCATTAAATTTATCAAATAAGAGACCAGTTTTTACTGAAATTTCAGTTGATTGTAGAGATAAGGAGACATATCTATTAGGAAAACAAGCTTTTCGTCATCTGAATAAGTGATAAGGCTGTCATTATATCTTTATCTAAGTCCCTGAAAAAAAGATAGAGTATAAGCTTCATAAAGCCAGATAATTTTGATTTTTTCTTTTTCTCTTCCTAGTACAGTGCATAGTTCACAATAGGAATTCTATAAATTCTCATTTTTATTTATCTATTGACTAATTTGTTTATACATTATTTTATTTATTCATTCATCTAATTATTTTAAGATCTAAGCAATTACATATTTCTGTTTTGTATGTAAGCTCCTTCGAAGAGTAGCACAGAAGTAGAATTGGGATAATTTGTATGTTAATTTAATTTTCTGAAGGCTATCAATATTTATTAGATACTAGATCCATTAAATCCACTGAATTTTTAGAGAATTATGATTGACCAGGGTGCAAATCCTAGCACTGATACTTATTAGTTGTTAGAACATGAACAAGTTATTTAATCTAGCTATGCTTCAATATCCTCATTTGCAAAATAGTGGCACTGACATTTGGCATAGCTATATTTCATAGCATTTTAGGAAAATCAATTTGCCAATCTGAAAGTACTACATCAATATTAATTATTATAATCATTATATGCATTGCTTATATTGACATGTCATTATTTTGCATCATTTTCTAATAAAGTTGTTTTCCAACAAACTTTGAAATGCTTCGTTTAATTTTTTTGTTAGATTTTGCAAAGTTTTTGTAAAATAGCTGACTAAAAAAGAGTTGGTATTCTGATAGCAGAAACATAGGCTGACTGCCGAAATACCTGCCTTGTACTGAACTCTGAGGTTTGTTATCTGTGATTAGTACTTGTCAGTTATACCAAAGACATTGTCATTTTCTACTCTTTGCCCTTGGTCTTCCGTAATAAATTAAGTCATACACTCAGCTGTATAATTAAACTGAATCATGATTATCTGTCTAACATAAATCAGGCTGCTGGTTTGATATACCAGTAGTATGTCAGAGCTTCCCTGGATTAACCTTTCCTTAATTAAGCTATTTTTTTCCCAGAGAAGATAACAGTGTTACATTTGTATAAAGCTTAGCATTTTTTTTAATGATCTTCACCAATCAATGTCTTAGTTAATGCTCACAAAATTCCTGTGAAGTATTATTATCCCCACTTTACAGATTAGGAAACCGAGACTCAAGAAGATTAAGTGGTTCACCCATGATCGTGAGGATAGTAAGTTGTTGTAGAGTTATTTCAGTCTTGTCCAACTATTCATGACCCCCTTTGGGGTATTCTTGGCAAAGATACTGGTTTATTGCTTCCTTCTCCATGTAGCACCAACAACATATTCACAGTGCCTGTGGCAGCTATGAATATGCTGGGGTAGTTCTGAATAGCAAAAGATAACAGTCTCTGAATTGCAAAAGATAACAGTCTCTACATGGAAGACAGAACCAAAACATTCGAACACCAGGAAGCTGAATCCATCATAGCAACAAAGAAGTCTATACACAATAACAATGCAGGAGGCACCAACATAACCAAGCCTTCCCCCTCCTAGGGCCTTCCTACAAAGGAACACACAGCTAGCTGCCTGCTTCCTCTCTCTCTCTCTCTCTCTCTCTCTCTCTCTCTCTCTCTCTCTCTCTCTCAGCCCTAACTGTTCTGACCAACTTCCTTAGTTCTGCTCCACCCTTTCTGTTCCAACCATTCAGCAAGCTCCTCCCACCACAGGCTCATGTGACTCAGGCTTCCATGTAACCCAGGCAGGTCACATGGGTCAATTAATGGATGGGAAAGATTTTCCCATTAAGCAAGCAAAAATATATTAACAATACAAATTAAGGCATACTCTCAGCTGTATAATTAAACTGAATCATGATCATCTATCTATAAATCACCCTGCTGGCTTTATATAACAGTAGTATGTCAGAGCTTCTCTGGATTAACATTTCCTTAATTAAGCTATGTTTTTCCAGAGAAGATAACAATGTTTTATTTGTATAAAGCTTAGCATTTTTTAATGGTTTTCACCAACCAATGTCTTAGTTAATGCTCACAAAATTCCTGTGAAGTATTATTATCCCTACTTTACAGAGTAGGAAACTGAGAATCAAAAAGATTAGGTGGTTCATCCATGATCCTGGGGTTAGTAAGTTATTCTAAAGACATTTCAGTCTTGTCCAACTATTCATGACCCCTTTGGGATATTCTTGGCAAAGATACTTGTGTGATTCATTATTTCTTTATCCATAGGTGGGAAAATTAGGGCAAACATGATTAAATGATTTGCCCAGGATCACACAGCTAGAGGCTAGATTTGAACACAAGAAGATTGTTGCAACAATCTGCTAGCAGCTGCTATACGGGGTGTAAGACCCACAAACAACCAGAACACAGAAAGCTGCCAACACAGGTTCTTTTGATGTGCTTTACTAAGGAAAGCAGCATTTAGGGGTTAACAATCTTAATTTAATCGAACATACAAATATCATTCACTTAGTTCAGGGGGAAAAGCCAGCACCCTGAACTTCAGAGCAAACACTAACAAATTACAAATATCAACAGACATATCTTGTCTGATTCAAATCTCAATTAATAGTTACCGGAGTTTAACAAAGTCTGAACATCCGGGTTTACAAGCTGGAGGGCTTTTAACAACAGCTGCCCAGAGTGTCCACACCAGCATACTGCCAAGAGTGAGAGCCCTTGCAAATAGCGCCATTCTAGCTTTTTATTCCCTCTTTTGTCGTCATCAAACGTCATCAGAGCACCAGAAGTTAGGCTCCTACTATTGGCTCTGGTCTTAGCAACTCCCCTTAGGACTCTGAGGGCTTCACACCTACATAGGCTTAGCACCTATTAAGACTCTATCCACTGTACTGCCTAGCTGCATAAAAATTAGGCATTCTTATGCTAAATTCAATTCTTATTCCATCACACCATTCAGTCTATGTAAAATGATATAGGTTTCATATCTGCTGTGTCTGGTTTCTCATTTTAAGTATAAAAATATAAAAAAGCATAATTCTGCTCTGCAAATAAAGATCCTTGTATAAGCTATGATAGTCCTACATACTTACAAAAGATGCCCAACACATTTCTAGAGCAAAGGTTGGGCCAATTGGATCCTCTGAGTAGATATGTCAGTATTGACAATAGAAATTGTTTTCACTACATCTCTAACACTGATCTTAATGAGAACTGAAATAAAATTCCAAAGACAATACTTTAGTACAACAAAAATAAAGCATTTATGTGCCTTGAAAGCCCATTTGATCATAAACATAAAGATACAACATAAATATAGAGACATAACATCCTTAGATGTCATCTACTGCCTTTATTCATTTTAAGGATGAAGAATTTGAGATCTATGTAAATTACTTGCTCAAAATCAAACAAGTAGTGAATGCCAAAATTTGCACCCATGTCCTCTGGACGCTGAATCCAACACGCTTTCTATCTCAAAACTTCCCTTACATATCACCTGTGAAAGTACAACCCTGCTGTGTTTTAGACACTACTAGACATCAGGGATAATGGACTCAATCCATGTGGACCATGAAGCTTTAGTCTGTTGCATGGCTGCAAATAGCACCTTAGCTTTAGATAATGGCCTTTAAAATGTGTTATTAATTGATCACAAGAATAAAGGATGGGATGGGGGACTAAGTAAGAGAGTGCAGAAAAGGAAGCACAAATTCATCATTTATGCTAGAATAAAAGAGATAAAGCATTTGCCTTCTTCCATGGATAGGTCAGTAACTGTGCAAGTACACATCATAATTATCTGGCTTCCAGCATTTATATATGTAACTACTTTAACAATATGATATTGTCACAGCACATTAAGATTAAGATGAGACATTTTGACTTTGGATTTAATCAAAATCTAGAACAGTTAGGATTTCAGGTTATTCCTTCATAGGAATACTTTCAGTTTCATGTTTTGTTTTGTTATCATTTCTAGTAACAAGAGTGCTCGATTTCAATATTGTGGAGGCATTTTAATCCCCTACTCTCACCTTTGAAAAGACCATCAAACATTCCTGGAATTCATTCCCTTTTCTCTTAGAAACTTGGTGTCCTTCTGTTACATTGCTGGTGGAGTTGTGAACTGATCTAGCCATTTTGGAGAGCAATTTGGAACTATGCCCAAAAGGCTATAAAAATGTACACACCCTTTGACCCAACATTACCTCTTCTATGGCTATATTCTAAAGAGATCACACAAATGGGAAAAGGACCCACGTGTACAAAAAAAATTCATAACGGCTCTTTTTGTGGTAGCAAAGAATTGGAAGTCAAGGGAATGCCCATCAATTGGGGAATGGCTGAACAAGTTGTGGTGTATGAATGTAACAGAATACTATTGTGCTATAAGAAATGGGGAAGATTCGGACTTCATAATAACCTGGAAAAACCTACATGATATAATGACTAGTGAGCAGAGTAGAACCAGGAGAACATTATACACAAACACAGATACATTGATTCTGTGATGTCTAATCTTGATAGACTTGGCTCTTTCTCAGCAATACAAGGTTTAAAGACAACTCCAAAGGACTCATATTGGAGAGAGCTATCTACATCCAGAGAAAGAACTATGCAGTCTGAATGCAGATTGAGGCAAACTGTTTGCTCTCCTTATTTTTTCTTTTTTTTTTTTTTTTTGGTTTTCTTTCTTCTGTCTCAGATTGTTTCTTCTGTCTCTAATTCTTCTTTACAATTTGACTATTGTGTAAATAAGTTTAACGAAAAGTGATATGTAGAAGATATATCGGATTTCATGCTGTCTTGGGGAGGGAGGTGGGGGGGGAGAAAATCTGGAACTCAAAATCATGCAGAACTGTTATAAACTAAAAATAAAAAATCTTAATTAAAAAAAGAAGAAACTTGGTGTCCTTTAATCATTTTCTTAAGAGGCCACCTGTTCAACCAATCTTTACTGATCCCATTCAGCCTTCCCCAGCTATTAGTACTTACTTTTCCTTTCAACTTTCTAGTACAGAGGTTTCCAAACTTATTTGGCCTACTGTCCCATTTAAGAAAAAATTTAGTACTCCCCCTACCCACCAGAAATCTACTTTATTTAATTCTTTAATGTTTTTATTTGGAAATTTGCATCATTTAAAAATATATATTTTTTAACTGACACATCTAGAATTTAATAATTTATTGTAAATTTGCGAAGGTTTTTCCTGCATTGAAATTTTGATGACTCAATATTGCATCATGTAATTGTATAGTATTGTATTATAAACAAAAATGCACATATTCCTGCTGATGCATGCATACTCGACTTCTCAAAATGTGCAACACACTCACCTGCCAACACTTGCTTGTTAAGACCTGTCACCAAACTAGACCACTGATTGGTTATAACTTGCATTTTGTGTGTTTATTTGGAAAATAATGTAATTACTATGACTTCAGCCCTGTTACATAACAGAAGAAATGTACGAATAGTTTTTCAAAATTTTCTTATCTTTTCTTCTTTCCTTATGCTTCCACTGCCCTCTTATTTTTATTCAACACCCCCCAATTGCATCCAAGGCTACTACAGGCCCGCCCCCAACTGTTCCAGCACCCCCCAGGGAAAAGTACTGCCCACTTTGGGAAACTCTAATCTAGCACACACTTTTTTACATATATGTGTTCTCCAACTAAACAGTAAGGTCTTGGAGGGAAAGGATTGCTTAAGTTGTTGTTGTTGCAGTGGTTTCTTCACTGTATTTCTAGTTCCTACTACTATTCCTGGAATACAGCTAACACTTTATCAGACTGACAAACTCAATTTGATTCAATTCAATGATAGCTTTCTCTGTAATAACACTTGTTGCTTTTTTTGTCCTTCCTTCATGAAGAAGAACAATGATATCAGGAGGGTAACGTCTTGGCTTGCAAGTGAATTGACTTTAAGTGAGGCAGGGCTACGCAAAGTCATCAATCTCACCCTCTCCTCCAGGATCATCTAAGTCCAGTGGCAAAACACAGGTCAAGAGGACTGGAGATGAACCCAAGTGCACTGAGAGACCTTTGCCTTTTTAAGTTAAGGTCTTTCCCAGGTCTCAGTTTGTCTGAGGCAATGTCCTTTCAGTGATAGGTTAAGAAATGAGGCAAAAGATGGCCCAGTTTGGCTACTCAAAAAACAAAACAAAACAAAACTGGGAGGGGGCTTCTGGCCAGTATAGAAACAATTACTATTTACACATACTCTCAGTCATCAAAACCCAATGACTAAATGTAAGTCTTGGTCTAGGACCTCTTATTGACCGATCAGCTAGAACCAGACTGATTTGGGTTTAAGGCATGGTCAAGCGTCTGCATTTGAATCCCAATGGGTTTTAGCAAAGCCTGATTTTCCAGAACTTGGTTTTAGGAAATCATAAATGAATCCATATGGGACAAAAAAGCTAATTTTCCCAGCTTGAAAAAATGCTAGAATAAATAAGTAGGAAAGAAGAAAAAAAAATCTAGCCCCTAAACCGCAAGATATCTTGCATGGTTTCAGTGATCAATATTTATATTCCTTTGGGCAGAGCACTAACAGGTAAGGGCATGATTCCTATTGGACATAGGGAAGAAAGAAGGAAGGAAGGAAGGAAGGAAGGAAGGAAGGAAGGAAGGAAGGAAGGAAGGAAGGAAGGAAGGAAGGAAGGAAAGAAGGAAAGAAGGAAGGAAGGAAGGAAGGAAAGAGCATTGCCCAGCTGGAAGTGGCTATTTGTATCTCCCATGGGGTAGCTACTATACTCACATTAACATCTAAAGAACCTTGAGGGAAGGAAATGTGTTTCACTGTTGCTTTTGCCTATTTTTGTGTTGCCATTGTCAGTGCTTAATAAATGCTGGTTCTTATTACTGATATACATTTTTCCTCCTGCTGTTGACCATTTACCTCACTTCAGAGATCTATTTGGCTCTTTTTGTTCCATCTCTTCTATGAATATTCTATAAGCTGCCATGGCTATTACCACTTACCTATAAGTTATAAGCCTCTCCTTTCTTAGCTTGCTTGGTCTTTGGACAACATATTCAGCCCATCATGGGCATCATGCCGTATCCTTCTGACTTGCTACAACTTTACAAAGCTCAGATTGTACCTGTGTAGGCTTCAGGAATTCTGAGTCTTCTATACTTCACAATAAGGCATCACATTAGGACTCTGTGGAGATCTAGTATGTTCTCCTTTCCACTGTAATAAAACTGAGAAATATCAACTCAAGAATCCCTAGGGACTTCCTGTTTCCTCTAGGAAAAACAAATATAAACCTCTCTGGATTTTAAAGCCCTTCTTCCTCAGTCTACTTTATTACCCTCATTATACATTTCTCCTCTCCCCACACATGATCCTGCATTTCTTCTCTCTGAACCTTTGGATTGGTTTTCTCCAGTGTCTATAATACATTGTTTTTTACTTGTACTTTGAAAAATTCCATACTTCCTTTATAATGTATATCATACAATACCTTTACTCACAGTCTTTCCTGATCCCCTGTTAGTGCCTTTCTTCCCTAACTACATTGTATGAATTTGTTTACTCAGTGTATATTTATTGTGCATATATCCATATATGTATATGTTGTCTTCCCTTAAATTGAGAAGCCCCTTGAGAGCTGTGCTTCTTTCTTTTACTTCTTTCTTTCTTTCTTTCTTTCTTTCTTTCTTTCTTTCTTTCTTTCTTTCTTTCCTTCCTTCCTTCCTTCCTTCCTTCCTTCCTTCCTTCCTTCCTTCCTTCCTTCCTTCCTCCTGAGCTTCCTTTAATCCTTCTTTTTATGACCTAGCATAGGTCTAGATATATAGTAGGCACTCAGTGAATGTTATTTTCTTACAGCATACACCACTCAAAACAAACTATGTTGACAAAAAGAAATGCACTTTCCTTGAGATAACCCATTTAAAATTATCTTATTTGTGTGTTTTTATGTTTACCTACTAAATGCTTACTTTTGAGAATAAATTTAGTAACATTAAATTATTTAGTACCTTGAATTAAAATCTGAAGTTATATGTGTCAGAAATGAATAACATGGCGAAAGTTGAAAATTAGCATTAAAAATTGGGTTGTTCACATTTTTAATGGAGAATGAAAATAACTAGCTTCCAAACTGATGAAACTAGATTAATATATCAGAATTTGTGATAGTTCCCAATATGTTAGAATTTTTTTTTAAATCACACTTTTCAAATGTATTCAGAATTGTAAAGTAGAACTATACAGTGTAGTCTTAGATCTGTGATATCAACAATGTAGAGATTCCATCTACCAGTACAGGCCACAACCCTTCCCAATCTATGTGATTTTCATTAATGTATTTCTGTAACTCCTCCAGAGAGCATCCACCAACTACACTGGAGACCTTTCTTTTCATATCTCAAAGATGGCTATTTATAAGTTGTGTCCCATTCTCTTCATATAATTGGATGAATTATTTTTCAAGATGATGTTGATGTTGATGATGTTTCTGTTTTATGCTATCCTCAAGCACCTATTTTGCTAACATGCTTGTACTTTTTTTGTACACAATATTAATATTTCCATTGTTTGTTGGATCACCTGCAACCTTTACTCTTCTCAGAAGACAGATGGATCACCATCACATAGACTGGCTGCAAAAATATTGTTAAAAGGATGGGCTTTTAAAGTTGCAAACAGCTTAAGAAAATTTTAAGTGGGCTTTCATTTCTTGCATTTGTTCTGGCGTGTTAGTTACTTGACTATCTGAATAGACAACTTAAGATACATAAACCAATGAAGCTTCAACTGTCTACCATTGCTGACTTTGTTCTAAGAAAGGCAAACAAAATTAGGCTGCATGTGCATGTTTATTTCTCTCAAAGCTAGCAGAACATCCATATGTATGGAAGTTCATAGTGGAAAACGAGCCTAGAAAACGGTTTTTTGTTTTGTTTTTACTATAAAATAACTTTGACGTGGAGGAAGACAATAGGAAAGGAAAAAGCTGATTGAAAAAAGTTGAAGATTTGAGAAAGATGTGAATGATTGGGGATTCAGTCTGCAACAGAAGACAGGAAGGCATAGGATCAAGTATATAAGGTTGACTTTGGTAAGAAGGCTCACTTACATGTCATAGACTGAGGGGAAAATAGGCAGAATGGAGAAAGAGAGGGGAGTATGGGGGGGGGAGAGAGAGAGAGAGAAAGAGAGAGAAAGAGAGAGAGGGAGGGAGAGAGTGAAGCACCCTTTGGATACCTAAAAATTGATGCCATATAGACATGTCAGACTTAACATGTTTGAACTTATTTATGACTATTGAAAACTACACTATTATCTCAGTCATCCAGATTACAACCACAACATTCTCTCTCACACTGACTCTCCATATCCAAGATTTTGTCAAGCCTCATCATTTCTAGCTTCACAATATTTCTTATATATGTTTCCTTTTCATAACACTATTGCATCATTATCTCTTTATATCATTATATCAAATCTGGCTTATCAAAATAATCTTATGATTGGTCTTCTTGTTTCTAGTTTTCCTATTTCAATCCATTTTTTGCTCAGCTGCTAAAGAGATTTGCCTAAACCTTAATTCTGATCCCATCACCCCCATGCTCAATAAATTCTTATATTTTTTATAATTTTATCACCTTCAGGGTCAAATGCAAAATATTATGTTTAGCATGTAAAGTTCTCCACAACCTGGTTCCTTCCTATCTTTCCAGGCTCCTTGCTCTTTACTTCTTTTTCAATCTAATAACACCTGATTTTATTATTCCTCCCATATGTCACTTCTCCAGCTTTGTATGTTTTTTTTGTGATTATAACACATACCTGAAAGGAGTCCTTCAGACCTCTGATTCCTACCTTCCCTCATTTCCTTTAAGGCTCAATTTGAATCTTTTCTCCTGGTGACTTTTCAAGTAGCCTTCAAACAAAAACAAAAACTAATAGTGCCTTCCCTCAGTGATTACCTTTCATCTATTCTATTATTGGCATGTCTTGTACTTAGTTTTTACATGTTAAAATTAAAGTATGAACTCCCAGAAGGCAGAGACCATTTTATTCACTTTCTTTGCATTCTCAGTTGTTAGCACAGTCACTGACACTTAATAAGCACTTAAAACATGCCTATAAACTGACGGAATTGGAAGCCAGTATTGAGAGTTGTGTCATGTTTTGGTCCCTGAATGGAGTAATGTGTATGATGGATTCAACAGGCTAAGAGGAAAAGGGACAAATGGAGTATTCATATGATGGTAAGGATGGGATCTAAGACAAGGCACAGAGGGAGTGGCAAATTTAAGATGAAAAGGGGATAGAAATGGGTCACAAGTATATGGTTACACTTACGTTAGCAAACACAAAACTTAGCCAGTAAGCATATACATTCATGCACATGCATTCACATCCACATTTGTGTTTACATTATTCCCCAAATGTTCTGAATGTTGTAGAAGGCAAAGAGTACATAACAGAGGTATTGATATGTTAATATATTATGATCCTTTTAGGAGGAATAAACTTCTCTCTTAGTAAATCAGAGAAGGCGATTGTAACAATAATGTGGCTTGCTGCTGCTGCTGAGGTATAAGACCCAAGAAGACCAGCAACAAGAGCTGCTAGCACACGTTCTTTAATCTGCTTTTCTAAGAAAAGCAACTTTAAGGGGTTAACAATGTCACCTTTTCAAACATACATACATTATTCACTTAGTTCAGGCAGGAAAGCCAGCACCCTGAGCAAATACAAATAGAAATTACAAACAGAGACGGTATAAACAGATCAACCTTTCTGTCTAACCAAATCACAATATACATAGATATCAGAGAGGCATCAACATCTGGGTTTTCCAAAGCCAGGGGGCTCCAGCAGCTACCCAGAGTCTTAGCAAGAACCCCAAACAAAATGCAAAACTCTTAGTTTATATAAGCTTCTTAGGGCCCAAAGGCTTCATACCTAATCAGCAAAAGGGTGTGGGCCTGGGGCTTTGCACCTAGTAAGATTTGATCAAAGGCACTTGACTAAATTAGCATTCTAAAAGAGAAAACGGCCGGAAAAAAAAGTTCCACCTTAATTAATATTACAGCAACTTGATTGGCTGGGCTGAAATGAGCACTGCTTCTTGGCACTCTAAATAGCTAATCTTTGGAGAGAGTTTGACACTAAAAGAGTACAGAATAGTAGCTGCCTGTAGAAGAGAAGCCTTCAGAGGGCATAAAATGGATATTCTTTTCTCCTTTTTCACCTTACATCAGTCCAAGTATCTAGTAGCAGAACTGCTCACCCAGAAGAAGAAATCCCTTCCAGTAGATGGAGAGAACACATGCACAAACACATATTCACGCACATGACAGAAAGTTACATAGTGACAACAACTTAAATTAATTTCAAGAAACAGAACTTCAGGCAGCAAAAACAACAGCCGGCTATAGAATCAAAAGTAAACCAAATGCAAAAAAAAATGTACTATGGAAATGAACACACTGGACTACACAAAGAAATAAAGGATTTTCAGGGCTTGAGGTCCAAGAGAGTAAGTATCCTTGATCATATATATTCCTCACATGTGTGTCTCACTACCACTATATTCTAAGTTTGTGCTACTCTTCCCATAGTTAGTAATGATACAGTGTTTCCTGTGTTTATCAGAAGGACAACATACTTTTTAGCTACTTTTCTTACAATATTATCTTAGTAAGTGCCTTTACTAAGGGATAATTGTATGTACTGGCTGATTGTTAAGAGGAATCACAATATCGAAGGTTGTTTAGAAGTAGCCACCTTAAGGGTAATCCTCATAGAATCTGAGAGTATTAGGCATTCTGGGTGCAGAATGGTGAGAGAGTAGCCCATATCTGAAGTCAATAACTAGTACTACATAGAAATTGAGATACTAACTTAGATTTCTCCAGTTAGTGTTTTTAGTCCATACCGCTAATATTTTTTCCTCTCCTTTGTTAGAATTCATAATTTGCCAAATCAAAGTGATAGTAAAATCATAAACATACTAAATTTTGACAGAATTGCATAAGCTTCCAAAGTTCAATATTTGTCTTGAAAGAACTGAAGTTTCATTTTTATATACCCCACAAAGCTTTAATTAATATCATGTATGTGTGACTGATCACATTCATGAACTGTGATAATGTCAAATCTGGAACATAATTTTTTTTAGAAATTAAAGTATAGTTACCTATCAGAGTGTTGGTGTGCCAGTAAGGCAAAATGGGCTTAGTTTAACGGGTGCCCTTGAGGAGTTTTGGCTTTTGTTTATAGTGAAAGTACTTTCAGCTGTTAAGTGCTGAGCCCCAGGCCCAAAGCCTTATCAGGTGTGAAACCTGTGTGGGCATAGATTAATCACTTAAGATGGGCCAACTCGCGAGCCAATGGGTCTCTGGACTCTGGTCTCTAGTCGTTGAGGCAGGGCTTGAGAACCCCAGAGGCTTGGCTGCGAGGAGAGGCGAGAAAATACAGCTGGAAAAACTTCCGAAGCAGAGCCAACCCCTGTGTGGACCCAGGAGTTCGAGCGAGGTCTGGAAGCCAGTGAATATGATTTATGCCATCTTATTTTTCTGTGGCCTCCTGGCCACTCTTGTGAGGCGGGCCTACTGGGCCTGGAGGCTTGTGTTCACAATACTGGAAAGGGGAGGTTAGTTCGCTAATTTGTTGCTCTGGGCCCTGAATAAATTTTTTGATGCCTTCTCCTTGGGGGAATTCTGTATACCCAACGATTTCGAACCTTCCTACTACAGTTGGCCATAAGCAAAGTTTAAAAAAAAAAGGAAAAGGTTTAACAAACTCAGTTGCCTTTATTACTGAAGTAAAAGAATATATCTTTCTTGGGGTTTGACAAGTGCTTAGTAGGAAACCTAATGGCACAGTGTGTCTGTGTTCTAGAGTGGGAGAACTACAGAGTTCAGCTCAGGAAGATCAGCTGTGACATTTTTGTGTGAACTATAAAACAAGTATAATGTGAAATCATTATTGAAATTTGTTACTAACTAGCCTAGCTCAGAACAACACTGAATGCTGGAAGCAGTGAAATCATTGTGAGATGCCTATACAAAAAAGCTCTGATCCTTAGACGTAATAATGAGCCTTTCATTCATTTTTTTTGTCTATTCTTCTTTAGACACCAATTTTCTAAATTCTTCCATTTTCATAGGTACATTTCTATGCTACATTTCTATGAATGTTAGAAATTTATTAACCTCTTATTTGTAAATGGCATGGCATGTTTGGGTGAGTAAAATTATGTAATACAATTTTTTTTTTAAAAAGGAGGAAATATATATATGTATATATTACTTAACCTTTCTTCATCTATAAAATCAGAAAATTGTATCAGATATATGTATATATATATGTATATATGTATATATATATATATATATACATATATACACACAATGTCCCTAAAATTATGTCCTTGTACCATTTGCCAGTGAATTCTCAAAGTGTAGCATTTTTCCTTTACTATGTTTCAAATAAATAGAAAAACTAACTCTAAGAAAGAAGGCATTGTCAAATTGAAGGAATGATGAGCTGTTTCCCACCCCCATCTCCAGTTACCTGAAAAACACTTAAGTAGAATTCGTGGCTTTTTAAAGGGAATATGCTCCCCACCCCCATCCACACACACCCTGACCTTTCAATAAAACATTTGAATCAGGGCCTTTTCCACAAAGCAAGTTAATAGTTCTTTTATCTCAATGAAAATCAAAAGTCCATTTTCTTATCATGTGAACCTTTATGGATAATAAATTAAACAATTTTTCACTGATAGTATACTTATGAAAATGTGTCAACTCAGGAAATAGGTATTTCTGGAAGTGGCTTAGAGAACTTGCCTAGAGTTTGAGACAAATCCTCTGACTCTGACAATTACATAAATGCCAACATGCTTGGTTATTGCAGAACTATGTTTAAAGTTATTTTATAATTCTTTTTTCTTTTTTTTGGAGGGTGGAGGGAAAAGAGTACTTTAAAATGAACAGAGCCTTTATTTCACAGTATGACTTCCTTATTGAAGAATAAAATAAAACTTGAACAGTAATGATAAAAATGACAGCAAATAAAACCTAGAGCTTTGAGTGAGAGAACAGCCCAAAGTGATATTGTAATTCAAAAATAAAAGAGCAAGTTTCGTGCTATTGGTCTACCATATATCTTCATGCTCAAAGAGACACATCTCTCCTCTGATGAATATATGCATATCAAAGAGATCATTTCTCATGTCATAGACTCTGAGGGGAAAAAAAGGTTCTTTTTTGATAGAGGAGTCTTTGAGCAATACTACTTCTGCACTAAAGCAGAGAGTTACAAGGAAAGTATTCCAAAAATCCCAATCTATATATTCTTACATACCAATAGTTATAGTTTATCATTAGTCTGACAGCATCCATTGTTTCTGTACTACCACATTTAGCCGAAAAGCAGGGCTACTTATACGTTCTTGTTGCATTCCTTATTCACTGAGTAAGTGATTCACCCCTTCCCAATGTGAGACACAGCCTATGTCATTAGGAAAGTTAATAGCCATATTTAGGTCTAAATTATAACCAAGCCCATTCAAAGTAGGTCTGAGAGAAAGGGGGTACTTTCTGTGATTAACAATGAAATTATTTTAACTAGATAGCAGAATAATTTCAAGGTTCTGATCAAGACGTAGATCTAAAAAGGTTAAAAATTTTATTCCCTAAGGAACTACTTTGCCCATTCCATTCTCACATGCCATTTTTCCACTCACCCCTTTGCTAATTCTTCTACACATATACATACACACACACAGAGTTGTTACTTATTGGCAAACAGTGGTTGATCTTTTGCAAAAAAAGGAAGTGAGTAAAAAAAAAGGTGAACAAGGAATAAACAAGGAAAAATTACTCCTCCTGCAGAGTGTGGAATATACTATCAAAATTCCTGGAGGCAGCATAGTATAGTGGAAAGTATATTAAACTTAGGGCAATTGGGTGGTACAGTGGATAAAGCACTGACCCTAGAGTCAGGAAAACCTGAATTCAAATCCTGCCTCAGACATTTACTAGCTATGTGACCCTGGGCAAGTCACTCAACCCCAAATGCCTCCAAAGGAGAAGGGGAAGGAGGAGGAGGGAGGGGAGGAGGAGGAGGAGGGAAGGAAGGAAGGAAGGAAGGAAGGAAGGAAGGAAGGAAGGAAGGAAGGAAGGAAGGAAGGAAGGAAAAGAAAGAAAGGAAGGAAGGAAGGAAGGAAAAAAGAGGAAGGAAGAAAGAAAAAGAAAGCAAGTAAGCAAACACATTGAATTTGAACGCATGGGTTTTAATTCAAATTCTACCTCTGCTAATCAATACCTCTTCGACCATGGAAAATTACTTAACCTTTATGGTCCAGATTTTCTTCATCTATAAAATCAGAAAATTGTATCAGATATTTGTGAATTTCCCTCCATCATGAGATTTATGATTCTGTCTTGCTTTGCTGATACTTTTTAAAACATCTCTTCCATTCAAGTTTGCTCTAAAACTCTCATATAGAATTCCATGGTGAATGCTCAGTGATTTCATTTTTAAAATTCCATGACTAACACACAGTCTTATGGCACGTTGGTATAACTTCTTTTCTTCATATTATCTTTCTTCTAAGAAGTAAAAGGCGTTATGTAACCCACTTATTTATTTTCATAAGCTGCTGAACAAATCTTAAGAAATCAAAGAGGTCAAATGCCCTGCTCATGCTGACAGAACATATTTTAAAACTTAATAAAAATTATAATATAATATTCATAAAATTCACCTTGCTACTGCAAAAGGGTTAATGACATAATGGATATAATATTAGATTTAGAATCTAAAGAGTGGGTTTGAAATATTTTTTCCTCATCTAAAAATTGAGTTGCATTGGATGATTTTAAAATCCCTTTTCAATTCTGACAGTTGTATTTTTTCCTGTCAATCAGTAATGAATAAAAATTTATTAAACTCCTGCCATGTGCCTATATTTTGTCATGCATCAAACTAAGGGATGAGAATACAAAAAGAGGCAAAAGAGAGTCCATGCCTTCAGGCAGTTTACAATTTAATGGGAGAGACAACATATAAACAATTATGTACAAACAAGCTATGTAGAAGATAAGTAGGAAATAATCCAAAGAGGGATGGCACTACACTTAAGAGAGATTAGGAAAGGCTTTCTACAGAAGATATGATTTTTGTTGGGACTTGAAGAAAGTCAGCACGTGGATATTGGGGACAGCCACTAAAAATGCTGAGATCTGGGAGTATTTTGCTGACAGCATCCATTGTGATTGAGTTAAATGTTACAGGGTGGTTGCTGAAAGATGTAAGAAAACTGGAAAGGTGGGGGGAGGGCCAGGTTATGAAGGACTTTGAATGTCAGAATTTTATATTTTATCCTGGAGGAAATAAGGAGCCTTAGGGGTATATTTAGTGGGATGGTAGTGGGGGTGACAAAGTTGGACTGGCTATGTATTTTATTAATATGTTATAAAATTTAAAAAATCAACTATCATGTAAATGGTATATTTCTAGGCACTGTTGGTGATATAAAAGAGAATAAGGTAATGCCTATTTTTATTAATGTTACAAATTATTAATGAGGATAAGATGCATATACTAATAACTATCATACAAAATAGCATTTGAAAATGAGAGGAATTTGGAATTCTATGAAAGAATAATTATGTTTATATTCTTTGACCAAGAGTTCTTACTCCTAAGCTTATCTTCCAAGGGAGTCAAAGACAGAAAGAAAAGTCTGATATGTGACAAAACATTCATAGCAGCACTTTTTGTGTGTGTGACAGCATTAAGGATATAGCTAAGCAAATGGTGATAAATAAATAAATAAATAAATATAATGGGTCCTTATTATACCACAAGAAATTAAAAAAAACATAAAAGTTTCAGAAAAAAAACCATGGGAAACCACAAGAATTGATATAGTATGTTGATCAGAATTAAGTCTTTCAATGTTGTTTGCTTTTACATTATAATTATTGTTGAATTAATTGTCCTCTTCTGCTCATTTCATCCTGCATCAGTTCCCTTAAGTAGGTCTTCCCATATTTCTCTGAAACCATCCTCTGTATCTTTCTTACAGAATAATAGTATTCCAAATAGAACAGAAAAACAATATATATGATGATTCTGACAAAATGAATGGGAAAAAAGAAAAAGAAAACAGAATTATATATGCCCCAAGGTTGACCTCTGAGAAGAGATTTAAAAAAAAAAAAGCACTTCTCTCTTGATTCTCTGGAGAGGTGTAGTAGGAAGGCCGAATTTATGATCTCAAATATAATCATGTATATGTTCGAATGGTCCAAAATTGCAAGGTATGAGAGATTCTCTAAGGAGAAAACAAGAAGAAATTTATTTAGGCCCCACCGCAGCAGAACCTTGAACCAGCCTCCCCATTCCAACATCTTGACAAAAAGACTCCAGGCCCAGAAAGCCCATCTCACGAGAGGAACCAGGAGGCCTCAGAAAAACAAGATAGTATTTAGCCAAATCATTTTCATTGGCCTCACGTTCCTGCTTGCACTCGGGTAAGCCCTGCTTCTGCAGCTTTCGGCTTCCACCACTTCCGCCTCCGCTGAAGTTGTCTCCCGGCTCACCCCTCCTCGCAGCCGATCTTCTGGTGTTCTCAAGCCCTGCCTCAACGACCAGAGACCATTGGTTCCTGAGCTGGCCCCTCCTAAGTCACCAATCCACACCCACACAGGTTTCACACCTGACAGGGCCCTGGGCCTGCTCAAAAGAAACAAAAGCCATGCTAATGAGACAATTTTGCTTAACAACACAAGAGGTGAAGGAGTACAAATATGGAATGTTGTATCTGCCATAATATTCTTGATTTATGTTTTGATTTTGCTGTCTAAAAATAATAGTAATTTTTTTTTAAATGACAAGGGAAGACTTGTTGAATGTATGTGGGGGGTATGCTCATATAAATGCAAAAAAACATCAATGAAAATATGAACCTAATGGGATGTATAAAACACTGATCTAAACAGGAGTAAATCAATTCTGGATGGCTGTGGGAGAGGATCTAAGACTTTAAAGATGAATGGGAATCAAACCTCTGAAGGAGGTAGTAGGCATTGTGATTCCAGGTATAGGTGACCTCATACAAAAATGGAAATAGGACAGAAATCAGGACTCTGGTGCTTGGAGGTATTTAGAGGATTAAGCTTGATAAGCTGTTCAGGTAATCAGACTTTTCCTATTCTTCGCTTTTGGAGTGCTAAGACTATCAAGTCTCCCCTTTGAATGGGTGGGAAACCTTTTTGCAGTCTTTGTTTTGGAGTATTTCTCAGCTATTTCTCAGCACTGAGGCAATCAGGAGTCATTGACCCTTACATAATATGATACTGGGGGTGAGGAACTTTCATGTACCCAGCCTGGGGGAGGTCAGAGCTCTCAGGGCTCTTAACACCATATAATTGAGGGGAGCTTGGTGGTTGACTTTCATGGCTCTCTCATGGAAGGAGTGTTGAGATTCTGGGCAAGCCATTGTAAGAGCCCCTTGGCTTTGATAACCCAGATAGATACTGGTACTTCTCTGGTAACTATGTATTGTGATTTGAATCAGACAAGGTCTGTCTATTGATGTTTGTAATTTCTATTTGTATTTGCCTTGAAGTTCAGGGGGCTGATCTTTTCTCCCTGAACTAAGTGAATGATATATGTATGTTTGATTAAACTGAGATTGGTAATCCATTTAAAGTTACTTTCCTTAGAAAAGCAGATCAAAGGACCTGTGTTAGCAGCCCTCTTGGCTGCTGGTATTATTGCTTTTACATTGGTCTTACATTGGTCTAGCACAGTAGCTGCTAACAAGATTGTTGCTACACAAGCTAAGGTCGATACAAATTATGGAGAACAATTGTTGCTAAGTAAATTTTGTTTTTGTTTTTAATTTCCTGAAGCATGCAAGTTTATTTTGTGCAAGAATGTGGACTGCATGGAATAAACTTTTGGAAGAATAATCTGTGGATTGTTGAGCTGTGGATTGATAGGTGGTAGTGGGGAAATTCTGAGTATAGAGAGATCAGTTAGGAGACAATAATAATAGTCCTGGAGAAAGCTCAAGTGTCTGAACTAAGATGATGATGGCAGTAACAAAAAAAAGGAAGTGGTGTCTTTCATGATGTTGAAGGAAACAATTCAATTAAAAGAAGTAGTATGCATCTATTACATACAATTGACGAATAAGATTGAAAGGCATAATTACCACATTTAGAGTTTGCAAAGAATTTTAATAACTGTACAATCCATATCAATATAATTCATTCAAGTCATCTATAGTAAATTAATACAAAGATAAATATCTGAGAGTCCTTTCCCTCAAGGAGTTTATATATATATATATATATATATATATATATATATATATATACATATATATAATAGGTACAGAGGGTGGAGGAAATATATTAGTAATTGGTATAACCAAACAAGACTTCATCTGCAGTTACACTTGAGTAGACCTTTGAGGTTGGCAGATAATTCTACAAAAGCAGGGTGAGGTAGGAGTGCATTCCAGCCATGAGAAAGAGCCTAAATAAAGAAATGAAGATGGGAAATAAAATATGCTGTGTGGGTGCATGAAGGATAGCAATGTGACATTAAATTTGAACCCAGGTGAGAACCAACAAGTGAGGACTTTAAAAGGGAAGCAAAGGACATTTATTTTATCTTAGAAGCATGATGAAGGCACTGGAGCTTCTTGCATGTGGTCAGAACTGTGCTTTAACAACATTAATTTGGCATGCATGAAAAGATGGATTGGAAAGAGGAGATATCGAAGGCATTATGACCAATTAGGAAATAATCACAATAGTACAGACAAGAAGTAATAAAGGCATAAACTAGGGTGTCTATCAGCCGTCTTAGTGGAGAGGTGAGGATAGATATAAGAGATTCAGGTTTGAGGTATTGTTTGGGGAGAATTAGTACATCTATTAATAAGACTTTGTGACTTATTCAATATGAAGTGTGAAGAAAAAGGAATACTTTATGGCATCTCCAATATTGTAAACCTGGGTTACAGTAATGTTGGTAGATGCATCAACAAAAATTGCAAAGTTAGAGAGCTGCTTTTGTTATTGTTTATTTTGTTTTTGTTTTTCTATTTTGGAAATGTTGAGTTTGAGATTACTATAATGTATCTAGTTGGAAATGAGTAAGTAGATTGTGATTTGAAACTGCATCTCAAGAGAGAATAAAGGCTAGATAGAAAGATTTGGAAATTATTTGCATAGGTATTGTAGTTGAACCTATAGGAGCTAATGAGATTTCCAAAAGACAAATTAGAGATAAAAGAGATGAAAGAATAGGACAAAGTTTTGGAGTGTATCCATGCATAAGGGCTGTTACATGAATAATCATCTGCCTAAGGGAACTGAGAAATGGCCAGAAAAGTAGGAGGAGAAAGCAATGCCATACCAAAACATATTTGTTCTCACAATAATATTATTTATAAGGATATGCATTACCTTCAAAAGTAAGTTTTACTTGTTTAATATTTTACAATTTTTACAGATAACTGAGAGTACCCCAAGGACAGAGCTTTTTGAAGGCACTATGTGGCTTTTATTAAAATAGATTCTTGTCTGGCTTTCATGCTGAAAGCATAAGAATGGAAAACCTAAATCTGAACCACTAACTTTTGAGTCTCAAAATCCAGCAACTCTCCATTTCAACTGTATAATAAGCCAGTTTTAAGAATTATGATTTTTTTCTTATGTTTGACTTTGTCTTATTCACAATTATGCACATAATACAAATAGTAATAAATGGGTAAAAATGTATCCTTACCTATGATCCATTACTTATTATCAATCTATCTATTCATTTATCATCGAGCTACCTATCAGATGTATAAATTTCTCTATCTATAGATATATCCATGCTTATTTTTTTTTGTTTGTTTACCCTACTGAAACTGTAAGCCTGGATTGTTCAGAACATTTGCTACATAGAAATATGGCAGGTTTCTGAGAGAACTGTGATAAAGTGATGCTCCACTAAGTTATCAGGCACTATATGTCATATTACTACAGAAGTACTTTCTAATTTTTTTTTTATATATCAGATTTTCCTTTTCCTAAACCCAACTTTCCTATATCCATGGGTATAGTGCTAAATGTTTAAAACAGTTATCTCACCAAAAAAAATATACACATGACACATTAAGTCAAAATAGTATTTAAGTGTTTTCTCCACTACTTTCTTGAGTTTAGAAAATCAATCAGCAAAAAATCAGTCAGTCATGTAGCATGTGTTTTTTAGAATTTATTATTTTCAAAGATGTAATTTTATTTTGCACTGAAAATTTAATGATCAGTTCTCTTTAGCCAGCAGGGACTGTTTCCAGTAAATTCATGCATATGCCCCTCCAAGATTTCAATCTAGAGCAATGTCTTCTGGCTTTCCACCCTGCTTTGGCCATTGGGAGTGGATAATCTGTTAATCTTAGTACAAAGTTGAATACTTTAAAAATTATTTTGCTTTGATGCTTAATAGTGATGGCCAGGTCACTGAACTTTGGTTTCCATAGTTAAACTGTTCAACTCTATAATATCCCATACTCTTGAATGCCTTAGTACCTTGTCCTATCACCCCTCACACCTAGCCAAATTCCAACCAAGAGATAATAATACTGTCTTCTTCTGTAGTCCTTGTTGTTATTGTTGCATAAGTATTTTTGTTGGACCCATGTGAGCTTATGAGATTTCCAAAAGAAAATTTAGAGAGATAAGAAAAGAAAGAACAGGACAAGGCCTTGGATATACTTACTTCTCTCCTGAGCTCCACTTTCACATCACAATCTACCTATTAGTCATCTTCAACTAGAGATATGATAGAAATCTTGAATTTGAGATGTCAAAAATATTAAAATAACTTCTTCTATAGTCCTGCTAACAGGATAATGAACAGAGACCGAGTTGTATAAGCATGTTCACTAGGTATAATACAAAGTTATTTTATTTCATCTCAATTGTGCCTTCATTGCAGTACAAACATATTTTTGCTCTTTGATAATTTATTATTTCTAGAACTCTGAACAGTAGATTTCCAAACCTCTTTTGTTCTTGATACCAGCCTAACTACTCATTCCTCCATGACTACAGTTGATGAAATCACCTAATAATTTCTTGACATCATTTTCCCTTGGGATCATTGCCAATTTTGCCCCCTTTTACTCTAGTCTTTGGTGTTATATTCTCCTTCAGATTGACTCCTATTATCCTTTGTCTTTACTGTTGTCCATCTTTCTCTATCAACTGGTTCTTTCCCTGATGCCTACAAAAAAGCCCATCTCCCTGAAACTTTAAAAAAATCCTCACTAGACCCTATTATTCTCCTTAAGCTATTATATTTCTACTCTTTCTCAAACTCCTCGAAAAATCTGTCTGTACTTACTCCCCACACATTTTTTTTTTCTTGGTGACTTCATCAGTTCACATAATGTTAAAATCAGTGGTATGCTGATGATTTTTCAATCTCTTTTTCCAGGACTAGTCTCTCTCCTGAACTCTAGGCCTACATCAATAATTTCCTACTAAACATTTCAGAATAATTGTACTTTAGATGTCTCAAATTCAACATGTCTGAAACAGAGCTCATTATCTTTCTGCCAAAATTTACTCTTCTTTTTAACTTTCCTATTTATGTCAAAGGCATCATTATATTTCTAATTATCCATATCTGAAACTTTAGAATTATCCTCAACTCGTCACTATCATTCACTCCACACACCTATTAAATAGCCAAATTTTAAAATTTTCATTTATAGTACTACACAGTCTAATTGCCCTAATGCTGTCCCTCATTACCTCTCTTTTTCTTCTTGCCTCAAGTCTCTTCCCCCTTTGATCCACCCTTCACAAACTTGCCAAATATCATTTCCTAGGGCACAAAGCTAACCATTTTCACTATTTATTTAACAAAATCAAAGTCAGGATCAAATACAAGCTCCTCTCTTTGGTATTCAAAACCCTTATATTTCCAACCTTTCTGCACACACTGTGGTGCATTCAAACTAGCATTCTTGCTATTCTCCAAACACTGCATTCCACTTTTCACCTTTGTTCTGTGCTGACAGTCCTGAAGCCTTGGAATGAACTCTTTCATCACCTCCATCTCTCAGGACGCTCTTTTCTTCAACCATCATCTATGTAAGCTTTTTGAAGGTTTTTACTCAATGCCAATGTGTTGTAGGCATGTCTCTAAAGCCAATGCTCTTAGTTTGATGTTGGGACAAAATGAGGCCCTTGCAAGGCAATGAATGTTTAACAAAAGAGGAGCTTTATTTTTCCCCACACAGCAAAAGTATACAACAAGGGCATACAACAACAACACAGTGGTGCTTAGTCCTTCTGGAAATGGCAATCTTCCAGCTCTATCTGGAAATGCATCTGGTGAGTCATCATCAGGCTATAGTGACTCCTAGTCTTGGCCACCTACTAAATCTAAAAGGAACAGATTCCACGTATCTTGGGTTTTTTATTAGTTGTAGGACAGGATGCTGCATCAGAGAAGCTGGAGCCAGTCAGGTTTTGTGAGAAGAGGAAGCTTAACCAGAGAAGCCATGAAGAGAGCTGGAGCTAAAGAAAGCTATGTGGCTATTGGGAGGGGAAATCTAAGCCAGATCAAAGGGAGGTGATTCAGGAAACTACTGACTACCACCTAATTTTTTCTTTGAAAATTCCCATTGTCTATTTTGTATATTCGGTCAGTCCCCAACATTAGTGCGTTTAGCATATGTGATTTCAACCTTTAACATGATTTTACTAATAACCATATTTATGTTTTTGTTGGAGTAGAAATGGAATGAATAATGAGCTTACTAATCACCTTGATTTGCTTGAGCTCCCTTATTATCCAGGAGAGGCTGAAATAACCTGGTAATCAAAATCAGCAAATCAGGAGGTGGAATGAGTGTTACTCAAATTTGATACACCAGTGATCCTTTACAGTGTCCACTGTGTGAACCTGGAATGCTTCTGTTGTGCCAGCAACCACAGGGCCTGTTCAAAGTGGCTCATATCAGTCCCAAAATGGTAGAGTTTGCACAAACATCCTGGCTCTGGGAACTCCGTATTCCTTCTATTGTCCTGTCTCCCCTTATTGCAAAACCACATAAACCACTCTCTAATCCCAATCTTTGTAGCAGACAGAACAGGTCACTGATCCTCCTGCTTGTGCAGTACATGCCCAAAAATGCTTCTGGGATTTGCTCTTGAACTGTGCCTTCATTCTCTCTGTTCAGGCCGATGCTGTACTCCAGTGAATTATTTTCCCCATTAATCACTGGCAACCTCACACATTCATGACTATGTGCAGTAGAGAAAAAAAATGATGCGTGCATGTTCGTATAGGGGCTGGTAATCCTACTAGGGGCTTCACTGGGTATTTTTACCCTATCATTGTAAAGATTTCCTCCTGCATTTGTTGCAAATTTTCATTGCCTTTACAAAACAAGTTTTATGTTGTAATCATGTTCCCAAAGCATAGTGCATGTTCTTTGGCCTTTAAGCAACTATGCAAACTCAGTGATGTGCCTTGGTGAGAAAATAAAGATGTTAGATAAACTTTGTGCTAGAGTGTAAACTTTATGTAAATGTGTGTTATAATGTATAGCTAATTTTCATTCCACGTCACATCAGGACCTGAAACTTCTTTCATTGGAATGAACTACGCACCTTCACCTCCCTTCCTCTTTCACCACCCCCCTCGAATCTTTCAGTGTCTTTTTACATGTTGTTTTACCTCATTAGAAGCTCAGTCCCTTATGGGTAGGGGCTGTCTTTCTTTTTGTTTGTATTTGTGGTACCACTACTTAGCATAGAGCCTGATACAAAGTAAACACTTAACACATGTTTGTTGAGATGTTAGCATGAAAGGTGACAGAATTCTAGGGAATTACTAATCAGAAAAAATGTTGCACATGCTATCAATTTTATTTTGTATACTGCATTTTATAAGTTATTTCATAGTTACTGTGTTAGGAAAAGTTTTCTAGGAAGGTTATCCCCACAAAAGTTAAAAATTGATTATATATACAATAGTCCCCAAACTAAATTCTTAATTTGAAAATAATAATAAATATTGAAATAATAATCCTAGTCAGTATCTTCCCACTGCTTTAAGGTTTACAAAGTACTTGACGTATATTCATCTCATTTGATTCTTACAACAACCCTGAAAAAGTAGATGTCATGTCTATCAATGTTTTAAAAATGAGAAAAGTAAGGCAGAAAGAAGTTAAGTGACTAGCCCAGGGTCACAATGCAAGTGAGTGTTTCAAGCAGGATTTGAACTTAGGCCTTCCTGAACTCTAGGTCTGACATTCTATTAAATATACAACATAGCTTCCATTGAGGAACGACACCATTTTCAATATTTTTTTTCTCTCCCTAACAACTCAGACAGTACTTATAGAATTCACTTAAATGTTTATTGATTTTTTTATTATATAACAGGTATACGAACCATTAAAAAGGCAAGGATACTTCAGTTTTTAAAATTGCAAATGAACCAATTTGGATAGAAGGTACAATGTGAAGAAGATACAATGTGAATAGTACATGTGAAAAAGAGTAATGATAATGGAAAACACTAGCCTTTTACCTCATACCTAGGCTGAAACGGTAAGATACCACAAGGGAAAAGCAAGAAGTAGCATGTACCAAGCAAATTAAACCATCACCATCACTTACCTTAAACACTGTTGCCTCTCAGATACTAAAGAAACTAGCCTAAAATTTGAACCAAATGTTTTGGGAGTAGCAATGTCCCTAAAATACCAAAATTATTTCCAGATCAGACCCATAGGTATTAATGAAATGAGAAATCAATTTGGAGAGAGGTAGTTCCTTCTTTGTCATCAATAGCAAAATTATCTGACCATCCCCATTAGTCAGATAGGGATATAAATCCTGAGAATGGCAATAATCACATACCACCAGTCCTGGTGATGAGGCTGACTTCTGCCCAGCAACATTAAGAGCCTTGCCTAAAGCTAAATCTTCCCAGTAATGGGGGCGGGGCTCTATCTGTTAAGAAGAAAACCTTGTTATTTTCTGTATACACAACTAACCCCTGTGGTTTGTGCTCATATCCTTGAATGTTTCATGTTAAGTGCCTTGTTTGAAGACTATATCTCTGAACTGTTTTGAAAAATACCCAACACACCTGCTTCCCTTTTCTTGCCTCTGTTTCTCTGTGGTGCCAACATACCTGCTCCCCCTTCCTGCCATTCTTCCCTGTGGCTAACTGCCCATGTAGGAACACAGTCCTGACCCCTAGCTGAGTGCCCAAAACTTGGATATAAAAGCAAGCTCCTGTCTTTTCTCAAACTGCTAGTCCTTCTTTCAGGGCTAGCCTGTTGCTTTTGAGTCAATAAAGCCTTCTCAACTAGAAGAACCTCTGGCCCCTGAATTCTATCCAGACAACTCAGCTCCAATCCTTATCTACCTTGTCACTGGTTCTAGGCCAGCCATCACAGCTATTGTTTGAGGAAGCAACTCCTATGAAAAAGGGCCTAGGCAACTCTATCAATTGTCAACCACCTGCCACAAAAGGGCAGACAAACCAGCTTAACTGAAACAGAAAGGCACCTTAAGTGAGAAACTAGATTCAGCGCATGCCAGGCAATGTTCAATACCATCACCTTGACCAGTACCTTCTTTCTGACACAGATAGAGACACCCCAATATAGTGAACTTGAGAGCCTTGGGAATGGCATTGCTTCCAGCCCATTGTCCTCAGCAGTTGTCCCTCAAAGAAACTTCTATGGAAATGTAGTTTGGTGACTACTGTCAAAGCTGTTGATGGTCCAAGGAAGGAAAGCTCTTGCCACTGAAGTCCTTAGGACTATTAAATGGTTCAACATCAGAAATTAATGGGCATCAAAAAAGGAAGGGCATTAAAAAATAGGCATTACTATTTGGGTTTTTTGGGCCATCACCAATTGTCTTGATTCATGTTTTGGCATTGGACTCCGATGATTCTGGAGGAGAGAGTGAGGCTGATGACTTTGCACAGCCCTGCCTCACTTAGATCCAGTTCACTTACAAGTCAAGATGGCACCCTCCTAACAGCATTGGCCCTTTTCAAGAAGGAAAGACAGACAAGGACAACTTGTTTTGCTGTTGTACCGTAAAGACTATGGAGATTTTCTATGTGACTTGTAGATAAGACATTCCCCAGGAGTAAGTCTCTCCCTTTAAAATATGAGCTTCTTGGTAACAGGGATTGTCTTACTTTTCTACTTGTATCTCACACTGTATATACTGTTTTTTTCTCATAGTATACACTTAATAAATGCCTCATCCATTCATTTACACTTTGCTTACTGAAATATTTTCCTAGCTGTCCTCACTGTCCACTGTTTTACCTTGTTTCATTCTGTTTTGCTTACTGTTAGAGTACTTTTTTGATCAAACAACTTGATTAGCTTCCATGTATTAACTGCAAATCAAGTAATATAAAACCATGGGATGTGGTCTCTACCCTTTAAGGGATTATACTCTAGTTAGGAATTGAATGCATATACAAGACAATAAACAGCAAAACAGATTGAGCATGAAACATCTTAAAAGACTAGTGCAGAAAATAAACATAAAAGGAATTCTGAAGGATTGTTCATTATAGACAGTGAAGTTTGGTGGGAGAGATAAAACCTGATTTGGGCTTGAAGTTTCAATAGGATTTAGTTAAAAAGGAAGGAAATGATAGGGCATTAAGCATTCAGTCAACTAGACCAAAAATTCCTTTAGGACACATACCATTCCCTTCATTTTTTTCCTCCTTCCATAACACCTGTAAAGCATGCAAAATGCCCTGGACCATAAATAAATTTTAACTGACTATCTCCTATAAAGAAGTGACCTTGAATTCATTTACCACTTTACAATTTACAGAGTTACTTTCATTTATGTTATCTCATTTAGTTTTCAAGATAGGCCTGGGAGATAGACAATTCAAGTATTTTCATTTCTATTTTACAAATCAAGAAAATTATGATCATTGATTTGTTCAATATCACATTGGCAGAACCAGCATTTAACCTCAGTTTCTGTGTCTTTCCCCCACTATACCACCTTGCCTATAACAATTCTTGTTCTTATACACTCTACTGATTCTGTTGGCAAAGAAATAAATAATTCTGACTACTTGAAGTTAATGTAATCTCATTGGGGCAGATATTCCATACGGTGACATAAAGAGTTTTATAGTCTCTGTAACACAGTAGATGATCTCTGAGAGCAGCTTGTGTCAAAAAACGCTATCCCCATATAGCTGACCAAATTATAAGTTGAAATGACATCTAGATTTATCTTTTATAGGAAATGCAGTCTATCCTGAGTTGGAAACCAACTCTGCTTATTAGAACCTATTGGAGCTTCTCTTTTGTTGGTAGAGCCTTTGAGACATCAGTTTCACCTCCATGCCATAATGAAGCCTTGAAAATGGACTTTTATGAAGGTAAGTAAGAAAAGCCGCTTAGAAGACTAACGCCAAATGAATGGCAGATTAAAGAAGACCAAAATCATTTATTGTGCAGCATCTTGAAATTTTATTTCATCTGAAAATGTCTTTATGTGTTGCTGGGTGATATCAAGTATTCATAAACATGATAGAAACATTTTGTTACAGTTTCTATAATTCTACTTATACGATAAAAATCAGAATCATCTGATTCAGTTATTTCAAATGAATTATTTTTATTAATTATTTAGCATTATTTAGATTTAAATATTTCCATTGGATAATAAAGCTTTATAGTTAATTCCTTGGTATAAATAAAAATAGGACAGTATCCAAGGACTGCATTGGTCCTAAATTAATTATACTTTCAGAAAATCAAACTACAAGTGAAAAAATGAAATGATTACCTACAGCATTATTACATACTAAATCTCTCCAGGCACATTGTGATCAAGTGTATGTTCCTATAACATGAGGAATTATGGGAACAGTTAACAAAAAATTGAAAGTTTTGCTGGATGGTATAAAAGAAGGAAAAATAATATTTGTATACCAAAGATATTTTTGAACTTGTTTGCAAGGTTAGCTTATATGCTCTGAAAAATGTATTACTAGGAGTTGTAATTATGTTCATACTGGGAGGGAAAAAAAAATTGCCCTTTTATTTGGCCAAAAGCAATGTGAAAGATACAGACTGGCCAACAGAGATGAAAGATCCAAATTAAACAAATAAAACTCAGTGAGCCAAGTTGGTAGGCTGCCTAACAGTGCCCAACTTTTTTGTATAGTCAGTTGAAATACTTGGTAATCTATCTTCCTTCTAAAGTCCTAAGAAAATCCCCAGGGTTCTGCCACATAAGTGAGGAAATGAGACCAAAATGAGCAAATAGAATTCAGGCTCACTTTGGGCATTATTCTAACAATTTAAAGAACATTGGGTTTGATATGCAGTTGGAACACCAAGCTTCAGCCCTGTAAATAGGAAGAATAGATATTCACCCCAAAGTGGAATTTTATCCTACATGGTATTAATCTCCCTAATTCAAAATGCTAGTATCAATTAATCAGTGAATGTTTTTAAAAACTTATTCTATGCAAAGCACTGTAAGCTATGGAGGATATACAACTCTTTTCTCACAATAACCCTGTGAGCAGTAATAACTCAGGCTTACATAGAGATTTAAGGTTTCCAAAATTCTTTGATTACAACTTGCCCATGAGTTAAGTGGTGTAAATATTACAATCTCCATTTTTCGAATAAGAGGACCGAGTTTCAGAGAGGTAAGGAGACTTGTCCACTCTCATATGACTAAAAAGTGGCATGTCAGTGTAACAACAATGTTGCTAGCTGGTACTGTGGGGGCATAAGACCAATACCAGCACACAGGAGGGCTACTAGCATGGGTTTTTTTATCTGCTTTTCTAAGGAAAGCAACTTTAAGGGGTTAACAATATTGCTTTGATTAAACATACATATACCATTCACTTAGTTCAGGGGGAAAAGTCAGCACCCTGAACTTCAGCGAGAATACAAGCAGAAATTATATAAACAGAGCAAATAAGTACAAATCAGCCTACAGGCTTCTGTTTGTCCAAGACATTGCATATATAGTTACCAGAGAAGCACCAACATCTGAGTTTTCAAAGCTGGGGTGGGCGAGGGGAGAGAGTTCCTTGACAGCTACCCAGAGTATTCACGCCAACACTCTTCCAATGAGTGTGCCCACAAAAGCAAAACCCCAACCTCAGCGCTCATACACCCTGTTCAGGGCCCTGAGTGCTCACAGCCTACTTAGCAAAAAGGGGTGTGGGAAAGATCTTTAATCACTAGTACCAAATCATATAGATTGTTTCCAATCAATGACTCTTGATTGAAACAAAGACAAGACTCAAAGACACCCAATCGCCTCAGTGCTGAGAAGCACTCCCAAACAAATGGAAACAAAAGGTCCCACTTTATTTGCCCCATTCAAACAAAGGCAAGACTCATTAAAGGCACTTGATTGCCTTAGCATTCCAAAAGAGAAAACAGTAAAAAAAAAAAAAAGTTCTATCCTGATTACCCTTACAGTCAGTAAGTCCATCAAGCAATAAGTAAGTGCTAAGACCTAGAAAGGAATTCCTGCAGAAGGTAAGGTGATTCTTGATTCTTGAAGGAAGCCAGAGAAACTAAAAGGGCAGAGATGGAGAGAGTGAACAGTACAAACTAATGTAAGAGTATAGTTGAGAGTTGAAGTCTCATGTGAGAAACAGCAAATGGGCAGTGTAATTGGATTGTAAAGTATATAGAGTGAAGTGGAGTCTTAGAAAGAGAGAAGGGAGGCAGGTTATAAAGTGTTTAAATGACAGAATGATTTTATATTTGATCCTGGAGATAATAGGTAGCCACTTCAGTTTATTGGTTCAGGGGAGTGATATGGTTAGACCAATGATTTAGGAAAATCAGTTTTGCAGCTAAGTGGGAGATGAATTGGGGATACTTGAAGAAGGGAGGACAAATAGAAGGCTATTGCCATAATCTAGGCAATATGTGATGACAGTGCTAGTTTTGCAAGTAGAGAGAAAGGGATGTATATGAAAGATGTTGTAAAGGAGATCTGCACAACTTGGCAGAAGGGAGCAGCCAAAATTAAAATAGGCTAAACTTCAGGCCACAGGTTTTTAGCAGCTCACTTTCCAAGTAAATATATAATTAATGATTAAGCAATTTTGGAAATAAAGCATATATATTTTTTTTTACAAATTTTAATTCTATTATTCAAAAAACATATCCTTTTTAATTTACTTTTTTGACTCTGTGCTTGTGCCTTCAACACCTTCACAACAATTTTCTGCTCCTCAATCAGGAAAGCACACTTGATCCTGTCACGGACACACTTAGCACGCGTGGAGCCACCATAAGCCCTGCTGACATGCTTTTTTTGTCTTCGATAGCCTCATAAGAACTTTAGGTCTCACTGCACGAACACCTCCTTGGGTATACACCACAGGTTGATTTTGGTGCTTTTCCAACTTTGTTGGTATAAAGGTAAACAATTCTGTTATCCAGGGTTCATGAGAGTGAGGTTTTGTTGGAAGTTGTATTGTAGGACAGCCTACAGTGATATGTCCCATGCTGAACCATTTTTAATTTCCGTCAAGTCTGTCACCAGAAGAGGGAAAAGCTAAACCATGTTTTTTAAAAAGGGGAAATTTCAATTAATATCAATTAATTACATTTATTACTCAAGATTTTTATTTATCCTGAAATCGCTCCTCTCACACTAGAGAAAGACTGACAATGGTTGGTTTCCATGAGTCATGTGACAGATAGGAGAGAGTGTGCAGTGGCAACCCGCTTGCTAAGTTACATGATGGACACAATAGTGACTAGCAGAAAGTAGGTTAAATAGGGCTTGGACAAAGCACTCCTCACATCTCTACTTTCTTTTGCATCCTCTACATTTTTTGTGTGCCACCCAAAATCCTTCAGTGAGCCACAAGTGGCCCATGGGCCATATGTTGTGCAAGCCTGTTGCAAAGGCCAAAAAAATAAGGACAAAATTTAAAATCAGACTAGATATGTGGAATAAGGAATCAAGGACAACATTACTTTTTTCACCCTGGTCAGTGAGAATGTAGTGCCCTTTATAGTAACTAGAATGGGTCAGACTTAGTAGACTGAATCTAACCTTGTCCCCATTTCCAGTTTCATGAATTTGTCTGAGACTGAACAAACATTATGCCTCCTAGCTTCTGACTATTTGGTAAAAGTTCAAAACTTTCCCCTCCAGAGCTTCTGAAGCTTTCTTTATATGGACTTTCACTTGTTATGCAAAGCAACTTACCTTGTGAAACCATAAAATGTACTAACCCCCTTGTACCTGCAGCCCCTTTGTCTCTGCCTAACCTTCCTACCAGACATTCTCTCTGCCTTAGTACCCTACATAAACCCTGTTCCCAGCCTCCTCCTTGGGTACCTGAGCACTTGTATGGCACCCCAAGCTTCAGCTCACTTGCCCAGAATAAAGACTTCCATTTGGCTATGCTGGCTATTTTCTCTTGAATTCAGATTGAAAAAAAAAGAAAGATAAAAGATTGTTTGGGCATAGGGGCTATCTATTTTTCATCTTTATATCTCTATAATCTAACACAGTGCCTTACACATATTTGATGGTTAATAATTGCATACTGACTTGTTGATATAAGTCTTTACATCATGGCCCCTCAGTAAACTTAAACTCTGTCTGGGAAAAAGTTAGTTAAAACTAAAATTGTAATATGAGATTGATTTAAAATGCAAAACAATATTACACTTCACAAGATTATGTTGATTACCATCAAGTGATACAGAAAATATATACCCTTCTTCATAAAGGGGGAATATCAACATGGGTCTGCACTAGAACATAAGTATATTCTTAGATCTTAATGATAGATAGATTTTTCTTTTTTGAGGCAGAGTTAAATGACTTATCCAGGATCATATAGCTAGTAAATGTCTGAGGCCACATTTGAACTCAGGTCCTCCTGACTCCGGGGCTGGTACTCTATCCGCTATGCCACGTAGCTGCCCCAATAGATAGATATTAGAGGTGGAAGTGATTTTGGAAATCATCTAATCCAACCCCCTTAATTTTATAGATAATAAAATAGAGATTCAGAGATATTAGGTAACTAGTCCATGGTCCCATAGGATGAACTGGATCTGAACCCTTGTCCTATGATTTTTATACTTTATTTCATGGAAAAGATGATCATGAAGGATGTTTAAGATTTAGATATTTATGAGAATAAAGGAGAGATAGGTTTCCAAGTACTTTATGTGGAATGAAAAAAAGGCCTAGGGGAGAGAAAAATAAGGAATTTTTAAAAGAAATCAAGTAGACTCATTGGGCTGGAGCAGATGATTCATGTAAGGCAGCAAAGGCAGCTACGATGAGACCAAATTGAAGATAACTTCCTTTCCGATATCCTGCCTGAAATACCATGTCATTCTGGATAAATCATTCACCATGTTCAATTTCAATTTGTTCATATGTAAAATAGCAATTAAAACATCAATTATTTGTAAAAGGATGGTTGTGAGAATTCTATGAGATAATTAGCACTCAATAAATATAGGAGTAAAATAAGGATGTCATCTCTGTACTGTTATTTGATAAGGTTTAAAAATGATTAAAACATCTTATTTGTTGATAATATAATAGTTTACTGAGAAAATCCTAGAAGAATCACCAAGGATATAAATTGAGACAATTGATAGCTTCAGTAAAGTCACAAGTTACAAAATAAAGCAATCAATAGAATTTATATGTAATTACAAAATCCAATAGGTAATAATAGAAAGGGCAATCTTATTCAGCATAACTACAAAATGCATAAAATGGTTAGGGAAAAATCCACGTAATATTTGTATAGATTTAATTTCAAACTGCTCTTTAGGTGGTAGAATATTCAATGCTCATGCCTGTGCCATGCTAATATAGCAAAATATGGCAATACTACCAAAGTCAATTTATAATCAGCATCATATAAATCAAACTCTTTCAGGGTTACTTTACAGAATTCAATCAAATAATAGAAAATTTCATATGGAGAAACAAAATATCTAGAAAATCAAGAGAAATAGTGAAAAAAATAAGAATAAAGTGGTAATAACCCTTCAAAACATCAAAATATGTTCCAAAGTAGTAGTCATCAAAATTGTTTGGGGTGTGTGTGTGTGTGTGTGTGTGTGTGTGTGTGTGTGTATGTGTGTGTGTGTGTGTGTGTGTGTGTGAGAGAGAGAGAGAGAGAGAGAGAGAGAGAGAGAGAGAGAAAGAAAGAGAGAGAAAAAGAGAGAGAGGGAGATCAAAAGAAGAGACTAGAAAAGGGAGAATCAGAAACAATGGAACTCAATTACCCAGAGTAAACAGAAAAACACAATTTCTTAGGAAAGAATGATATGAGAAAATGATATGAAAAAAGTGACTAGAAAAGGCAGAAATTAGGCTCAGATCAACACACTATTTTCTATAATAAATTCAAAATGGTAATATTAATATTAAATACCAAACCGTTAAAATTAGAAGAATATCAGATTATATACCCCTTACAGCTCTGAATAGGAGATACTTTCATAACTAGATGAGATGAAGGCAACTATCAAAGATAAATTAGATAATATATAAATGTATGCATATTATGGATATACATTTTCTATATATTCCCAAACTATAACCTTTATGTGGGAAATTTTGTACAAAATTCTTTGTTTCTTCCTTCCTTCCCCCCCTCACTTCTTACTCTAAAGGCATTAATTTTGTTCAGGCAGAAGGTTTCCAACTGCACATATTCAAAATTATCTGGGGGTACTGAGAGGTTGAGTAATTTGCCCAGGGTCATACAAGAAGCAAATATTGTATGTGTCAGAGGCAGTACTTGAATTTGAGTTTTCATGACTCCAAGTGCAGTTCTCTATCCAGTACTTGATGTCATTTCTCACTTGCTAGGTAAACAAAGATAAAAACAATAATTCTTATCCTTAAGTAGCTTATATCACACTTGAACTTTTATTTTATTAGGCCAGGTACTAACTACAAACCAGACTTAGGAACAGACTGAAAGCTGTATCTCTCTTTGAATCACTTATTAACTTTATCCTTATTTAATTTTGGATTTTCATGATATGCAACCACAGAGCATCCCTGGGAGAATGCTTCTGCACTTCAATGAACATGGTGACTTTATTTATGGCAAATTGTATTACTTTGTATGTGTTGAAGACAAAAATTGCTTTTATAAAATCAATTCAATAGAAATTAATTTAATACCTACTATGTGTATACCATCATATTCTTAGATGGAATGCATGCAATTTTCAATTTGGATCCTGATTATTTAATCCAAATTTAATAACCATAGACCCAGTTCACACATCATAATACCAGAGTAACTATCATACATAGAAACTTTCAATGACCACCTAGTACATGCATACTTCTTATAAAATACTCTGTTAGGTAAGGTTAATAAAAAATAATTAAGACATGATATTAATACTCGTTGGGTTTATAATGTTTGTTGGGAGAAGGAGGTTAGCGAAGATGTATGCAAATGGCCCAAAACTATATAAATACAAAACATAGTATGAATTTCACTAGGATGAGAAATGAAGAAAGGCACAAAGTTCTTTGTCAAGTTAAAAGGAGCTAAAAATTTCTGACTTGTTTGAAGTTCTTTGAATGCTAGAAATAGCTATGTGTGTGTGTGTATAGAATTAAGATGATCAAAATATAGAACTAGATCCATTGAAATGACATTTTCTTGTTATAGAAATGGCATTTTGACAAATTTCTTAATCCCCACCTGCATATGAGTAACAATTCATTATGTTTCTTTGAACTGAATCAACAAAAATATTGTCATATTTGCAATATTCTGTCAATCCTCTTTTGAGAAAGCAAATATGCAAGTATTTATTGTATATTTCACCTAGGGAAAATATTCTGACAATTTTTTTTTAATCCAGGTGCGATTGGTGTTTTATGCCCAATAAAAATAACCCCTGCTGAAATCCCCACAGCCCAAAGTCTTACTTGCTGGTAGCTTTTATCTGATTTGAGGAATATATTAGTTTTCAGCACTGTTTCATCTGGGCAATTCATGAGTAAAGCTAAGATCAAAATAATTCTCCTCTATTTGCTTTCATAAAAGGTAGATAAAAGAGTATTAGAGAGGTCACTATTGTCCCTTCTTTCACAAACTGGTAAAGAGACTATATCCATTTCTTTAGGCTTTAGGAAACCCCATACCTTCCCAAAATGTAAAGACAGAAATATGCTCCCAGGTTTAGAAGGTTTTCCTTACTGCATTAGGCAGTATAGTATGTTTCCAGTATATTGCTTACATCAATTCAACTGTTCAGGCAATGTGTTTCCATTTCAGTTACATGTGATTTAGTGGATTAAAGAACAAGTAAACACCAAAAACCCCATACAATCAAATGATTGGCTTCAGAAGAGATAACAAACTAAAAGAATTGCATGAGACTAGCACAAACTACCTGATAAAATGGTAACCTCAGTCTGTCTCAATTACATCTTGCCTCCTCACAAATGCAAGCATTTTTGCATTTTCTAGACCTCTTGGCTTTGAAGTGAGAGCAGTAATATGTTATGTTTGCATCTCTCAATATATGGGGATGCTAATTGTAGAACCTAAAAGGGATTGGGAGCAAAGCCATTGTTAGTTTCTTCTGAATAATGTAAGAAGAATGAAAGCAACAACATCTGCAATATTACCTCCATGGTGTATTGCTTGTTAGTAATACAAAGAGAAGAGAAAACATGCTGCTGGCATCCTGCAATTCCCATCTCTGCTGCAAAAGGGCACAATGAATTTTTGCTCTGCAGAAATAGTTGCTATTAGTCTTGTCATACAAAACCATTTAACACAGTTGATTTGGTATTATGCTGCTGAAAATTATGTGGAAATAGCAGCATTCATACAGAGCACAAACATCACACTGTTATGAACATTTTCTCTGGCTTTTGTTCTCCTGCACTCATAGGGGAAAGGGTGGGAGGGAAGAGGAAAGGGAAAGAAAAATGTATTTCGGAAACAGACTGAATAGTTCTAAATAATTCAGGTACTACAAAATCTGGGTCTTTGCCAGCAAACAAGCAATGTTAATACTTACATCCCTTACTTTGTCTGCTCCACTTAATCAGATAAATCTAAAGTAGACACTCAGGAGGTACAATTTCTGTGTGTTGCACAGGGAATTATCACTGCTGTTTCTAATAACAATAATGGGAATTGTGTACCCCATTTCCTATAGGCAGTTTCGGATGACCTTGAGATATTTCCAAATGGCAGACTGGAAATGAAAACATACACATATGAAATGGTCTAAGGAGTGGAAGGAAAAAAGGAAGAAATGAAGGAAGGGAAACAGAAGGAAGGAGGAAGAAAAAGAGGAAGGAATGGAAAGAAGATCTGGATAGAGGAGGACTGAACAGAGCAGAAGGAAAGGGGTGGGGGGAGAAAGAAGTATGGAAATATAGAATATTTAGTTTTAAGTCACGTAAAAATAATTATCAGTTAGAGAAACAAGATGCTTTAATAAAAGGATACATCAATGGGAATTAGGAATCCTTGGTTCAAAATCCATATTTTCTACTTCCCATTTAAATGAACAGGTGCTCATTTTAGTTTTTTTTAATTTAATTTATTTAATATATTTAGTTTTCAGCACTGATTTTCACAAGAGTTTGTATTGCAAATTTTCTCCTCATTTCTACCCTCCCCCGACTCCAAGAAGGCATATATTCTGGTTGCCCTGTTCCCCAGTCAGCCCTCCCTTCTGTCACCCCACTCCCCTCCCATCCCCTTTTCTCTTCCTTTCTTGTAGGGCAAGATAAATTTCTACGCCCCATTGCCTGTGTATCTTATTTTCTAGTAGCATGCAAAAACATTTTTTTTTTTGTTTTTGAACATCAGTTTTTAAAACTTTGAGTTCCAAATTCTGTTCCCTCT
>CM053626.1:101642874-101660452 GCA_028646595.1 Phalanger gymnotis | reverse complement strand
GGGGTCTCCTTTAGCAAATCATTGACTTGTTTTTCATGGTTTTCTCGCATCTTTCTCATTTCTCTTCCCAATTTTTCCTCTACTTCTCTAACTTGCTTTTCCAAATCCTTTTTGAGCTCTTCCATGGCCTGAGACCAGTTCATGTTTTTCTTGGTGTCTTTTGATGTAGGCGCTTTGACTTTGTTGACTTTTTTTGGCTGTATGTTTTGGTCTTCTTTGTCACCAAAGAAAGATTCCAAAGTCTGAGACTGAATCTGGGTGCATTTTTGCTGCCTGGCCATGTTCCTAGCCAACTTACTTGACCCTTGAGTTTTTTAGAAGGGTATGACTGCTTTTAGAGTAAAGAGTACTATGTTCCAAGTTTGGGGGATGTGCTGTTGATTTCAGAGCTATTACAGCCAGCTCTTTCACACCAGCACTCTTCTTTCCCCAAGAACCCCCAACCCAGACCTTACTTAGATCTTCAGCAGGCTCTGCACTCCTGCTCTGGTCTGCCACTTAATTCCTCTCACCAGGTGGGCCTGGGATGGAAGCAACTGCAGATATAGTTCTATAGCTCCTCCACCTCCACTGCCCCCGTGGCAGTAGCTGAACTGCGAACTCTATCCCTCTGTCCCCAGCAGCTTTTCCCACTAACCTTCTCTGTTGTCTTTGGTGTTCGTGGGTTGAGAAGTCTGGTAACTGATGCAGCTCACTGATTCAGGGTGATAGGGAATGCTCCGCCCAGCTCCTGGTCTGGTTGGTCCACGCCACCCACACTGGGCTCTGCTCTCTCTGCTCCACTCCCAGCTTGGTGTGTCAAAGACCTCACCCAGCAACCATCCAGGATGTCCTGGGCTGGAGCCCTGCTTCCCTCTGCTATTTTGTGGGTTCTGCAGTTCTAGAATTGGTTCAGAGCCTTTTTTATAGGTTTTTGGAGGGACTTGGCGGGGAGCTCATGCTGGCCCCTGCTTTCCAGCCATCATGTTGGCTCCACCTCCCAGCTATTATTATTTTTAAGAGAAATGAAGCTCCTCAGTAGTGACTATCATTCTTTTCTGCCCAATATGGTTTGAGAGAAGAGTAGTAAAGGAAAAGCAGCTGTTTTATTAGGAAGTAAAAGGTGTTGAGATCTAAGCAGATGTTGCAGAATCCTGGTGAGTAAAGAGCTGGCTGTACTTATCTATAAGAGAGAGAGAGAACTAGGCTCCAGGTGCTCATTTTACATCTTTGGTCCTTATTTCTATCATCTTTAATATGAGAGGCTTGGATATATAAAGTTTCTTCAATATTAATGCCTATCCTTCAGATGTCTAATGTAGGTCAATTTAAGCTAATTATGATAACCATTCTAATTATGTTTGCTTTTTAAAATGTTAGTAGTATCAAGAAATTTCTCAGATTGGTTCATAGCAAAATTTTATTCCAATGATAAACAGTCATTTCCACTATAGAAATGGCAAATTTTGTTCTGCATCTCTTAATGAGGATATAGCATCTTCTTTTTGCAATATTTGAATTGCCAGATTCAGATTAAATCTGTGTTCTCATAGAACTAGGAGTAATAGATATGTTTATTAAACAGGTAAATCTATCCTTCGTGACCACTATAGTAAGGAGAAAATGGGTTCAGATGATTGAGTATGAAATATTATCTGAACAAAGTAGAAACTTAAGCTTGCCATTGAGTACCAGTACACTGCTTTGCATAGTTTAAAGTTGTCACTACAATTCAAAGGAGAGCCATAATGAGTTCCACCCTTCACAGTGCCTGAGGTTGTCTATAAACAACCATTGGATCCACGGGTTTTTGGCCAAATCACTTTTTTTTAGCCATTTTATTAACCACTGACTTCTTTGCTGTCTATCAGGCTAGTCATGCAATCAAATGTAATCATTAAAGTGGCTCCAAACCACAGATCAATTTTTTTTTTTAAGTTAGAGTTTCTAATAGTATCGACATAGCCTCTGTCACTACCTGCTAATAAAGTAAGCACTCTGGGAGGCACATTCAGTGTTTCAGGTCACTTGGCTGGCTGCCATCAAGTGCACTAATGCACTGTGAAGTCAAGCTAATTTCCTTGATGGAGTGATGGGCACAAAGATTCCAGTTTAAATGAGTATCTCAGGATTAAGTCTAAAAAGTTGGTTCTCTTTCTCTGGCTATTATTATTCTGATAACATGGAGAACATCAACTGCGACTGCTACTAAATTGAAGGAGAATATACAAACAATAAATATATACTGACTGAAGCTGAGATAAGCAGTGACAGAGAGAGAGGGGAAGAGAGAAAGGAAGGGAGAAAGAAAGGAAGGAAGGGGAGATTGAAGGAGGAAGGGAAGGAGAGAGGAAGGAAGGAAAAAGAAAACCTATTAGAAAAAAATCCACTTGTGTCTTTCAAATAAGATCATTTTCTAGCCCGTGATTTCTTGCATATCTAGTACTCAAATGAAAATTGATTTGTTATATATTTTTTTTTCAGAGGAAGGCATTTTATTACGCTCCTTGAGAGAACGGGTGTAGAGCTCACTGGAACACGCACACCGATACAGCTGCAGGAGCAGGGGTAACCATTCCCTCCACTCCTGCTAGAGTTATGGTTAGTTTACAATCTTTGTTTTTTTACATAGTTTTCCTAGGTTATACAGTTTGTTATCTATTTTTATAAGACAAGTTGACAGCCTATTAAAACAAATACAAAAAAATGCTAAACTCATCATTACAATAAATTAAAAATGCAATGTGTGATTTCCAATCACTTTTAGTATCAGGTTTTTTTTTTTCGAACTGCAGCAGACAAGATGGAGGCATTTTCGCCAAATGATGAATTTTATTTTTATATAACAATTGAAAGGTCTTTCAAAGAGACCTTCAGGGGGAGGGTAGAGCCAAGATGAAAGAGTACAGGCTGGAAGTCCAGCTGGAGTCAAACTCTCTCAATATTGCCCTCCAAACAATTTTATAATGCTTCCTCAAATCAAATTTTGGAAGAGGAGAGCCAACAAAATTTCAGAGGGACACTTTTTCCAGCTTAAGACAACTAAAGAGGTTGCAGGAGAGGTTTGTAAATACTGGCCTTGTGGCTGGAGTACAGCGAGAGCACTAGAATTGGGCATTGGAGGTGGCTGCAACAACAGCAACAATAACAGCTTTGGGCATTATCAGTCTGGAAATGGTAAAAGGGTAGCATAAAATGTCAAAAAGAAATTACACAGGACTCTTTGCTGGTACCAGATGCAGTTGGCATTTATTGACAACAGTTATCTATAAGCAGTTCTAAGTCTTTCTTCTAGGATGGAAAGGAACCCTTGTGATCCATCAGAAGGCAGTTGCAATGCATGGCCAAGAGGAACACTAGCCCTTGGGCTGCAAGAGAATGGTGCCATTTTTGGTTAAAGACCAGAGCATAGACCAGCAGAACAGTGACCAAAGCTCTATCAGGATAACTGCACTAAAACTTGCACTCTTCCAGAACTATCTCAAAATCAGCACAAAAAAGGCTGACGTTTGGGACAATGTTTCCCTAATCCAAGGTGAGCAAAGTCCAACTTTAACATAATGTTCAAAGTAAAGGAATATGCTATGGAAATAAACAAATAAAAAAAGGAATGTGATTTTAAAAAGGTACTGCTGTGGCAGAAAAGACCAAAATATAATCTTAGAAGAAGAGAGCAATGTGAAAACAGCTAAAGGCAAAGCTTCAAAGAAAAATGCTAATTAAACCCAAATTCAGCAATAAATTCCTAGAAGATTTAAAGAAAAAGACAAGAATGGAAGAGGAAAAATTTGGAAAAGAAATGAGTGATCCAAGAAAATTAGGAAAACAGAATTAACAACTTAGCAAAAGAGGCATTAAAAATACTGAAGAAAATATCACCTTTTAAAAAAAAATTGGCCTAACGGTAAAAGATGCACACAAATTCACTGAAGAAAAGATGTCCTTAAAAAGCAGAATTGTCCAAAGGAGGGGGGGTAGGCATAAAAGCTCCCTGAAGAAAATAATTCCTTAAAAATTGGAATTGAACAAGTGTAAGCTAATGATTCCGTAAAACAAAATCAAAAGAATGAGAAAATGTGAAACATCTTATCAGAAAAACAACTGACCTAGAAAATAGATCTAGGAGAGATCATTTAAGAAGTTTTGGACTATTTTGAAGTCATGATCAAAGAAATAGCCTACATATCACATATCAGAAACTATCAAAAAAGCTGCCCCAATATCTTAGATCCAATGTGTAAAACAGAAATTGAAAGAATCTATCTACACATCATGCATTAAAAGAGATCCAAAAGTAAAAACTGCCAGGAATTCCAAATTCCAGGAATAGCCAAATTCCAGAGTTCTCAGGTCAATGAGAAAATATTGAAAACAGCCAGAAAGAAACAATTCAAATATCATGGAGCCACAGTCAGGATCACACAAAATTTAGCAGTTTCCACATTAAAGTAGTAGAGGGCTTGGGAAGCACTTGAGAAGGCAAAGGAGCTAGGATTACAATTGAGAGTAACCTACCCTGAGCAAAATCCCTCAAGGGAAAAATGAATATTCAATGAAATACCGGACCACCAAGCATTTTTGATGAAAAGACATAAGTTAAATAGAAAATCTGGCATTTAAACAGAAGACTCAAGTTAAAAATAAAAAAGGTAAACATGAAAGAGTAATCATCAAGGACTCAATGGATTTTAACTGTCTATATTCATATAGGGGAAGATGGTACATGTAACTCCTAAGAATGTTATCAGTATCAGGGTCGTTAGGAGTTTGCATAGATAGAGGGCATGGATGTGGATCGATTATGTTGGTATGATCACCAAAAAAAGAAGGATGCACTGAAAGAAGAGAGAAGAAAGAAATAGAATGGGTCAAATTTTTCACATAAAAGGATGTGCAAAGAAGAAATTCCATAAAAAGTTATGTATATATATATATATATACACATATACATATACATACACACACATATACTGTAATGGAGGGGGAAAAGAGAGGTAGTAGACAATACTTGAAGCTCACTCTCATCAGAATTGTTTCAAAGAGGGAAGAATTTATACACACACACACACACACACACAGGTACCTATATATATGTGTAAGTGTGTGTGCGTGTAATCAGTCGAGTATAGAATTCTATCTTATCCTTCAGGGAAGTAAGAGGGGAAGGGGATACAAGATGGGAAGGGATGATAAGGTAGAGGACAGACTAGGGGAGGTAGTAGTTGAAAGCAAGACATACTTTTGAGAAGGGACAGGATAAACTGAGAGGATAGAGGAAAATCAGATAGAGGGGGAAATATGCTGTTAATAATCATAATTGTGAATGTGAACAAGATGAGGAAGCAGAGCATAGAATGGTTTGGAAATCAGAATCCAACAATATTTTGGGTAAAAGAGACACATATGGGTCAGAAAGACATACACATTTGAAATGAAGGATTAGAACTGAGTCTATTAAGCTTTACTTGAAGTGTAGAGGGCAGAAATAGCAACTATGATTTCAGATAAAGCAAAAGCAAAAATAGACCCAATTGAAAGAGATAATAGGGTAAACTACCTTTTTCTAAAAGGTACCATAGACAACGAAGTAATATTAAAAATATATACAGCAACTTTCTCTGAAAAAACCCTCATTTCTCAAATATACAGGTAATAATACAAAAATAAGAGCCATTCCCTAATTGATACATGGTCAAAGAAAAAAAAAAACAAATAAAAACAAAACAAACAAAAGAAAGATCAAAGGAAAACAGGCAGTTTTCAGAAGATCAAGTCAAAGCTATCTATAGTCATATTAAAGAATGTTCTAAATTACTACTGATTAAAGAAAAGCAAATTAAAACAACTCTGAGGTACCACTCCACATCTATCAGAAATGATAAATTCTGGAGAGGATAAAGGAAAATAGGTGTATTAATGAATTGTTGGAGTAGTGAACTAGTCTGACCACTCCATAGAACAATCCAGAACTAAGCCCAAAGGGCTATAAAACTGTGCATACTTGCTCTTTTTCGGGTGGCCTGGCTTGCCAAAATGAAGTTGAATCCGTTCGTGACCTCAGAGCGAAGCAAGAACCGCAAGAGGCACTTCAACGCGGCCTCGCACATCCGGCGCAAGATCATGTCGTCCCAGCTCTCCAAGAAGCTGAAGCAGAAACACAACGTCCGATCGATGCCCATCCGGAAGGACGACGAGGTCCAGGTGGTTCGTGGACACTACAAAGGTCAACAAATTGGCACGGTAGTCCAGGTGTACAGAAAGAAATATGTCATCTACATTGAACGTGTGCAACGAGAAAAAGCTAACAGCACAACTGCCCATGTGGGAATTCACCCTAGTAAGGTAGTTATCACCAGAGTAAAACTGGACAAAGATCACAAAAAGATCCTTGAACGTAAAGCCAAATCTCGAGAAGTTGGAAAGGTGAAGGGCAAATATAAAGAAGAAACCATTGAAAAGATGCAAGAATAAAATGGTCTGTTGTACAGTTGTAATTAAAAATGAAAATAAAAAAAAAAACTGCATACTCTCTGTTCCAGCAGTACTACCACTAATCATTACCCCAAAGATATCGAATAAAAAGGAAAAGAAACTATACACACAAAAATATTTATAGCCACTTTTTTGTGGCAGCAATGAATTGGAGATTAAAGGGATGCTATCAATTGGACAATAGCTAAACTAGTTGTGGCATATGATTGTGATGGCGCATTATTGTGCTAACAAAGAAATGGTGAGAGTCTCATCTTCAGGGAGGGAAAAGAAAAAAAAAAATACATAGCAAGACCGATATGAATGGATGGAAAATGGACTTAAGAATAACCCCAAGATCATTGCGCACATTGACAGCTATATTATAATGATGATCAACTGTGAAAAATTTGCCTATGCTGATCAATATATCTTCTCATTGGGTGAAAGAGGCATGGTAGGGAGAGAAAGAATTTAGAACTTAAAAAGAAAGGAATGTTTGAAATAAATATTTTCAAATTCTGCAGAACTTAGATATTTCTCTATACATAATAATTAAGCTCTCAGTTGTATAGAGTAACTAAAATTTACCAACAATGAAGTGGTGGGAGATTATTTAAAAGACCGTCCTGAAGTTGATTAAATGTTATGCATGCAGATCAGACAACATTTTTACCATAGAAAATGACAAACTAGATCATAATGTTTGTTTTATTTACTTTGCCTTGAGTGAGGGGTCTTAATTCAGTCTCTTTCATTGACCTTAATTGGCCACTCTTCTCTGGGCCTGTGATTTCTTCTCTGTCTAAATTTACTGCAGAATCTACATCAAGCATATTGGGCAATCTGGTTTCCCATTCCTGGGTTTCAGTTGTCATAAACACAGACACAGACACACACACACACACACACAACATGCACACAGATATGTTCTCCATTCATATTGGGTTTTGGTTGGCCCATAACAAAAGCAAATCTCATCTGTAGTCTACCACTTCTTTCTCGTTAAGTAGGTATGTGTCACGGTAAGTGATTTGGAGTAATGATTATTCATTGCATAGATCAAAGTTCTCTTGTTTTTTTTTTTTAGTGCTTTTCTTTACATAACTGTAGTCATGTAAATTGTTCTACTGCTCCAAATTATTTTTCTTCTGGATCAGTTAATACAAGTATACCTGAGCTCCTCTGAATTCTCAATAATTATGTTTGTTTAAAGCATAATTGTATTACATTCTTAGGCCACTTTTGTGTTCAACCTTTACAAAATCTAAAGGTCCCCATTTTGATACAAATATTTTGTAAGTATGTGTATGTGTGTGTGTGTGTGTGTGTGTAGAGTATGTATCCATATATACCCATGGATACATAAACATATATGTATGTATAAAAATACATCTTATATATTTTAGAATTAAGAATTTTCTAGTAGAGCACTGGCCCTGAAGTCAGGAGGATCTGAGTTCAAATCTAGCCTCAGACACTTGACACACTCACTTAACCTCAATTGCCCTGCCTTCCCCCCTCCAAAAAAAAAAAAAAGAATTAAGAATTTTCCCTTTTACTAGCCTTTACTAGGGCTATGCAAAATACCTCTTTCCATTATCTTCTATTTTATGAATGTGTTTATATGCCATATGAACTTGTAGATTTAGACTGAATATTCATTGACAGCTATGAAGTGTTATGTAGTGTAAGGGATTCATCCAAACCAGATTTCGGCCTGTTTCCCACTTTTCTCAATAGTTCTACACAAATATGCACTGTCTATCAAACACTAAGTTCTTATTTTTGTTTGTCTTGATCTTGCTTGAATAATGCTTTATTAGCAAGTACCAAATAACTTTTGGGATTACTGCTCTACGTTACAATTTGAGGGTATTGAAATGTGATCTCTAATTTTAAGCTTTTTTTTTTCATTTTTCCCTTAAGATTTCTGACTTTATTTATGTACCTGAATTTTGTTATTATATATTTTTGTTTTAAAATGTGGCTCCTTTGTTGTTTATTGTTGTGCTATATCTAAAATTATTTGATATTATCATTTTATCTTATCTGTTTATCACAACCATGAAAAATGCATACATAATTATTAGTGGGGATTTTTTTTATTGTAAAGACAGTCCTCAGTGGTATTCATATAAGTCCTGGATATATCTGGGTAGAAGAATGCTCAGAAAGTTCATGAATTTTGCAGTTATTTTAAATAGCATCTTCTTGTGTATCTTTTTCTTTCTAGATTTTGTTTGTAATATACAGAAAAGTAATTATTTTGTCTGCTTATTTTACAAACTACTGCTTCAATGATTAATCGGAGGAGGGTATACAAATAGTATATTTTTTCTTGGGCTTATTGTCTCAATTTGAGTTTCCTTTTAAAACTTTATTTTATTTTTTCTATAACTAACATTTCCATAACTATGTCAAAAAGAAACAATGATATGCAAGCTTATTTTACCTTCACCTTTTTAAAATTATTTTCATCTTCCCATGTGTCAAATTATACTAATAAGAATTGGTTGATTTGATCAAATACCTTTTAATATCTTTAAATAAATGAATATTATACTTTGTCAAAGGTTTCTTTCCTAAATCTGTAGATAATATATTGTAATTAATATCATTTTAGCTTTAATATACTATACTTATTGTTGAACCGGCTGTATATTCCTGGTATAACTCTTGTAGCATTTAATTCTATAGGTGCGTGGATGCATGCGTATACATGTACACACATATATACATACGTATATACACATACATTGTATATAGATATACACAGGGGTATGTGTGTGTGTACCTTCACCTGGTCCTTCTTAGATGTAAAAAAGTAACAAAAAAAGAATTCAGGATTTGAGTAAAGTGTCAGAAAAAATATCTGTATGAAAGAATTTCACAATTACTAAATGGGAACCAAATAACAAATATCACAAATACATAGAACTTTCAGCTACACATAGTGCTTTTATAAAAGTAAACATGCACTTGAGCATAAAAATCTTAAAAGCAAATTCAAAAAGGCAGAAAAATGAACCACTTATTTTATCTGCCATCATGCAAAAATGTGTGTATATACTTGTGCATGTGTATTTATATATAAGTATACTTTAGCCTATTGTGTAATACACATATATTCATATGTATATTTGCAAAACTTTAAGCACTACAGAGTCTTATGTCTACTACTCTTAGTGTTTCTTTTCTGTTATCTATGTTTATCTATGTTCTGTTATCTATGTTCTGTTATCTATGATTATCATTCCTACCACTTTTTTTTTTAAAGATTTTTTTTTAAAGATTTGAATAAGACACTATGGATTCTATTCATGCATTTCATTTTAACTAGGTCTGAATCATTATGCGCTGTATGATTCTTCTAAATAACAAAATGTTATATTTTCTATTTTGGTAGTAGAGTGGTGTGCAGATTAGCTGGAACAAAGTAAAATCATCAAATTTGTGATATGAAACAGGCCTGATAACTTTTTATGTACTTAAAATATAAACATTCCTTATCTCCTCCTTTTGTTGCAACCACGTGTGTTTTATGTGATTTGGCCTTGAGATCACAAGATTTTGGGACACTTTTTATTCTTCAGCATGAAACTACTATTTTATCACATCAGAAATTAAGAATACCTTTGACAGCTTATTTTGCCAAGGCTCACCTGGATTATAGCAAATAGGTTTTCAATAGAGATTAAATCAGACAACATCTCAGATCGTAGAAACATGTCTATCTCCAATACATTTCTTTTCCAAATACATTTCTTTTGTGCTGTGTAGCTTAGTACAATTCCATGTGCTATTTACCATATCCATTTAGGGATTTTTGTAATTCTGGAATAATTAGTGAATAACTAGTGAAATGTAAACTCTGGCCATCTCTGCAAAGATAAGAAATCATCAAATGTGGGTCTGGTGACAGACTGTGACTGGGAAACTAACCTAAATAAGCAGGAACAGGCTCATATGTAGAGGTCTGGCCACAAGGGAAAGAGTAGATGGGGGGGCGGATGTTGGATTTGTACATAGAAGTACTGATTTTGAATCCTAGCTCTGTTGCTTAGCACATTAAAGAGTTTGAGAGTATGCCTTCTCTGTGGTCCTTACCTTTTTTGTGAAAAGAATGGGTTGGACTGGAGGACTTCTGCAGTACCACTCAGCTCTAAATTTGTGATTATAAGGTAATGGATGTTTGGCCTTGGCAATGCACGAAGGCACTTAATGAGACGTAGGGATATCTACGTCAATCAAGGGAATGCCCAATGATAAAACTACAGATCCTTGATGTAATTATAAATATCTACCATTTTATGATTACAATTACAATTTGTTTTAAACACATTAACTATATAATGATTTAAATCCACAGATGTTGTCTTATGAGCAATTATCTTTTAAAGATCTGAGAAAAGTAATGGTAGCTGATAACTCCCTGCTGAGGCTCTGAAGCAGTTTAGAGAAACGAAGAGAAAAGAGAGACAGAGAAGTTTGTTTTTTTCCTGGTTCCTATAGGCAGAATGTATTGGAAAACACACCGAATGATTACCAAACTCTGACCTACTTTTGGTGATTTGTGCAACTAAATTAGATTATCAGAAGAAATCTAACATGAATTACTATAGAGTACAAAGTTTCTGGGTAGAAACTAACTCGTTTTTCTCTCCTCCTCAACTCTTGCCTTTATGTTAGTAGACTTCAATATAAACATCTTCAAACGGTCTAACCTTCCAGTTCCTTAAGAGATTACATTTCAATGATCTACTCCTTTCCCTCACTCTCTCATCTCAGGACCTTGCCCTATATTTCACTGAAAAAAAATTAAAGCTACTTGACAAGAACTCCCTCTTAAACCCTCTTTATCTTATATCACTCAAATGACTTTCTCCACTGTGCCCTCCGTTCCTGTCTCAAGTGAAAAGGTGGCCCTTCTTTTTGCTAAGGCAAGCCCCAATGTGTGTACAAGTGATGCATTCCTACAATGTCTTGAACCTTCAATATCTCCCTATCTACTGGCTGCCTCTTTACTGTCTACAAATACACATATATTTACCTCATCCTCAAAAAAACAAACTTAATTTGTTACATTCCCATTAAGCATCATTTTATATTTCTGCTCTCTTTCAAAGCTAAATTCCTTAGTAACAATATTGTCTATCATCAATCCTTTCAGTTACTTTTTTTTCCACTCTCTTAACTCTCTATGTTATTATTCAATGGAAACCTCTGTCTCCAAAGTTACAAAAATGATTTAATTGCCAAATGTAGAAACTCTGTGTGTGTGTGTGTGTGTGTGTGTGTCTTTCTTTGTGTTCTCAGTTCTTAGCACAGTACTTGGTGAATAACAGCCACTTATTAATGCTTACTTTCTTGACTTGATTTGACAAGAGAGGCAATGTTTCTGTTACGACAATAATTTCTTCTTATTGGCAAGAATTGGGGAAGAATGACAGTTCTCTTTGTTTCTTTGAGACAATGGGAGGAAATGGGATGTGCATTATAGGTGTAAAGGAGAGATCTGATATGAAAGAATTGCTTATGCTCCAATTCTATTTTGCCTTTGAATTCAGTCTAAAACACAGTGTGCAAGAGTTGCAATGATCTAGATAAGGGAATATAAAATGACACACATCTAGATATCTCAATAGACATAGAGATATTAAGACATATAGATAGAAAATGTATTGAAGGATATGAATATAGACTTTATGAATAACAGGAATATTAATCATTTTACTTTGTATTTACAGAATAATAAAGCCCTCTACTCTCCTGTAGACCAATACAGATATAGCAATGAAGTTAAAAACAATATCCTTTTAGATTCTGTCAATTTTAAACAAAGTGTGTTAAATACTTAATTTAAAGAAAAAAACTTGGAGCTTTATTTTGTCTTTCAGGTGAGAATTCCTTATATTTATTCAGCTTCTACTTTGTAAGACTGTTCCAATGGGAACCATTCATCATTTATGATGGCATTGTAATATGGACAAATATAGAATTTACATTTGAAAGCTCAGCAGAAATCATATGTGTGTATGTGTATGTATGTGTTTATTTTTCTACAACACATATATATGCACACACATATATTTGGTCAGCCTTAGAAAAATAAGCCCCTGTGGCATTTCCTATGTTATAGAATAAATGAGCAAATTGTATATGGTCCAATGTATTATTATAAATAGTTTGTCAGAGTTAATAGTTACAGTTGTGTGATTTTGTCATCAGAGGCATCATTTTTGTATTTGATAAAATCAATCCAAAAGGTAGAAGGAACATTGTAACATGAGGACCATTGAATTTGGTTGGGGAAACAATGAAGAAAATTAAATTACATTTTTAAAAATGCTTTACTGAAATTAAATAATTAATATATATTTGTTAAGTACAAAATATGTGCCAGTAAATCTGGTAAGCTTTTAGAAAACAAAGATCAACACAAAAAAAAACAAAATAAACAAAAAAGCATCAAAGATCTCATACTACAATGGGAAAGTGAACGTGTACATACATAACCATATAAAAGAAACATAAAGGGCAGATATAAGATAAACCTGGAGAGACACTAACATCTTGGCAGATCACAAAAGCACTCTTTAAAAAGCAGAGGTTAAGCTGAATTTCAAGAAAACCAGAATTTCCCAGAGGTAGAGGTGAGAAGGGAGAACTATCTAGGCATGAGGGACAGCAGAGGGTCTTAAAGATAGACTATGGAGTATCTTTTCTAAGGAACAACAGGTAGGTATGAAAGTGAGTTAAGTGTAGAAGAGGTATAAAGGGGCCGAGTTAGGAAGAATTTTAAACAAAAAAAAAAACAGAGGATTTTGTTTGACTCAATAGTAAATATATGAGGCCCATATAAATGGGTGCTTTCTTTTTAGTTATGATTTTTAATATTTAGATCATACATGCATTTTGAGTTTGTTGCATTAAGTATTTACTCTGGTGGTCTTGATTTAATTTCTACCAGATTACTTTTCCAGCAAGTATGTCAAATGACATATATATATATAATATATGTTTTCAGGTTGCCAGGTTATAGCGTTCAGTTATTCTTTATTATTTAAATTAATTTAAATTCCTTCATTGTTCAAGTTTTCTATATCATTTCTATATTATAGACATATTATAGTCAGAAGTTTCTTGGATGACAACACTATAAAACAATTTGAGGTCCAGAAGAGAAATTCCATCTTCATTCATATTTATATAGGTATCAAGTGTGCTTTGCTAGATTGCTTCCAAAAATTTTATGCATGAAACAGTTATTTTAAATGGGATATTTCCTATCTTTATACTCTTTTCGATTTACTCACATACACACTGGCATTGTCATATATGTGTATGTGTATACATGTATGTGTGTGTATTGAAGGCTGATGTGTTTGTGAGTTTATATTATAGCCTGTTATTTATTGTCTAAGTTTTTTTTGCTGATTCCTAGAATTTTCTAAGTAATTCGAAATGTCATAAGTAACGTAGTGATAAATTTGTCTGTTCAACTGTCACATATTTAATTTCTTTATCTTGTCTTCTGCTAGGTTTTCTAAAAGTATCAAATAATGCCAAAGGAAGAGACATCCTTGTTTTAGTTCTTTATTATAGTCCTTTGAATAAAATAGTAAATCTTTATTTTAGATAATTTTTATTCAGGAAAATTATCTTCCTTTGGCAATACTTTGAAGAGTTTTTAACATAAATGAGTATTGGTCTTTGGCAAAGATGTCTTCTGTGTTTATTGACAGGATTATATGTTTCTTAATTTTTTTTGTTTTTAATTCAAATTCTTATGTAAACTTTATTCCTAAATATGAACCATCCTTAACTTCCTTGTATTAAATTAGCTTAATCATAATGAATTTTCTTGGGAAAATTTTCCTAACCTTTTCACTAGGATTTTATCTTTAGATTTTTATTTGTTATTTTTAAATGATATTGGTCGGTAGTTCCTTTTGTCTTTCTTCATGCTTTGTTTAGTTTATTGTTTTATTTTGTGACTCTCTTGAAAGAATCTGGTAAATGCTTTCTTTATCAATCTTTAAAATCATATTGTAGCTTAAGTATTTCCCTTTAAAGAGAATTTGCATGTAAAACTAATTAGACCATGTTTATCCTATCCTTATACCCTTCTTTGGTAGTTCCTTTCAACTTATGATTGAATTATTTAAAGTCTATATTTGCTCCTATTTAACACTGATATTGAATATTTTGTTTGTAATTCTCTTTTTATTATTAATTCTCAGGCTTCTTAGGATATAACTATTTAGATTGTCATGATATTTTTTTTCATTTTTCAGTTGTGATTTCCTCTTTTTATTTTCTTAATTTAATGTTCTCCTTATTTTTAAAATCACATTTACTTTAATTTTATTATTATTTTATTTTATTTTTAACTGTTCCAAATATTTTGATGTGTCCTTTGCAAGGCATTTAAAACAACCATTTGTGAGGATAAACTCCATTACAGAGAATGCAGAATTTGAGTAGACATGGCATTGAGGAACTTTCATGATTTGGGGCAAGTCTGAGAGTCTACTGTTTTCTGATCAGCCTTGCGCTATTCTGTAACCTCATATTTCTCTTATTTGTGTCAAAAATCTCTCTTTGCTGTCTAGGTTTACAAAATCTCTTCTTGAAGTAAGCACAAGTAAAATGATTTAGAATTTTTACAACAGAAAGATGAATCTCAGTAGGGGTGTCAATAATAAATTTCTGATGGGTCCTTCACAGAGGAACATGATTGATGGTCAGAAATCCAGTCATCAGTAGGAAGTCATTAGTCAGCTGCTTCAGGAAAACCACTTGCTTGCCCCTGTGGCTGCCAGTGAGCATGATCAGAACCATGACTGGTGTGATGCTCCATTCTTATCGCCACCAACTGGCTTTGAGATAGGAGCAGGATTTTCTCTTTCTTTTTCCTTTCAATCCATGTTTTTGGTGAACAGTATTTCCCTTTGTACATCACTTTCTGGCAATACCTGGCAGACCTCCAGTATCTTCTGATTCCTCAGGCCAGGACTGGGTTCTGTCTACAATGCTTTTGAGACTTCTTCATCACCTTTTCAATCACATCATCCTTTTTGTTCTTCTTTTCCTTCCTCCTCCTTCCAACTTTTTCATTTCTTTTTCTTTGGAATCTTTTGTGTTTTTTATTTTTTTGGGTCTGCCATGTTGAGAGAAGGCAAAGAGTATCATTAGTATTTTTTAAACAGCTTTTAGGCTTATTAATTTTACATTCTGTTTCTTCATAATTTATTTCTCCTCTATTTTCAATATTCTATTCCTGCTCTAATTTTGTTTGTTTTAATATTTTAAAATTTTGCATTCATTTCATATTTCTGCATTTTTCAGTTTATTAAATATGTATTTTTAGGGACACAGCTATTTTCTTTGAAGTATGCTTTGGTGAATCCCAGAAATTTTGGTATGCTGTCTTGACATTATCATTGTCTTTCATATAGTTACTGTTTCTATAATGTATTCTTAGATCCACTTGCTTTTCAATAATTTGTTATTAATTGTCCATGTAACTCTGTCTTTTGTTATTCATCCCGTATTGATTACTAATTTAATTACATTTGATCCTAGTATATGTTTAACTTCTGCCTTTCAACATAATTATAATTTCTATATGTTTTAATATATTGTTTTTTCTAAGGTTCCAAGTAATACTAAGATATACTTATATTTTTCAGTATTCCCATTCAGAAAATGCCATAGGTTTATAAATATTCCAATAGCTTGTTCAGTTCAATACTTATTCAGTATTTTCCCTTTGGAGTGCCTTTGTATTAGATTTACCTAGCTTGGAGATGAGAATATTAATGAAAGTATCTTGTTACTTGGTTACTAACATTGCTCTTTTGCAATTCATGTTTTTTTTTCCCTTTCTAGAGTTTGATGTTATATTTAGTGCATATGTTTGATACTGATATTGATTCACTATGTTCCAATCACTTGAGCTCTTCTTTTTGTTTTCCAACTACTCTCAGAGACTTTGTATCTACTGCAATTTAGTTTTTGGTATTTCATAAAATAATTCATTCCTTTAGGATTTCTTCTTCCCTACTCTTTATGCTAGGCTTACTCTCATCCAGTAGTATTTCTTCACTTTGTTAGAAATTTTGATATTTTCATCATTCTTTCAGTCTCTATATTATTCTTCCTACCTCTTAGAAGTGTAACTATTGAAGTTCTCTATGTTGAAAAGTGGAGGATTTTGATTAAGTCTTTATAGAGGGGGGAATTCCATTAGGAGTATACTGTGAAGGCGTTTGGTAATTGACTGCTTTGTTTGCTGTTTCAAACTTTCTTTAACTTGATAGCTTCTCAACCCATTGATTCCACTACTGAGCTCAATGAGAAGCCTCAAGTTCATAGCCCAAAGTGGAGGTGTGTTACAGGAGATTGATAATTGTGATGGAACCTGTAGTACTAGCCAAAGTGTTGTTGATGTTTGTACCATCTACAGGTGGATTCAAACTTTCTTTGACCCACTAGTTGCTGTAACTACTAAGGACAAAGAACTTGCAACTTGCGTCTACATGTAGAGGAAACTTCCATGTAAGAAGCTGTATATGAAATTTTTAGAATAGAAATACAATTGGGCTTAAATTTTTAAACAGAGATTATAGTGTGAAAGCTGTGTGCCAATTTCTTCTGTTTAAAGAATACTCTCATTTTTATTTTACCTAGGATGAAAAAAAATGAAAGCAAAACCAAAATTACAGAATAATCATGAGGTGTTTTTTATTCAACACATTGAATAGTCCTTTGGAAATAATTTCACCTACAGAAACTTCTTTGATTTAAGAAATTTCACTGGATTTTCTATATTGGGAAAATTCAATGTTATGTTCCCCACTTTTGCTTTCTACTGTTTCTTCTCTAAGTAGGCTTCACTGATTATTGTTTTTAGCCAGTTATCAGTTTGGTGAAATAATCCATTTACTCAATTTCTTGAATTATATACTATTCACAGCATTCAAGTAGTTTTGTTTAAATATATAGTGTCTTATTTAAAAAACAATTAAGTGTCAGGTGGCTGAGATTATAGTATTTCTTTTGCCAGTAACTAGCTCGGACCCTGACCTGTGTAAACTATCTCCCTAGGTTCCATTATATA
>CM053626.1:101601480-101627193 GCA_028646595.1 Phalanger gymnotis | reverse complement strand
CCCCCAATTTAGCCTATTTTCTCCTTTGACCTTGTTCTTTTAAAAAAAAATATTTGCTTCTGACTATCCCCTCCCCCAATCTGCCCACCATTCTTTCAGCCCTCTCCCATCTTATCTCCTTCCCCACCCCCTCCCTACTTTCCAGTATGGTAAGATACCTAACTGAGCATGTCTGTTATTCCCTCCTTAAGCCAAATCTGATAAGAGTAAGGTTCACTTCCTCTTCCCTTCCATTATAGAAGCTTTTTCTTGCTTCTTTTATGTGAGATAATTTACCCAAATCCATCTCTCCCTTTCTCCTCCCAATATATTCCTCTCTACTACCTTAATTTTATTTTTTAGATATCATCTCTTCATATTTAACTCGCCCTGTGCCCTCAGTCTAAAAATATATATATTCTCTTCAACTACTGAAAAAAGGTCTCATGAGTTATAAGTATCATCTTCCCATGCAGGAATGTAAACAGTTCAATTTAATAAATTCACTATGATTTTTCTTACCTAATTACCTTTCAATGCTTCTCTTGTTTCTTGTATTTGAAAATCAAGATTTTCTATTCAGCTCTAGTGTTTTCATCAAGAATGCCTGAAAGTCCTCTATTACATTGAATTTCCATTTTTCCCCTGAAGTATTATACTCAGTTTTGCTGGGTAGGTGATTCTTAGTTTTAATCCTAGCTCCTTTGATCTCTGGAATATCATATTCCAAACCTTTCAACACCTTAATGTAGAAGCTGCTAGATCTTGTGTTATCCTGGTTATATTTCCACAATGCTCTATTTGTTTCATTCTGGCTGCTTGCAATATTTTCTCCTTGACTTGGGAACTCTGGAATTTGGCTATAATATTCCTAGAAGTTTTCCTTTTGGGATCTTTTTCAAGAGGTGATCAGTGGATTTTTTCCATTCCTATTTTACCATCTGGCTCTAGAATATCAGGGCAATTTTCTTTGATAATTTCTTGAAAGATGATATCTGGGCTCTTTTTTTTTTCATCATGGCTTTCAGGTAGTCCAATAATTGTTAAATTATCTCTCCTGGATCTATTCTCCAAGTCAGCCCTTTTTCCAATGACATATTTCACATTGTCTTCTATTTTTTCATTCTTTTTGTTCTGTTTTATAATTTCTTGATTTCTCATAAATTCATTTGCTTCTATTTGCTCTATGTTAATTTTTAGGGAATTATTTTCTTCAGTAAACTTTTGGACCTTCTTTTCCATTTGCCAAATTCTGCTTTTTAAGGCATTCTTCTCCTCATTGGCTTTCTGGACCTCTTTTGCCATTTGTATTAGTCTGTTTTTAGGACGTTTATTTTCTTCAGTATTTTTGGGGTCTCCTTTAGCAAGCTGTTAATTCATTTTTCATAATTTTCTTGCATCACGTTCATTTCTTTTCCTAATTTTCCCTCTACTTCTCTTACTTGATTTTCAAAATCCTTTTTGAACTCTTCCATGGCCTGTGACTGATTCATATTTTTCTTGGAGGCTTTTGATGTAGGATCTTTGACTTTGTTACCTTCTTCTGGTTGTATGTTTTGATCTTCTTTGTCGCCAAAGTAAGGTTTTACAGTCTGAGTTTTCTTACCCCACCTGCTCATTTTCCTAGCCAATTACTTGGCTTTTGAGCTCTTTGTCAAGGTATGACTCTGCTTCCAGAGTGCAGAGTGCTCTGTTCCAAGCTTCAAGTGTTTTGTGCATCTGTTTGCAGAGCTACTTCTAGGTACTTGTAAATTTTCAGTTCTGCTGAGGTGGTATGATCCAAGGAGAGGTGTTTACTCCTCTCCTGGCCTGTGAAGGTCTGTGAGTGACCTCAAGCACTCTTCTCTGCTTTGGAACTGTGAGGGGAATTCCCTCTCCACAGCTACTGCAAGCTGTTCCACACCAGTACTCCTCACCCCAGGACCGCCATGCAGGAATGTGACCCAGATCCAAGCAGGGCAAAGCAAGAGAATTCTGCCTGAGCACCAGCAGGGAGATAACTGCACTCTCACTCTGATCTGCCACTTGATCCCCCCACTATCTGTGGGCCTGGAGCTCTGGAAGTAGCTGCTGTCTCTGCTCCTGTTCCTGCTGCTGTTGTCTCCACAGTTGCCACAACCTCCTCCATCACCCCAAGGCTGGTTCCAGACTGCACTCTTCTCTCACATAGGTCTGATGGAGTTTCTCCACTGACCTTTTATGATGTCTTTGGTATTTGTAGCTTTAGAAGTCTGGAAACTGCCACAGCTGCCAGTGATTCAGTGCCACAAGGCTCGCTCTGCCAGGTCTGTTCAGGCCCAGTCTTTGTGGACACCACCCATGCTAGGCTGTGTTCCACTCTCAGCACTGTGCAATAGAAATTCCAGTTGACCTTCCAGGATCTCTTGCACTGGAGACTTGTTTCACTCTCATTTTGTGGGTTCTATAGCTCTAGAATTTGTGTCGAGTCATTTTTTTTATATTAATACGGAGGCATTTGAGGGAGAGCTCAAACAAGTCCTTCCTTTTACTTGACCATCTTCTGATAATTATTTTATCGATTCTGTGATATTTATTTATTGTGAACTACCCAGTTACAATAAAAATATTTTTAAAGTAATTATGCTGATTGCCAACTAGTACAGCTGATTATTTCCTGAGCTACTGAATTAGTCTTTTTTTTTTACCAATCTATTTTAGTAACCCATAAAAACAATTTGGTTATATGTATATTCAAATATAACAGGGGAATCATTCACAGTACCATTCCCTGCAAGTTGAGCATTAAGGAATTCCTTTGTTCTTCTTTTATTTGCTTCATAGAAAGGCTAGCCCATTAGCATTGTCATATGTTGTTGCCTTAAGGACTTTGTAACATGTTTAGTTCAATCTTTTTTTGGTTTCAGAAAGAGCACAAGTTTTATTTAAATTGAATTTGCTCTATAAATTTGCTTGCCTCCTTTGCCTCATTGCTGCAAATATATGCCTTTTATGCCTAGTAATAAAAATATTCTTTTGAAGCGATAAGCAACTAGCTTAATAATCTGCATTTTTAAAATTGAACTACAATACTGGGGGGTCAGGTAAGCACAAGCTGGATATCGGAGGATAAAATATATTGGTACATCGTTATATTGCATTTATAGAAAATTTAGAGATAGCTATATATCAATGAAAGGATTTATATAAGTAAACAAGCCAAGAAATTGGAATTCAAAAGAGGAGAACAGCGTAGACTTTAATTCATTCACCAAGGAGTCTAGCTGGAAAGAAGATGAAAGAACAGCTAATGCAAAAGAGATGGTCTAGGAGATAATTAAGGGGTTAAGGGATTGGTGTTTACACTTTGGATGAAGAGAAGAGTTATGTAAGGGAAGGTAGAGGGAGAGGTGAAAATCCAATTGTTTATGGCTGTATGAGGAGATTTTAAAAATCTTGCACATAGAGGTGATACATTTGCAAATGATGGCTAGATCAAGTGTATGAGCATCTTTGTATCTAAGGTTGGGTGGCATATTAGCACATAGGAGGTGATTAGGTTAAGCAATTTAGTTGTTGAGGTATTGTAAGGAGATGCAGCATATATATATTTAAGCCCCTTAGCATGAGGGCAAGAATTGAGGAAGAGAGAAAAATTGTAAATCAGCTTTAGAACTCATTGAGAAAGGAAGGGGGAGTTTTCTAAGGGTTTTCTAAAGTCTACCAGGTCTACCATGATTTTTATTGAGTGATAGATATAAAAAGCAGGAGCTTCAAAGAAAGAGAGGTTACTGAGCAAAGAACTTGGAAGTGGCAATGTGTAAGAAGTGGTATGGTAACTCACCTTCCTTGATCAGGTAACCGAGAAAAATGGGTAAAGTTGTACCAAGTGCTGCAAAGGGTGGCCAGGGAGGATGCGCCTTCAGTAAAATGTCAGGTTTCAATAAGAGTTTCATTCAGTAGATGAAAGGAGTGGGAGAGGAAAAGATCTAAGATGAAGTGAAGTTTATTGCCTACAGAATAGGCATTTCACAGGGTATAATGGAAGAGCTGGGTGAAATTAGGATGAAACTTTGGGGTGAGACAGATGAGGGAGATGAGAATGAGGATTTGGATGACAGAGTGTATAGATTGGGGTTTGAATGGTTTTCTACAAGAGTTCAAAGTCATTGGGATATATAGGATACATCCAGATATGAGAATGTTAATCGTTGACTGAAGGATGCTATTGCTTAATCTACAAAGGACAGATACGTCAAGAGACAGGAATCTTGAAATCAAAGAGAAAGTTGTTTTTTGCACTGGTACTTCTCCGCATGACAGTTGAGAGACTGAGAAGGGAGTAGGAGATTGAATATGCCTTGTTTTGGCACAGATGGAAATAGTTGACTTGGGGCAGATATTAGATACCCAGCCCAGCTTCCTCCAGCCTTTGCTCAGGGGACATACTCTACTCAGCACAAGTTGGAAGGCTCAGACCACTATCATGGAGCAGTCAGAGACACTCTCCCTTGAGGAGATTGTCTAGAAGGTGGCACCAAGAAGTAGTAAACTATGCAGATGGAAATAGACATACACCCACCCACCCAACCACACACACACATGCATACACATAGACAACACGTATGGATATGTATGTCTATATATACATGTACATATGTATATACACACATGCATATTAAAAATTATGTAACATTGTGTATGTGTGTATATATATGACATATATATATATATATTTAGATATTTAAGATTTGCAAAGTGTTAAATATATTATCTCATTTAGTAACACTTCTTGTTTGCAGTAGCTTTTTTTTTTCCTTCATACTGCATCCTTAGACAAACCTGCACAGAAATGAACTTATCACAGGGAGAAGTCACAACACCCTATTTCTGAGGTGACACTAATATATTGTTTATTCTTAGAAATGTTTTTATGTGGATAATTATCTTTGGCTATTGCCTACATTTAGGCATTCAAGCAAAGGAGAAGGGTTCCAGAATTTTTTTGAACCACTTACTTTGCCATTCTACCTCCATGGAGACTTGATTTGCAATCAACAGTTATGCAAATTTTTTATCAGATTAGACTTTCAGAGCTAAATTTTCAATAAGATGTTCCAACAGTTCTATCAGCAAAATTGATAAAATGTCAGGGACCTGTATAATAATTAGCAAAATGGTGATGATCAGTATGCAACTGAAATCACAAAAACCTTTTCCTGAGTAGCTTCCTGGAGAATTAGGAGAAAAGAACACTCCTACGCACCATTACACTTGATTACTCCAGTTAGGACATAGAGGATTCTATTCAACATTTACTTAACACTTATCCCTAAAGTTCCTGGTTAACTTGTTATTTTCTTGTTTTATTATTTAATGGCGATGCTTTTAACTACTCAGAATTAAAATGGAATTTCTCTATAATGACATCCTTAGTTCCCCTGCTATGGGGAATGTTATCATGAATATAATCATTTTATTTTCATAAAAAAAAACTCATTGGATAAAGTCGAAGATGCTCTTTTCTTCCCTGTGCAAGAATAAAACTATGGCATGTTACTATAGTTATTCTCTTTTTTTTCTGCAACCAAAAACATAACAAAACACTAATACTAAAGCAAAAATGAAGGAAAGGGACTTGCAGAGTGGTACTCCGAAGTTCCCTAGTATTCATTGGTTACTTACTAAGAAGGAAGTGTTACCAAATTACATATATGTATGTATACACACATGTGTGCATACATATATAAACACCTTCATATACACGCCTCCGTGTATGGTGCTTTGAAAATCTTAAAACGTCATAAGAATTCTATCTTTTAATATTGTTATATCTAACTTTAAAATATTTGTTGCAAAGGCATTGAACATGTGCTAATTATAATTAGAATTTGGAGATAGTATCCATAGGACAGTATGCTTCTGATAACAAGCTTTACAATATTGCTTAAATGCCTATAATAATAGGCAAATAATACATAATCAGTTAAGAAAGCCTGGCCCACTTATCAATGCAGGAAGAAAAAATAATAGTGAATGAAGAATGTTTGTTTGCTTACTTTTTACCAGACCATTATATCCAGTTGGGTATATCCTGACTATATATCCAGTTGGACCATCTATAGAGATTGCTTGTCAGTATCTATTTCTTCAACAAACCCTGAAGAAGGACATATGATTCTAGAATTAAATAGGTCAAGTTAAGTGGGTTGTAGTGAATTTGAGAAATTATGTATTGTTTTTAAGACCGTGAGTAATGTTTTTCTGCAATATGCCAATGAGTCATTTAATGAATGTCTTCCATAAAACTAAGTATTGACTCACCAAAACTATGGATAAACACATGTTGCACATGTGTAGGCCTTAACATGTTAATATTAGTCACAAATGAACCAAAAAATCTCAAATAGTTTTAGAAAGAAATTTGGTTATGTGGTAAAGGTAAATCAAAATAAGAAGGCGTGGACCTCCTTTCCATTTGGCTAATTCTGCCTTTCAAGGCATTCTTCTCCTCATTGGCTTTTTGGAGCTCTTTTGCCATTTGAGTTAGTCTATTTTTTAAGGTGTTGTTTTCTTCAGTATACTTTTCAGTATTTTTTTGAGTCTCTTTTAGCAAGTCATTGACTTGTTTTTCATGGTTTTCTCTCGTCCTTCTCATTTCTCTTCCCAATTTTTCCTCTACTTCTCTAACTTGCTTTTCTAAATCCTTTTTGAGTTCTTCCATGGCCTGAGAACAGAAGGCATGGCTTCCTGTCCAGTCTCTGTGAGTTATATTATATGGGGTTCACCTAAGGGCATAAGGACATTTGCCTGATTGGCCTCAGTTAGGCAATAAGTAGTCTTCAGAGAACGGTAGTTTGCAATGTATAATATCAAGTAAGTCAATCTAATTTAAGGAACCCAAAAGTCAAGCATTGGTTGAAATCCAAAACACAAGCTTTGGATAAACCAAAATAATCCATGAGCAGTCCCAAAACAAGCACTGCATGTGACCTAAGAGTTCCTCACAGTTATTGGCTTCTCTGTAATATTTCTGACATCAGCTTGATTTCTACAGTAAACTTTTGGGTTAGATAATTTTCCAGTCAAATAAAGCTAAGTTCTAACAATATTAATAGTCATACAATAAATTAAAAAGTATTTTTCTGAATTAAGAATGATAAATTGTACAACAAAATGGCAGCAAGTATAACAATGGGGAGATTTGTGATTGGAGAACAAAACAGGCTGATCATTTCCTGGGAGTGAATGATAGCTGGTGGATAGTGTTAGAATTTCTTGATATGCATACAAGGTAAAGAAAATAAGGGAAAGACTCCAAAATCAAGTCATCAAATCAATAAATATTTATCACATACTTGCCAAATGCCAGAGACTGCTAAATCTTGATATAAAGAAAGGGCAAAAAAAAATCCTGTCCTCAAGGAGCTCACCTGATTCTACAAGAGATACTTTCCAGATATAAAATGATGAAATGAATGTTCAAATTAGAGGAAAATGTGCTAGCAGCTTGAGGGAACCCGCACAAGTTTTATGCAAAACATGGAGTTTGAGTTGAATTTTGAAGGAAATTAGAAAACAAAATTAAAGGACAAAGCATTTCAGACATGGGAGATGAAAAATTCTAAGGCAGGGGGATGGCCTGTGGGACAGGCTTCTATGCAAAAATATTCTTAGAATTGTATAGGATGAGAAGTGTTTTGATCTTCATCTTTGGACAGAGTATCCACATTGATGAGATACTAAATACCTGGAAGTATCCAAATAAACAGATTTTCTTTCTAAAAGATTAGCCACTCTTTATTCTCTCTTACAAAGCATAAACATGATCATACTCGTAGGTAGAAGGTGCATAATCTCCCAGTGTCTACTTCTGGTTTTTATTTCATCGACCAAATGAAAAGTAGAGCTTCAATACAAAATAAAGAAACTTAGCATCCCTGATATTAAATAATAATGGACATTAGGGATCATCAAATTCAGCAGACTCTTAAACAGAAAAAATAAATCTAGGTTCAGAATAATGAAGTGATTGCTCAAAGTTACACAGATATAAATAACAAAGTCAGATTTAGAATGTGAGACCTCTTACTCCAAATTCAGTGATAGTACCAGTGATGATGCCACTTAGCCTCAAGGAAAGATGTGAAAATATTTTTTAGGAGCATGAGGATACTCCTCAAATATTTTGCTCTGAAGATGCCTGGTTACTTCAATTATGCAGAGCCTAACTCTGCTAACAATTCAGCTAGAAATGAAGCATTTACAACTCCTGATCAGACTTTGGAACATGAGAATTTTATTAGCTTTGCTTATTTTGGAATTCACTGTTCTAGATCACAGTTCTACAAGTAAAAACAAAAATCCTTGTTTTTTCAGCTTCTTTTAACTTAATTTTTTTAATGTTCCAAACAGAGACTTCCTGGTCTCTTGGAATTTTATTGTGCAATGTATGAAGTAGACAAACTTTTTATTCAATGGAGGATACAAAGGCAATCATCTGGTTGTGTTTGCTTTGTCTTTAATTATCCTATTTTTAAAAAAACTAAAATCACTGGAAAGAATTTTAAGTGACCTCATGGTATGGAAATTTTTGTCTGATCCTTGGATATCTACTTTTTGATTGACTATTTCTCTTGACCTCATTCATCATGGTCTACACTAAAGCCAATGATTCTTTTCATAGTTGGCTTCCAATCTGGTATGAATAGGAATTACCAAATCGTTATATGTCTTTTCTTAGGGGTTACAGTATGATAAATTCCATGACACATCTTTCTTCTCTCAAATTTTTTTTATCTCTTTTCCTTTGAGTTAAAGAAGGGAAACTTTGTTGAAAGGTCAATAAAGATAAAAATAATTCATGAATCACATTGGCTTGAAGGACATAACCAAGGAAAGTTATGGCTTTTATTCATCATATCATAATATGGATAAAGAAATGTCTATTTCTCATAAAAAGAAAGGCAATACAGTCAAGGGAAGTGTCATGGGAGTCCAAAATGGTAAAAGCCAAATAGATTAGACCTCATAAAATCCAGTAGGGACACAGTGAGTAGGCAAAAACTGTGAAACTCACCTACTCAATCTCTGATGGGGGCAGGGCATGATTCTGCTATTAGGAGAAAATACCAATTTTTTTTTCTTTATAAAGCATCACTATGCAAAGAGACCTAAGGGTAAAAGTACCATTTTGAATACAGCATCCATCTAACTAGGATAAGGAACCTTGGCTTCAAATACCCCTACAACTTTTCAATTTCATATAGATCTGGAAAATTTCTTCCTTACAGAATTACCTGTCAAGTCTCCAATTTAATTTCCACTTATTTTTCCCATGTTCCATAAGCTTTCTCTTCAAAAGTGTATTTAATTACCCAAATACAATTAAACACTTAAGAGACTAATAATTTTTGGCATTTTTAACACAGAAGATAAAAGGGTTTGCTTTATAATTATCATTCTATTTTAAGATAATTCAGTACAATGAAAAACCATCATTTATGCTTTCATATGTTCTATCTGTCCATTTTCAGCCTATACCTGATTGCTAAGATGGATAAATATGCTCCTAGCATTATCATGTATATGGAGTCCATTCATGGCCTTAACTGTACTTTGAGCTAACATTAGCACAATTTCCAAACATTAAGCTGAAGAATCTGATGACGAATCACAAAATAATGGAATATCTTCTTCAATAATGCCTATTCCCAATTATAGGAAGAAGTGATTGTTCTCATTTGTTTATATAGATGACTAGAGAAAATAATTCCACTTTAAGTAAATATATATTTTGATTATTTTTTCAAAGTTGTTATAAATTGAAAGTAAATAAAATATCAGACCTGAATTTAAGTCTTATAGAAATGACCTAAAGTCCAAGCAAAAAGTAGAAACTTTTTATCAAGACACCTAAGACAATATGAAGCTGATAAACATGTTTGAAATAATTTATATCTTGTCCATTAATATTATATGTATTTTTATGTAGAATATGTCTGTGACTATAGACATATGGATAGACTCAGATCTATATAGCTATACAGTACACATTCTAATTTATATATTACATATTTATATACATTTGTATATGAATATATGTGTGTATGTTTATGTAAATATTAGAAGTATCATCTTTATTTTTTCATTTTTCTCTTTACAAGTCATGGTTCCCTAGGACTGAACCTATTGCATGTTAGTCTAGGCTTCAAATAATCAATAAAAATCTATTAAGTGCCTACTGTATACCAGATGCTGTCCTAAGCTCTAGATATCCAAAGAGAAACAAAAGAGAGTCCTTGCCCTCAAGCAGTTTACAAACCAATGGTGAGGAGCACATACAAACAAATATATACAAAGTAATCTGCTTCTAGCCAGTTAATCTATTGCATATATTTTAATCAGCAAAGTATGAGTCTTCTACTACATTTCTGTTATTAAATGCAGCTCATTATGGTGTGATAACCCAGAACCTTTAAAGGCCATGCCAACAGAAAACAAGCCCAGCCATAACCTCTCCAGCAGAAAAGCTGCTGAATATATATATATATATATATATATGGAATAGATTGTAGTTCTTTTCTTCTAGAACTACCTCAAGTACGGAGGAGCCCCTAACAAAACTAGCTATAGAGGATTTTTCACCCATATCAACCCTCAAAGAGTTTCTCCTAAAGTATAGCAAAGAACTTCAATCTGCATGAATGAAGACTGTACCTTCACTATCAAAATAATAGCTCCTTGAAGTATTGTTTTGTGTGTATCAACTTGAGAGTATTTTCATTAAGTGATATTGTGCTTAATGAAAAGAAACTATGCAATTATATCTAGAAGTGATAAAGCAATGTTTCTCCTCAATCTCTCACTCTCTCTCTCTCTCTCTCTCTCTCCTGATAAGTCTGAAAGTAATGTTGTAATGTTAGCTTTTTTATACCCCTTAATAAGCTCAGTGCAGAAATGGTGATGGGGAAATTCAGTGGATTTGTTTAGATAGGGGCTTTTATAAAATTGACAAATCTTGCATTTCAACCTGAAGTACCATGTTATAAAAACTTGATAGGAACAGGTGGTAAGTCCTTTTTAATAGTGCAGTGCTAAAATTATTGCATAACTTAACTTGGAGTAGGAGTGATGTTTACAAACACATACTACTTGCTTCTGAAAAGCTATGAATTTGCTATATTAAAGTTGGGCCCTCAATTCAGACCGATGCTTTCTTAATGCATTTCTGATGTTTGGTACAGTGTGACATTGACATTTTTCCTTAGAAAATGTTGGAATGTAGTTATAGTTAGATGAAGATGGACTTTTAATCCATAGTCCCTGTTTTCATTTACTTATAATACCAGCATAAAGCACCCTTCAGGATAAAACTGGAGATAGTTAGTCTCAGTCTGAGACTTAATTGCATTCCGCAATTTAAAGAATGTGCATTTAATCAGTGCTAGTGACAAGGCTCCAACATATTTAAAATAATGCAAGAAATGCTGACAAATTTAGAAAATTCTTCAAGTGGATAGATGCATCTAGACTCTTTGAGGCTCTTTAACACAATGTTATTTTCCACTCTCAAGATAATTGAATCAAGTTGTTCACACTAATTTTATCTTCTCTAAGCTTAGGCTTCAGGAGCCCATTTTTTCTAGCTTGGAATATTGTCACTTTTCATTTATCTTAAGGAGCCAGGAAAGATAATATAACAGAAAGAGCACTAACTTTCCCATCAGGAAAGTTGGGGTTAGGTCCCAAACTCTGCCACTTACTACTCTGTCCTTGTAAGACTTTGGGAATTCACAATGATTTCTTTGAGACAGTTTCTTCATTTTCAAAATGCACATAATGCTATCTAACTGTCTTGTTTTGAGGAAAGAGTATTTTAAATGTTGAATTGCTTTAAAAAAATGCTGGGCTATTACTTCTTAAATGTCTTTAAAATCACTATTAGCCTCAATGTCGTATAAACCTATGCATTTCCCATTTTTTTTTGTTCTGTTCCCTCAGTGGAAGGAGGGGTTGTAGCTTTAGGGAAATCACAAATGTGTTAGAACTAGACCATTATCTTCATAGAGCAAATCCCTCACATATCAAATCAATCCATAGCCATGATCTGGATTTTTGTGGGGCACTTTTGCCTTATCCAGGATCTGAGGCTCCCAGTCCTGTTCTAAACTTGACTATACTTGACAGATGAAAAAATTTTGTACTTCTGCTATACTGAAACAATAACATTCAATGACGGCTGCTGGACAGTCTCATAGAAAGCGGTCCTGTGAAGAATGTATCCTACCCACCCTGAAAGTAATGTTAGCTTTTTTACACCCCTTAATAAGCTCAGTGCTTATTAAGAGAAAAATCATCACAACTCAGGTTCTGGGTTCCACTTTGTCTCAGCATTTCCAGATTCAGCTTTAACTGGGAAAACTTTTGTTCCATTCTACTCACCTCAACCTTATACATAGAAAAGCAGATCTATATTTCCTTTTTTTTAATTAGATTTTTTTTTTATTTTTAGTTTACAACACTTAGTTCTACATGGTCTTGAGATTCAAACTTTCTTCCCTTCCCTCCCCTCCCCCGGCCCCCCAAAATGGCATGCACTCCAATATAGATTCTACATAAAATTTCACATTAAACTTATTCACACAATAGTCAAGTTGCAAAGAAGTATTACAACCAATGGAATGAATCATGAGAGAGAAGAAACAAAACCAAAAAAGAAGAGAAAAAAGAGAGCAAATAGTTTGCCTCATTTTGCATTCAGACTCCACAGTTCTTTCTCTGGATGTAGCTAGGTTTTTCCACTGTGAGTCGTTTGGAGCTGCCTTTGAGCCTTGTATTGCTGAGGAGAGCCAAGACTATCAAAGTTAGTCATCACAGGATCAATATGTTTGTGGTAGTATACGATGTTCTCCTGGTTCTGCTTCTCTCACTCTACATCATATCATGTAGGTCTATCTAGGTTATTATGAAGACCCTATCTTCCCCAATTCTTGTAGTACAATACTATTCCATTACATTTATATACCACAGCTTATTCAGCCATTCCTCAATTGATGGGCATCGCCTTGATTTCCACTTCTTTGCCACAACAAAAATTGCTGCTATAAATATTTTTTGTATATATAGGACCCTTTCCCACTTGTGTGATCTCTTTGAGATATAGCCCTAGGAGTGGTATTGCTGGTTCAAAGGGTAGACACATTTTTATAGTCCTTTGGGCATAGTTCCAAATTGTTCTCCAGAATGACTGGATCAGTTCACAACTCCACCAATAATGCATTAATGTTCCAATTTTACCACATCCTCTCCAGTGTTTTTTTTTCCTTTTTGTCATGTTAGCCAATCTGAAAGGAGATATGTGGTACCTAAAAGTTGTTTTGATTGGCATTTCTCTAATCAATAGTGATTTAGAGCATTTTTTCCATATGCCTATAGATATCTTTAATTTCTTCCTCTGAAAACCACCTGTTCATATCCTTTGACAATTTCTCAATAGAGGAATGACTTGTATTCCTATATATTTGGCTCAGTTCCCAGCATATTTTAGAGATGAGGCCTTTATCAGAGACACTGGTTGTAAAGATTTTCTCCCAATTTTCTGTTTCCCTCCTAATCTTTGTTGCATTGGTTTTGCTTATATAAAAATTTTTCAGTTTACCAAAATCAAAATTATCCATTTTGTATTTTGTAATGCTCTCTATCTCTTGTTGGGTCATGAATTCTTTCCTTTCCCATAGATCTGATAGGTAAACTATTCTCCGCTCTCCTAAATTTCTTATAATTTCAGTCTTTATTCCTAAATCATGAACCCATTTTGACTTTATTTTGGTATATGGTCAAATTGACCAAGAGTTTATTGGGTATTTTTCATAAAACGAGCTCTTAGTTTTATTTATTAGCTCAATAGTTTTCTTGATTTCAATTGTATTAATCTCTCCTTTGATTTTCAGTATTTCTAATTTGGTATTTAATTGGAGATTTTTAATTTGTTTTTTCTGTAGTTTTTTCAGTTGCATGTCCATTTCATTGATCTTCTTTTTATCTATTTTATTCATGTAAGCATTTAGAGATATAAAACTTCCCCTAGAACTGCTTTTGCTGCATCCCATAAGTTTTGCTATGTTGTCTCATTATTGTCATTCTCTTGAATGAAGTTATTGATTGTTTCTATGATTTGTTCTTTGGCCTACTCATTCTTTAGGATTAAATTATTTAGTTTCCAATTATTTTTTAGTTTATCTTTCCATGGTCATTTGTTATAAATAATTTTTATTGTGTCATGATCTGAGAAAGATACATTAGCTATTTCTGCCTTTTTGCACTGGATCATGAGGTTTTTATGCCTTAGTACATGGTTAATTTTTATCTCCATTCAGTTTTCTCCAGAGGTCTGTCATATCTGCCTTCTCTAAAATTCTATTCCCCTCCTTAACTTCTTTCTCATTTATTTTGAGGTTAGATTTATCAAGTTCAGAGGGAGGTGTTCAGGTCCCCCACTAGTATGGTTTTGCTGTATATTTTTTCCTGTAACTCCCTTAACGTCTCCTCTAAGAATCTGCATGCTATACCACTTGGTGCATATATGTTAAATAATGATATTGCTTCATTGTCTATGGTGACTTTTAGCAGGGTATAGTGTCCTTCCTTATCTCTTTTAATTAGATCTATATTTGCTTTTCCTTTGTCTGAGATTAGGATTGCTGCTCCTGCTTTTTTTACTTTAGCTGAAACACATGCTACTCCATCCTTTTATTTTTACCCTGTGTGTATCCCCCAGTTTCAAATGTGTTTCTTGTAAACAGCATATTGTAGGATTATGTTTTTTTAATCCATTCTGCTATCCGCCTCCGTTTTATGGGAGAGTTCATCCTATTCACATTCATAGTTATGATTACAAGCTGTGTCTTTTTCTCCATCCTGTTCCCCCCACCATTTATGTGTTTATTTCTCCCTCCTCCCTTCCACTCTTCAAAAGAGTTTTCCTTTTGACCACTACCTTCCTCATTTTGCCCTCCCTATTGATTTCTCTCCCTTATCTTACTCTTTTCCCTTTGCTACTTCTTCCCTCCTTTCTGACCATGGCCCTTTTCTTTCCCCTTTTCCCACCTACTGCCTGTAGGACAAGTTTGATTTCTGTACTTATCAGAGTATGTTATTCTTTCCTGAACCAAATCTGATAAGACAAAGCTCATATAATACTCTTCTCTCTCCCTTCTTTCCCTCTACTATAATATGTTTTTTGCCTTTCATGTGATGCAATTTACTCTTTTCTACTACCTCCTTATTTCTTCTCCCAGAACTCTTTCTTCACAAAAATCTCTTAATTATGTTTTTCATCATTATATCGGTTATTTTATGCTGACAACCATAGTCTATGTGTATCCCTTTCAATTGTCATAACTGTACTATTCTCAAGACTGACATATGTATGTACATATATGTATATGTATATGTATATAACATATATGAAACAATATAATCCTATAGGAGGATGTAAACAATTTGCCCTTATTGATTAACAAGGTTCATGGGGGGTTTTCCCCCCTTGTTTACCTTTTTATGTCTCTCTTGAGTTTTGTATTTGAAGATCAAATTTTCCATTGAGTTCTGGCCTTTTCATCAGGAAGGTCTGGAATTTCCTTATTTCATTGAATGTCTATCTTCTTGCCAGAAAAATTATGCTTAATTTTGCTGGGTAGTTGATCCTTGGTTGTAGTCCAAGCTCCTTTGCCCTTTGGAATATCATACTCCAATTTCTCCTGTCATTTAATGTAGAAGCTAAAAGATCCTGTGTGATCCTGACTGTAGTTCCACAATACTTGAAATGTTTCTTTTTGGCTGCTTGCAGTATTTTCTCTTTGACTTGATAATTCTGAAATTTGGGTATAACATTTCTTGGAGTTTTCAATTTGGGATCTCTTTTAGGGGGTTATTAGTAGATTCTTTCAATGCCTATTTTCCACTCTGCATCTAGGACTTCCGGGAAGTTATCTCTGATAATTTCTTGGAAGATACCATCCAGGCTCTCTTTTTTCATCGTGACTTTCCAGTATACCAATAATTCTTAAATTGTCTTTCCTGGATCTATTTTCCAGGTCAGTTATTTTTCCAATCAGATAGTTCACATTTTCTTCTATTTTTTCATTCTTTACATTTTGCTTGAATTCTTCTTGATGCTCCATAGAGTCATTAGCTTCCACATGCTGAATTCTAATTTTTAATGAATTGCTCTTTTCATTTTGCTTTTGAGTTTCCTTTTCCAATTGGTTGATTTTACCTCTCAAGGTGTCATTTTCTCTATTTAGATTATGAATCTTTGTAGCCATTTCACCAATTTTACTTTTTCAAGATTTGATCTCATAAGTGTTTTTTTTTCACTTCTTCTTTTTCCTCCCTAATTTGGTTTTTAAAATCCTCCTTTAGCTCTTCCAGGAATGCTTTTTGGGCTTGAGACCAGTTAACATTCTCTTTTGAGGTATCAGATGTGGGTATAGTGTCAATGCTGACCTCTTCTGAATTGGTACTTTGATCTTCCCTGTCTCCATAAAAAGAATCAATGGTTCTCATTTGTGTGTGGGTGTGCTCTTCTCCATGTTGGTTAGCTTTTTCCTAGCTTTACAGTATATTTCTGCTTTGGGGGCTCAGGGAGCTCTGTCCCAGATTTCTTGTTCTGGGAATTGTGAGACTAGTTACTGTCTTTGTGTGTTGTCACCGTTGGTTTCCTGAGTTGTGGGGGAGAGGTCATCAGGCAGCTGGAAGTCTCCTCTTCCCCTGGGGCTGCTCTTCAGCACCTGTGGTCTCAGCCATTGTCTGTGCTGGTGTCTTGAATGATAAATCATTAGAGAAGATCCTCCATATTACAGTCTAAGCCCAGCATGTATGTGTCAAGCTACCTGCCCCCTTTTTGTGGACCTTTAGACTCTCCCGCTTGGAGACTGATAACAGGAAACTCCTAAGACAAAGGATAGGAAATAACTCCTAGATATTCCTGAAGAGCCAGTTCTTAGGAATGAGGGAGTGTGGGGGTGGCTTCTCTCTCTGGCAGGAAAAACTCTCTTTGTTCAGGGCCCTATAAAAGTCACCACATGAGACAGGAACATTGAGATCTCACCCATGGAGAGGACAGTTTGCCTGGGACCACCTTCCCTTTCAGGGCCTTGATCGAGCTGTATAAACTGGGAGCCCCACAGCTTTGAGAGGATCAAGTGCAGGAGTCCTTCCGAGAGGTGATGAATCTATGTAGTCTATGTCTTTGTCTCTGTGGCTGTTTTTGTTAGAAATTATTCATTAATGTGGGTGTGAGTTTGATAGAGTATTTCCCCTGTCTTTCAATAAAAACTTTATTCTGTTGGTGGTGTGTCTTATTGCCAGTGCGAATCCGAATCTGAACCTAACCTAGCTTAATCAAACATGTCTGCCACTTCCCCCGGCTGTGCAAGGGCAGGTCTGGGTTTCTGGTGTTGACCGTTGCTGGCTCTCTATTTCTGGGACTCAGGAATTCCTACTGTTTTGCTACTGAAGCCCCAATTCTGGTTCCTCTATTCCAAGGTTTTTTCCCCAAGGTATTCTCTCTGGGTCAGAGATGGAGGGATGAGAGCCGTTTACCTGGCCATTATGTCTACTGGAATTTCAAGAAGGTGAATTTCAAACCTTTGGGCTGCAAGTCTCAGGAGTAGATGTCTTAAGGCCACAGGCACTGCACTTCTGCCTCCCATTACCTTGACAGACTCTTGTCATAAGTTGGGAGGCCTGGGGATCTCCTCTGGTTTTGGGTGCCCACATTTCTCCCAGCCAGGATCACTGGCTGGTTTCATCAGCTGCTTCCACTTTGGTGTGGTCTGGTGCAGCTCCGTGTACCAGGTGATCTCCATATTTATATTTTCTAAGGTAGAAAAAGTTTGGAGTGAGTGACGTAAGGACGCTCTGAGATCCAGGTGGTGTGTTGATGGTGATTCAGCTCCCAAAATCGACCTCTAGGCAAAGCCACACAAAAAATGGAGCACAAACAAAAGTGGCTTCAGGTTGAATGCCAATGTTCATTCTTCATTAATGGTGGAAGTATCAGCAAATTGGTCACACAAATTCCAGCATAGCAACAAGTTTCTTTGAAAAAAAATCAATACAAAAGGGAGAAAAGAGACATGTCTGCATTGTAACAAGAAGGATTTACTTCTATCAATATAGGCTACACCAAAAAAAAAAAAAAAACTAGAAAAGGTATTCCTAAGAAGACACAATAACTTGCAATTTTTTGAGCAAATGGTTACTGATAAAAACACAAGTTCGTTATTTAAAACAAAGAAGTGAAAACACATGCTTTACATAAAACAATAGTTCAAATAGTATTGGAGATAAAATGTCAATTCTAATGTAGAAGATAACAGGGCAAATAGGAAACAGTCTGCTATAAGTTTGCTGTCTACCCATAGGGAAGAGGGTGAAAATTGGAGCACTTACATAGGACATTGTCTGGGATTTCTGAAGATGACTTGGACACAGCTCAGTGTGAGGATCCAGACCACTGTATCTGGGAATGCATTTTACAGTCAGTGCTTCAAGTGGAATAAGGGAGTACCCAATTCAGAATGCTTTGAGGATACTAAAAAGCAGCAAGACAGAATGGGAACTCTCTTCATCTCTCCCCTTCATTCTCTAAGACATGACTTGGAATAGTGTGTCCTGTGTCCCTTTTCACTAAAGTATCAATTTGGCTAAAAACATGAAACATAATTTAAATGCAGCAACTATAGAGGTAGCTTGGTTTGGCTGACTTTCTAGGGAGTCCAAGCAGATTCAGGCTATACAGATGGTAGAGTTAATCTTATGATTTAGGGTTACTGAGGAAAGGTCTGGAACTTATTCCCTTCTTACATTTCTTCTCTCCAGGGAGCTAAGTTCAGGTGCCACTTGTAGCCCCTCAAAAGCAGGAAATATTTCCAATTTTTGTCTTTGTGACCCCAGGATGGGGGCCAATGCCTGACATAATAGGCATGACTTAATAACTATTTATTGAAATCTGTTCCAGAGAGAATGATGCAGTTGAGGAAGCACCCATCTCCAATGCCCAGTGAAAAGAAATATTTCTGAAGATGTTGGGATTCTTATTTTTGGCTTTCAAAGAAACCTAAGCAATGTGGGAGGGTATCTCTCTTGTGGTAAACATTTGTTTTCCATAATAAAGAACCTAGCAAACAGGCTTATATAATTTAAAGGACTTGTCTACCACCAGAGTTAGGAACTGGCAATCTAGGATTCAACCTCAGGTCCTCAGACTTCAAGTCCAGCATTTTTCTGCTGTACCATGCTCCCATTCCCTTATCCCACAATAGTTCACATTAATTTAACATTATATTGCATTAGTTATCCTTGAGATTTATACCTGACATAAATCTTAATTACTTTTAGTTTATTCTCAATGAACATAAAAGCCAACCAGTTACTGCTGTCTGGGTAACTATCCATCATATATTAAATATAATTTAAAAATCAAACTGCAATTTGCTTCTGTCAGGAATAGTGAACCCTGAGTGTTTTCACTTTTTCTTATAGAGACAATGTAATAGAGAGCCAAGAGCATAGGATTTTGAGTTTGGAGAATTCCATAAGAATTGCAGTTTTGGTGTTTACTTCCTATATGATGGAGTAAATCACTATATAATTTGGAATCTGTTGGTTCACATGTCAATGAGAGAGTTGTATTAGGTGATGTCTATAAACTCTTCCAGCTTTAAAACTTATTTTCTATTTTTCTGAGGAATAGAAAACAAGTTTTAAAGCTACAAGAGCTTTAGAATTATGGATATAGTAAAATAACATTTTATTAAATTAATATAATTATAGATAAACAAAAGTATTATTTTTAGCAAATTAAACTAAATTCAACAAAAATATGTATTAAACACCTTTTTAGCATAACTCTCTGGACTGGATACTATGGGAGTTCCCTTATTTAAATATGATACATATTTTCCCTGACCGTATACAACTTAGTCTGGTAGAGTAATGGGGCGGGGTGGAGGGGTAGGAAATAACTCTAATGCAATACAGCACTGTGCTTAATAAAAAGAGAATAAGTATACAACTCATTTATTAAGCTATTTGTGTATCATTTTTTTTCTTACTGAACTGATTTATGTAAGAGTAGCAACTTTTAATTTTTTTTTCTTTTCAATTGACAACAACAAAAAATTCATTCTTCTCACCTCTCCCAGATTTTCACTGAGAAAGCAAAAACAAAACTGCTATAACTATATATAGTTAAGCAAAACAAATTCTGATGGCTATGTCCAAAAAGAAAAGTTTTAAGCCACATTTTGAGTTCACTTTCATATCAGAAAGTGAAATTGTTTGTTTTTGAAATATTGTTATTCTGGTGTAAAGTGATCTCCTGGTTCATTCTATTCACTTCTCTCTGTATCAGTTCATCAAAGTTTTCCCCAGTTTCTCAACTATCCTCTTCATTATTTCTTACAGCTAAATAGTATTTTAGCATATCCAAACAGCATAAGCTATTCAGCTATTCCTCAATTGATGAGAATCCCCTCACTCCCTTAGTTTCTAATTTTTACCACCCCAAAATGGAGCTGCTATAAATACTTTTGTGCAGTCTAACAAGTTGTTTTAAATAGGACTAATCTCCTGCTTTCTTTCCCATTTTCCCCTGTTGAGTAAAATGTATTTCCGTACTCAACTCCCTGTGCATATATTGTTCCCTCCTTTGCCCACTTTAGAGGAGAGTAAAATGCAAGTGCCTCAGTTGGTTCTGGGCTTTCTGCCTTGGATACTCCACTAAGACCTTCAGACTTGGCTAGAGGCTTAGAGCTGAGACCTGAGTTCTGTTCCTGGGATCCTCACCATATAGAAGTTGTTTCCTTCTTAACTTTCTTCTTGTTTAGTACACAGTCTAGGCTCTAGGACCAATCTTCATGCTGGAATTCCACTCTAGGCTCAGTGTCTCCTCTTATTCTGCTTAAGATTTGTGGCTCAGAAATGGGTAGGGATCAACAAAACTGCTAGCTGGCATCTATTTCTGCACTTCGCAAAAAGTCATGTATCTCTGTGTTAGATTAGAAACCTTTTCTTACCCTATGAAACAGCCTTTACATGCATTGAAATGGTGCTGGCTGCACCCTATTTCAAGTGTATACAGACTTCTGTGTCACTTCTTTTGCAAACCTGGGTAGTAAAAATATCTCAATGTGATTTCCTTGGATTGCCCAATCAGGAACAATAGATCTTGTGCATTTTCAAAATGTTTGTACAGGAACTGTGGTGTAGAACTAGGCTATGCTTTATCCTGCTACTATCCACTATGTTTTTTTATGAATAAATGAGCATTTCACTAATTAGATTTTAGGTACATTTGCATCCCTGATATTTAGTCCTGATAAATATTAGGAAGGCAATAACCTCATTTCTTATTTCATCACCCTCTATAATTAGTGTGCTGTATTGCTTAGTTAGCATTTGTCACTAAATTAATTAATTAATTAATTAAATGTCATGATGTCTTTTGTGGTCATGGTGACAAGTATTTAGTTATCTCTCCTTCAAGTATTCATTGGCAAGGATTCTGATCAAAGATCCATGTTCAGAATGCTTAGATATGCAAGTCCTCTCCATGCAGATGGACAATAATATTTGTAACATAATTTCTCGGTGTTGTAAGGTTAAGTGCTATCATTTTATAGGCTTGCATCTGCTTCTACTGGTGACAGAGCACCTGCATTTTAATAATACCTATGTATGTAATAAGGTCACTCTGCCTCACCTTATAGCACCTGTCTTTTCCTATAAACATGAAAAACCTGGCCACAGTCTTTGCCAATGGAAGGGGACAAGAGGCTGTGAATTTCTAAATATATTGGCACAATTACTTATGGCCTTGTGAAAGAAAACTGCAAATATCTGCTATACCATGAACCATTCCACCTCTTCCCACACAATCCTTTGAGAAACTCTAAAGTATTCCATTGAAGAGTAGCCAGGAGACGAGCAAGAAAGCAATTGCTTACTAAAACATGAACGAAGAAAGAGTGATTTTTTTTTCCTCATGGAAAAATGAAACTCGTATCAAACAGATTCATCTAACAAAGTTTTTAGTGACATAAAGTAGTAGTTTTTTTCTCAAAAGAATATTTCCTAATATGTAACAGAAATATAACTTATTTAAAGAACTGCTTGTCTTATGCAAGGGCACAACTGTTCCATGGACACCATTGTTCCATGATCTTTCTCCATACTTTTGTTAAAATATTTCAGCATATATCTTCCTTTTATTTTCTTTTTCTTTTTAAGATCAACCTTTCTTAAAACAAAACAAGGCATTTCATTCGAAGAATGCAATGTATAAGAATTATGTCCTTTTTTAAAGGAATGATTTTTGTAGAAAATTCCATTCAGAGGAATTGTTGGAAGATAAATGAGAATCAAAATAAAAACACATTTGCTGAATTAGAAACAGTTTTCTGAGGATGAATTGTTTATAAGCTAATAGGAGATGAAGAAACTAGTGTCCTTTCAGAATCTTAAAAATCTCATGGGTAATAGAGAAAGTTGAACAAAAGAGACAAAGCAAAGCAAAGAGCTAGCAAAGGTTTGTGATAGCATAGATCTTCCTTTGAAAACAGACTGTTCATAAAGAGCCACCCAACTATTGCTTAATGGCTAAACAAATGATGACATATGAATGTTATTGATCAGTATTGTGCTTAAAGAAATAACAAAATGGATAGTTTCAGAAAAACCGGGGGAGACACGTATGAATTGATTCAGAGTGAACTGACAAAACCAGGAGAACGAAAAGATATACAGTGAAACATTATATGAAAACTACATTGAAAGTCTTGAGAACTCTGATCAGTATGAAGACCAATTAAAGTTCTAGTATACTGATGATGAAATGTGCTACCAAATTCTTTAGAAAGACGTGAGTAAAGGACTCAAGAGTCTGAACATTAGAGATAATGTGGCAAATTCTTCTTGTTTTCCTCTAAATATTCAGGGTGGAATGGGAGAAGAATGAAAGCAAGGAAAAGCAAGGCAAGACAAGACTCAAGGGAAGGCAAGGAAAAGAAAAGAAAGGAGAGGAACACTATCTTATTTTTGTTGTCTTACTATTTTCATATGTTTTCTGTTCAGAGCACGTTAAATTCAATATAATTTCTAAAGAAAAAAAATGCAATTGCTACATTCAAAGAAGAGGAGAAAATGTTTAGATTGAAAAGAAAGTATTTAATATACCAAAAAAAACAGTGTTAGCTTTCAAATGCAAACATAGGTAAATATTTGCTGATAGATGTAGTTTTTAAAGAATTCAAGTAAAACTAATTCTTTTGTCTCATCTCTCATTCAAGGAAACCCTTATTCACTGGAGGCATTCTCTGTGCTTAACACTATCTTAGTTGCTCCTAGGTATAAAAGGAAAGAAAAAGATGTAACCCTCACCTGAAATTTCATTAGAAATATGAGACATACAAATTGTGATAAATGTGTTAAATATGAGACATATAAAATGTGTTAAATGATAAAAGACAATATAAGATTGCAAGAGAAAAAGAGATTTGTAAGTATCAGTGAAATTGACATTAGGAAAAGTGAATGCTCTTTAACAAACACTATGTTAGAGAAAGTCTTCATGAGCACAGCAGCATTTCATTGGATTTTGAAATATGGCAGCAATGATTTTGGAATGTTAAACTTCAAACCAGGAAACTAAAGGAAATAACTGAGAGAAGAGATATCTTTTTTTTTTAATTTTTTTTTATTTTTAGTTTGCAACAAAAAATACTACATAATTTTGAGTTCCAGATTTTCTTCTCTCCCTCCCTACCTCCCACCCAAAGAAGGCAAGGAATCCCAAATAACTTCCATGTATAACTTGTCATTGAATTAATTTACACACTAGTCAAGTTGTGGAGAAGAACCATGACAAATGGAATGACTCATGAGAAAGAAGAAACAGAACCAAAAAAAAAAAAACCACAGCCCAACAACAAATACAAAAGAGAGAAAAAAAAAAGGGGGGGGGGGGGAGAAAAAGGCAAGCATGAAGTGTGCCTCCATTTGCATTCATACTTCATAGTTCTTTCTCTGGATGTAGATAGCACTCTCCATCGTGAGTCCTTTGGAGCTGTCTCTGCATATTGTGTTGCTGAGAAGAGCAAAGTCTGTCAGGGTTAGTCATCACAGAATCAATATATCTGTGGTTGTGTATACTGCTCTCCTGGCTCTGCTCCACTCACTCAGCATTATATCATGTAGGTACTTCCAGGTTGTTATGAAGTCCATATCATCTTCATTCCTTATAGCACAATAGTATTCCGTTACCTCCATATACCACAGCTTGTTCAGCCATTCTCCAATTGATGGGCATCCTTTTGATTTCCAATTCTTAGCTACCACAAAAAGAGCCGCTATAAATATTTTTGTACATATGGCTTCTTTTTCCACTTGTGTGATCTCTTTGGGCTACAACCCTAGAAGTGGTATTGTTGGGTCAAAGGGTATGAACATTTTAATAGCCCTTTGGACATAGTTCCAAATTGCTCTCCAAAATGGCTGGATCAGTTCACAACTCTACCAGCAATGTAACAATGTTCCAATTTTCCCACATCCTCTCCAGCATTTATTGTTTTCCTGTTTTGTTATTTTAGCCAATATGACAAGAGAGAGATGGTATCTAAGAGTTGTTTTGATTTGCATTTCTCTAACCAGTAGTGATTTCGAGCATTTTTTCATATGTCTATAGATATCTTTAATTTCTTCCTCTGAAAACTGTCTGTTCATATCCTTTGACCACTTCTCAATTGGAGAATGACTTCTATTCCTATATATTTGGCTCAGTTCCCTGTATATTTTATAAATGAGGCCTTTATCAATGGCGCTAGTTGTAAAGATTTTGTCCCAATTTTCTGCCTCCCTCCTAATCTTTGTTGCATTGGCTTTTTTTGTACAAAAATATTTCAATTTAACATAATCAAAACTATCCACTTTGCATTTTATAATGCTCTCTATCTCTTGTTGGGTCATGAATTCTTTCCTTTATCATAAATCTGATAGGTAAACTATTCCTTGCTCTCCCAAATTTCTTATATTTTCAGCCTTTATTCCTAAATCATGAACCCATATTGACTTTATTTTGGTGTATGGTGTAAGATATTAGTCTATGCCTAGTTTCTGCCCTACCATTTTCCAATTTTCCCAGCAGTTTTTGTGAAATGTGAATTCTTAGCCCAGAAGCTGGCTTCTCTAGGTTTATCAAAGAGTAGGTTGCTATAATCATTGACTTCCCCATCTTGTGTACCTATCCTATTCCACTGATCCCCCACTCTGTTCCTTAGCCAGTACCAGGTAGTTTTGATGACTGCTGCTCTATACTACAGTTTAATATCTGGTATGGCAAGGCCACCTTTTCTAGCATTTCTTTTCATTAATACCCTAGATATTCCAAACCTCTTGTTCTTCCAGATGAATTTTGTTATTATTTTATCTAGCTCTGTAAAATAATTTTTTGGTAGTTCAATTGGTATGGCACTGAATAGATAGATTAATTTAGGTAAAATTGTCATTTTTATTATATTAGCTTGGTCTAACCATGAGCAACTGATATTTTTCCATTTATTTAGATCTGACTTTATTCACATGAAAAGTGTTTCATAATTATGTTCATATAGGCCCTGGGTGTGTCTTGGCAGATACACTCCCAAATATTTTATAGTGTCTACAGTAACTTTGGATGGAATTTCTCTTTCTATCTCTTGCTGTTGGGCTTTG
>CM053626.1:101585424-101600980 GCA_028646595.1 Phalanger gymnotis | reverse complement strand
GCCTCACAAGAGTAGCCAGGAGGCCACAAAAAAATAAGATGGCGTAAATCATATTCACCACTCGAACTCCTGGGTCCACACAGGGGTCGGCTCTGCTTCGGATTTTTTCCGGCTACAGTTTTGTCGCCTCTCCTCGCAGCCAAGCCTCTGGCGTTCTCAAGTCAACGACTAGAGACCAGAGTCCAGAGACCCTTTGCTTCCCGAATTGGCCCCTTTTAAGTCTTTAATCTACGCCCACAGGGGTTTCACACCTGATAGGGCTTTGGGCCTGGGGCTTAGCGTTTAACAGGTGAAAGTACTTTCACCATAAACAAAAGCCAAACTCCTTAAGCACACCCGTTAAACTAAGCCCATTTTGCCTTACTGGCACAGCAAGATAGTTCTATATCACATTAAGGGGGATAAAAAATACTTCTAAGACTTCAGATCATACTCAAGAAACAATTGAAATAGCCAATGTTATAGATGCTATGAAAACTCAAGTATACCTAGATGTTGTTGTAGAGTTGCAAGTTGATTTAAACCTTTTAAAAAACAATTTGGAAAAATACTAAAAAATGAATAAAATATTCATAATCTTTGTCTCAGAGATCTCATTGTTTGGAATATACCCCAAAGAAGCCAAAGATAAAATTTGCTATCTACAAGTAAATATATGCAATAATACTGTAAAAGCAATAAACTTGAAATAAAATAGATACTAATCAACTGCAAGAATCGCTAACCAAATTTTGCTATGGATGAAATGGAATATAATCTCTATGCTCTAAGTAACAAAGACAATATAATTCTGCAATATGATTCTGTAATTAAAGCTATATTGGAGAGAAAGACAGAGAGAGACAGAAAGAGAGAATCATTTGTAAGTGTTTTTGGATAGTGGGGGCATGGTGTTCCTGGGTGGCTTTTTCATGTGTTGGAAAATGCATTCTCTGGCATTGTGCTTGTTTGTGGAGAAGTCTTGAATTCTGGGCTGTTCTGTGAGCTGCACAAGGTCGGGACACAGAATACACTGAAGTAATTGGAACTGGTCATTATGGATTATAAAATTATTGAGAATTTAATCTAGAGCAAATCATTCTAGATGCTTTCTTATTCTCTCAGGCAGTAGGCAGAATACTGGCTTTTGTTTCTGACTTTGTACCCCAGCACCTAGCACAGCGCCCATCAAATAATTAGTGTTTAATAATTGCTTATTGGATTTTATAAAACAACAGAGATTCACATACATATTTTTATATGTCTGCTCTGTACTTTTTTTAACTTGACAAGAGTGAATCAAATTTTAGTCCTTATTACCTAGGATTAATATGAAAAATGTCTTATGATTGAATAAAACAAGAATTGCTATAGCACTGTATTTTCCTGGCACTACCCTAACACAATGCATCAAATCATACTAAATGAATTCAGTCCAGATTGGATATTGCAGCTTGTATAAAACCTACACAAAATGTTCATGATCCATTACACATCACACTTATGGATAGCCTGACTCCTTAGGAAAAGACCGAAATATTTTAAATCAGAATGCATTGTTTTATTCACATTCCTTTTTCTTTACTGAAATGAGGAAGACATTTATAACTGTAGGCAAATATAGGACACATTTTCCCCTCTCCTTCTTTCTTTCATGGTTTCTATTCATTATCACTAGCTCTGGGTGACTCAATCCTATGATAGATAGGGATCCGATGATATCTTGTACTTACTTAATATCTGAAGTTAGTATAGCTGAGATCATGCAATCTGCCCATGAATGGGAATTGTCTCCATTACTTAGCACAGTGCTTGGCACATAGTAGATACTTAATAAATTTTTATTAATTAATTACTTGATTGATGATTTTCCTATGTTTAATTTATAAGCCCACTTCCCTGAAAACTGGGTCAAATTGTACACTTGTAATTTTCCCATACATGATATTTCCCTGAATGCTTCTCTTTGCTGTAGCAGCAATGGCTTTAATGTATTAGATTTTTTTTTAAAAAAAATATTATTTAGAATATTTCCAATGTTACCTATATGTAGTGGTATCCTTCAGAATACTATTTTTGAAGAGGGAACTGAAACATATACAGGCATATGGACATATATGCACACACACACATATGTAGAGAGAAACAGAGAGACAGAGACAGACAGAGAGGGACAGAGACAGGGAGAGACAGAGAGCTTCTCAGTTATTACCTAGTAGGTATGACAATAAGGACATTTTAATTGGATTGAACCTATGATCCTAATTAAAAGATAAAAGCCAATTTTATTCATCCACTCAAGGTATCATATAAACAAAATGATAATAATAATCCCCATCTAGACAGAATTTTAAAGTTTTAAAAGAAATTTGCTTAAATGAACCATTAGTAATTACTCTGGACTAGACATGACTCAAATAAGTTTAGCAATATAGATTCTGTGTTAGAATACAGTGAGACACTCATTAATAATTAAGTGCAATAAAACAACTATGTAAATTAAATTAAGAAAGATAAAATTCAGATAAAATACTAATCCTTTCTTCCCCTGCAAACACCATGAAAACTGGTCATAGCTAATTGAGAATTATTTTGGAATTCCACTGATACCTCCACCACCAAATCCTCATAGAATTGACTTTGCTGCCTAATGCAGGAAGATGAACCTATAAGGATCCCGAAAAGGTGGCCTCTCTGCTGCCATAAAGGAAAAACTAGCTCAGTCTCTATAAAACAAAGATGGACCCTTATAATATCCTAACCCTTGGTGCCAAAGTAATAAACATTATCCTAGGGACTATCTACCAGTAATTTTGTAACAATTATTGCATGAGCAGCACTGAAGAAGGAAATTAATACAATCAATATAAGTATAACACAGTACAAAAACATTTTAAATACAATCCATGTAGTAGGGATAATGTAAGGAGCAGTTCAAAAGAGTTTACTGGATTAAAAAAGAAAAAAAAAAGATGACCAGCAGATGTACCAAGTATATTAGGTCTACAGCACAGACAATAATAATTGTAAGATCATCTGTCCTAATCATAGGTTTAGGATCATAGGTAGAACAATAGATAAGATGTTTTGTCTGCAATCTAAGGGTGTAGGTTTATAATTGGATTCACCACAAACTGCCATGTTTTTTTGATTTTCCCTGGGTTTTTAGCCATGCCTGAAACTTAGTAGGATCTCTATCAGGAATTTTGTAGAATTTGACATCTAACAAAGACCACTACTCAGAAGTTACCTATTTCTTCTGTGGTACATTAATGAGGGGACCTTCACCTTTATCCAAGGATTTTAACTAACTTACTGGCATGTCACATGAAATACCATCATGATACTGTTAACAGCTTTGGATACTCACCACTTCCCCAAATCACTCAGTATCCACTCTACTCTGACAGAAGGCCTGGAGTCTACAGCCCTAAACTCCTTCCCAAAACCTTCCTTTATAGAAGACTAGGATTTGAACTTTTCAGCTAAATCACTTACTATGTACAGATCTGCTTCATTGGAATTCCATGAAATATGATGACCCCATCATTGCTTGATATCAGTCCTCTGAAAAAAGAAATAGCTGATTATTGTGTTGATTGGAGTTCTTAATTATCTTTCAAAATCGTTCCTTTGTACATTGACATTTTAATATAAATTATTATTCTTCTTATTTCACTCTACATCCGTTCATATAAGTCTTCTCAAGTTTCTCTGAAACCAACTTTTACAATATTTCTTTCTTTTTAAAAATAGTTTATTTCATTTTCCAATTATTTAATTGGCCTGCCTTCCCACTACCATCGTCTCATTGAGGAAAAAAATAAAAACAATCCTCAATACACAACTTTATTATGCACATATCCCATTATTAGAAACTCCCTTATGAGAAAAATCTGGAAATGTGCATCTCTCTCTGCTTTATAGATCTATAGTTTTTCCATCAGGAGGTAAGTGGCATGTTTCATCTTCATGTAATCATGTTTATTTCTTCATTGATCAGAGTGCTAAAGTTTTTCAAATTTATTTTTCTCTAAAATGTTTTTTATCTTTATGTAAATTATTTTATCACTTCTTACTGCACAACAATATTCTATTATACATATATGTCATAATTTGTTTAACCATTTGCCAATTGAAGAAAAAACTCCAGGCTCAATATTAAAAAGAAAAAAATAATTACAAAAATAAAGTGAATATTCTTACCCAATCTCACCTTTGCATGGTACAAAATAAGGCAGACTCTGTTTCTCAAGAAATAAAGGATAGACAACTGACAATGTTTTCTATGAACTTTGACAGGTCTTTGCACATAGACAGTAAATTATTCTGTATGCTAAATATGAAAAATAGCAAGTTTCTAACCTCGTTTTGGAGAGGAAAAGAGATCATTGTCTGCTTACCTCCCCTCTGCTATAATAGGATATGAGATCATCACAGGAACCACTCATTAGGCTTGTCTCTGGTCCCAAGATACCACCAGTCCATCATTCCTTGAAGCTTTTCCTGTCTCTTCCCTAAAACATAGTAGTAGAAGAGAAAGTATTTTATGGTCCTTATCCAAATTCTTCACTATCTATGTATAAAGTATACATTTTAGAAAGGTGCTATTGATACTTCTGCATTTTTGGACCTAGGCTTGTCAGCCAATATGACTTTACAAACAACCCTCCTTTTACCCATTTGGGGAGTCTAGTTTTTATCCAACTACTTGCATTTGCTGTACAGACAGCAAGGTGCTTGATGTATGAGATTTTGTGGTGAAGTGCCAAAAATTGAATTAAAGATTTGTGGGCTTATACAATTTTTCCTAATGTATGGTACGGATGGCTTAGGGGCTAGTGTAACACCAATGTTACTAGCAGCTGCTGTGGAGGTGTAAGGCCAATAACACCAGCACACAGGAGGGCTGCTATCACAGGTTTTTGATCTGCTTTTCTAAGGAAAGTAACTTTAAAGGGTTTACAATCTCACTTTATGTAAACATACATATTCCATTCACTTAGTTCAGGGGAAAAAGTCAGCACCCTGAACTTCATAGAAAACACAAATGGAAAGTAAAAGCAGAAATTATATGAACAGAACAAATAACACAAATCAGCAGACAGGTCTTCTAAATGTCTGCCCATAACAACACATACATAGGTACCAGAGAGAGAAGCGCCAACATCTGAGTTTTCAAAGCTGGGAGGATTCTTAACAGCTACCCAGAGTCTCATCTGGCCAAATCACAGGAAGGCTCTTCCAATGAGTGAGCCCCAAAGCAAAATTCTAACCTCAGAGAATATATATACTTCTTCAGGGTCAGAGAGTATCATAACCATGTGACTCACACTCATGTGACTTAGGCTTTCTTGTAACTTAAGCAGGTCTTCAAAGGCTCTTGATTGAAATAAAGGCAAGGCTCAGTCAAAGGCACTTGACTGCCTTAGTGCTGAGAAGCACTCCAAAAGAAAAAAAAAAAACTCTTTGCTTGCCATTACAACCAGACATATTAACTGCAGTTACTCTGCACAAGTATCACTCTCCAGAATATTATATAAACCAACTTTTAAAAAATGTATTTATATTATGGTAGAGGCAAGATAGCAGTGTAAAAGCAGGGAATTGCTTGAGCTTTCCCTCAAACTCCTCCAAACATCTGTAAAAAATGACTCTGGACAAATTCTAGAGCATCAGAACCCACAAAAAGACAAAGTGAAATAAATTTCTATCACAATACAACCTGGATTGCGGATGGAAAAGGTCTGCTGCACTGGTCTGGGAGGGGAGCTCGGTACAACATGGAACACACTGGCATAGAAAGTTCCCCAGCAAAACTAGAGCAGGCCTCTGGGGAGTGAATGATTGGCAGCTAAGGTGATTTCCAGACTTCTCAACCCCAAAACACCAAAGAAAATTTAGAAGGTCAGTGGGAAAGGTCATTGGACCTGGGTGAGAGAGGAACACAGACCAGCCCTGGCTGCAGCCCAGCCATGGGGTGGTGACTGAGGAGGTAATGGCTACATTTTAGAGCTCTCAGCCCATAGATAGTTAGGGGATTGAACACCTGACCAGAAAGAGATTAATAGGGATCACTTTGTTAGCACTGTGGTTGGATTTCTCTTCCTTTGCTCATACTTAGGTCTGGTTCACAGTCCTGGCTGGCAGTCCTGGGGTGAGGAGGAGCACTGGCATAGCAGAGCTTGCAGCAGTAGTGGAGAGGAAACCCTCCTCACAGTTCTAGGGCAGAAAAGAATGCTTGTGGTCACTCAATGACCAGAGTGCAGGCCAGAAGAGGAGTAAACACCTCTCCTTAGATAATGCTACCTGAGAAGAACTGAAAAGTTACAGGTGCCTAGAAATAGCTTTGAAAACAGCTGCACAAAACCTCTGAAGCATGGGATAATATGCCCTCCACACTGGAAAGCATATCTTAACAATGATTTAAAAAGTCAAGTAATTGGCTGGGAAAATGAGCAAAGAGTGGAAGGAAAAACTCAGACTATAGATTCTTACTTTCATGAGAAATAAAACCAAACATAGACTCAGAAGATGACAACAAAGTCAAAGCTCCCACATCCAAAGCTTCCAAGAAAAATATGAATGGTCTCAGGCCATAGAAGATCTCAAAAAGATTTTGAAAATCAAGTAAGAGAAGTAGAAGAAAAACTGGGAAGAGAAATAAGAGTAATGCAAGAAAATTGTGAAAAATGAGTCAAAAACTTGGTAAAGAAGACTCAAAAGATACCAAAGGATATAATACCTTAAAAAATAGAAAACCCAAATGACAAAAGAGGTCCAAAAAGCCAATGAGGAGAAGAATGCCTTAAAAAGCAGAATCAGACAAATGGAAAATGAGGTCCAAAACTTCACTGAGGAAAATAATTCCTTAAAAATTAGAACAGAGCAAATGGAAGCTAATGACTCCATTAGAAATCAAGGAAGTATAAAACAAAACCAAAAGAATGAAGAAAATAGAAGACAATGTGAAATACCTCATTGAAAAAACAATTGACTTGGAAAATAGATCCAGGAGAGAGAATTTTAAAATTATTAAACAACCTGAAAGTCATGATGAAAAAAAAGAGACTAGACATAATCTTTCAAGAAATTATAAAGATAAACTGTCCCAATATTCTAGAACCAGAGGGTATAATAGAAATTGAAAGAATCCACCAATCACATCCTGAAAGAGATCCCAAAAGGAAAACTGCCAAGAATAATATAGACAAAGTCCAGAGTTCCCATGTCAAGGAGAAAATATCGCAAGCATCCAGAAAGGAACAATTCAAGTATTGTAGAAACACAATCAAGATAACACAAGATTTAGCAGCCTCTACATCAAGGGATCAGAGAGTTTGCCATATGATATTCCAGAGGGCAAAGGAACTAGAGTTACAAACAAGAATCACCTACCCAGCAAAACTAAGTGTGATCAATGGTGGGGGCAGGAAATTGATACTCAATCACGTAATGGAATTTAATGCATTCTTGAGAAGCCATAGTTAAAACAGAAAATTTGACTTTCAGATACAAGATTCAAGAGAAGCATGAAAAAGTAAGCAGGAAAGAGAAATCATAAGCTACATATTAAAGTTGAACTCTTTACATTCCTACTTGTAAAGATGATATTTGTAACTCATGAGACCTTTCTCATTATTAGGGTAATATATATATATATATATATATTATACATATAATATATATTATGTATGTGTATATGTATGCATGTATATACACACATATGTATGTATGAATATATATCCATATATATCTATAGCTATATGGTTAGAGATATAGACAGAGGGCACAGTGTGACTTGAATATGAAGGGTTGATATCTAAAAAATAAAACTAAGGGGGAGAGAGGAATGTACTGGGAGAAAAAGCAAGGGAGAGGTAGAATGGGGTAAATTATCTCATATAAAAGAAGCAAGAAAAAGCTTTTGCAGGGGTGGGGGGGAGGTGAAAGAGAATGAGTGAATCTTACTCTCATTGGATTTGACTTAAGGAGGGAGTAACATGCAATTGGGTGTGGAAATTCCTACAGAAACGTAAGAGATAAGGAAATGAGGGAGTAATAGAAGGGAGGGCAGATTAGGGAGGAGGTAATTAGAAGCAAACACTGCAGAGGAGGGACATGGTCAAAAGAGAGAATCGAATAAATGGGGGGGGGGAGGATAGGATGGAGGGAAATATAGTTAATCCTTCACAATATGACTGTTATGGAAGTGTTTTGTAGGACTACACATGTACGACCTATATCAAATTGCTTGGCCTCTCAATAAGGATGGGTGGGGAGGGAGAGAGGGAGAGAATTTAGAACTCAAAATTTAAAAACAGTGTTAAAAATTGTTTTTATAAGTAACTGGGAAATAAGATAAATAGGCAATGGGGTATAAAAATCTAGATTACCTTATAGGAAAATAGAAGGAGAAGGGGATAAGAGAAGGCGGGTGGTGTTAGAAGGGAAAGCAGATTGGGAAAAGGGTTAATTAGAATGCAGGCTTTCATGGTGGGGGAAAGGAGAGATGGGAAGACAATTTCAAACTCAAAATTTTGTGGAAGTGAATTTTGAAAACTAAAATAAATAAATTGGAAAAATGTATTTATACTTTGTGTCTTATGCATAAAGACTTAAAATGGCTTGAATGTTTTTGGTGCTTTTGAGAGCAATGCTAGGAATTTATTGTCATGTACATTCAATGACTATATCTAGTTGTTGGTTTTCTCCTTGGGAAGAACTCTTAAAGTCCTGCCTTAGAGATATGTACTTTTCATGCAATCACGTATAGAATATTTTGATCCTTTATAACATGAGAATTTGAATTGCTTCAGATTAAACAATTTCTCTGCAAATCGTAATTCTGAGAAAAATGAAGATGAAATCATTCTGTCACTGATGTTTTGCTTTAATTTATTTCTGTGTATTCGAAGTACAGAATGACATGACAGATGGTGATTAAACAAAGACAGGCTAAATCACAGAAGAATATATAAAATATTCTGATTGTGACTCTAATTATTAGCAGGATATAGGTCATTTGTGTTAAGGAAAAGTGAATCTGAGATCCGAGCACACATGAATAGTAGTTCACTAAAGAAATTCCATTCTATTTCTAAGCTAAAAACAAATTCACAATCAGTACTCCTTCTTTTCCTGTTGGTATTTATCCAAGATGGCTTTACTTATTAATTAAGAAATACACTTCATCCCATCTTATTAGAACTTCAAAAATGATTACCCAGAAATGGAGAACTGGAGATGAATAGCACAGAGAAGAAAAAAAAAATTAGGAATCCTTGATAGTGTTTTCTGGTACTTGTAAAGTCCCTTCCAGAGTGATTAGTTTTACTCTACTTGACTCCAGTGGCCAGGGTTGTCATTAATAAGTAAAACTTCAAAGAGACAAATTTAGTTTGGAGATGAAAAAAACCTTCTTGATAGGTAGTAGCATCTGAAAATATAATGTTCTACCTGGGAAGATATTAGGGTCTAGTAATACTAGAGATTCTCAAGCAACAGAATCCTAGGGGATGTTGGAGTTGGGAGTTCTTGTTCAGGCACAAAATTGACTTGTTTCTGAGATCACTTCCAACTCAAATATTCCATGATACTATGAGAAATTATTGTTAATCTGTTTAGCTCTTGACTGAGGAAGTGTGATTTCAATATATCATAATTTATAATTATGCTATCTGAGATAGAAAATCTAAAATACCTACTTATTCAGTCTCCTAGTTCAGTAATGACCCAACGTGGGATCTCACACTGTATTTGGTTTTACTCTCTTTTACACATTTATCATGTAGGTATAACATATACTTAAAATCAATTAGATTGTAGGTTCCTTCAGGGCAGGGACTATTTCTGCCTCTTTTTGTATTCACAGTGCTTTGCACAGTTCCTGGAACAGTGTAAGTACTTAATAAATAACTGATTTATTGATTGATCCTAAGTTGATAAGGAGCCAAGGCCAATTTCAGTTTTTAATGTTCTAAAACATAGGTTTCAAATCACTTTGTATCATTAGGGCATGATTTACAAAGCACAAAAATGAAGTAGAATGAAAACAGTTATTCAATGCTTCCATAAATTTGGGTAGCAAGAAAAACAAACAAAAAAACCCTAAACACTAAAAACCTGACTTTGTTATTTTTTTGTTTTCCTTTCCTAAGTTTCACAGAAAATCCAGTTGATATACAAATTTACTAACATATACATGGTTAAAAACTAGGAAATTAAAAAAAGAATACTCATCATGTTACAATTAGTGAAAAAAAATACAGGTTATTTACCCTAATTTTCTAGGTTACTTACATATAAATTTTGCTGATATACAGAAAGAGTAAGTTAATTCATGTCTTTTATTCATGAAATTGTTCATAATTTATTTATGAATATCAATGTAAAGAATATCTATTTCATATTCAATTAGTACATAATACAACAAAGACTGTACAGTATCTTGAATACAGAAGAAACTACTCAGGAAATATAGATTCTCTTTTCCAATCACAAAAACATGATCATAGTATGAGATCTTTTTAGACAGAAAAAAATGGTCTTCTAATGGATTTTTTTTTTCAGGGCTTGAATGTTTTTGGTGCTTTCCATCTCACAAACACTGAAAGTCTAGGACCTAATCCCTAGTCCAATCCCAGTATCAATCGCAGCATTAATTTTGACTTGCAAAAGTTGGCATCTTCTTAGGAAAATTTAAGTGTCCCTCTCTTTCTGTAAACTTGCCATATTAATACCAAACTTAATGCCAACACTTCATCAGTATAGCCCACTTATGCTTAGAATTCCAAATTTTAAGGCACCTACCAGCCTCAACCTTCTTGGTAGTTGGGATTGCAGGAATGAATCACTGAATCTAGTTTTTATGCAAAGGTTAAGAGAAGTTTCCTAACAAAGTTAATTTTTGTTAATATTGTGAATAATCAGATAAAAGCGTTATTTTGTCTAGACATTAGAATGACAGGGGTAGAAGATGACTAAACTAAATGGTTAGTAAATAGCATAATAGTAATGATACTAAGTTTCCACTTACCTTCCTTCATTCCAATGCCTCCTTTTTCATTAATGGACAAAAATACAAAGTATTGATGACAAGATGACTAATAGTCTACTTTGTCATTTCATTATACTGTGAGTCATCATGTCAAACGCTGACACTTTATTTCAGGAGACATTGTAGATGCCTTTCAAGTTTGTTGTTGTTATTGTTGTCCTTCATTCTTGAAGAGGACCAAAATGACATCACTATGCTAGAATCAAGTTTCAATGTGTCCAACTGTGGCTGACCAGACCAATATGAGCTCAGAATGCTCTGCCACAGGTCAGGCACAAACAGTCCATGTGAGCATTTGGGATGGATTCTCTAAATTTGCGTATCCTGTGTTTCCTTTGGGCTGTTTCAATTCTGTTTTGCTCATAAAGCACAGCACCTTCTCTAATGCGGGCACACCATGCTGAGCGGTCCTGTACCAGTGTCTCCCATATGACACAGTCAATTCCAAAGTTCTTAAGAGAGACCTTGAGAGTGTCCTAGTCTTGCTTCTTCTGACTACCATGTGAATGCTTGCCCTGTGTAAGTTCTCCATAAAATAGTCTTTTTGGCAAGCATACATTTTGCATTCGAACAACATGACCAGCCCATTGGAGTTGTGCTCTCTGACACAAAGTTTGAATGCTTGCCAGTTTAGTTCAAGTAAGGACCTCAGTGTCTCATACCTTATTCGGCCAGGTGATCTTCGGAATCTTCCTAAGACAATTCAAATGGAAATGATTCAGTTTCCTGGCATGGCGTTAGTATGCTGTCCAGGTTTCACAGGCATACAACAATGAGCTCATCATGATGGCTCTGTAAACCTTCAGTTTGGTAGTCAGTCTAATATATCTTCTCTCCCATACTTTCTGTCAGAGCCTCCCAGACACTGAGCTGGCTCTGGCAATGCATGTGCCAACCTCATTATCAACATGTACATCCCTGGAAACTATAGTACCAAGGTAAGTGAAATTAGTCACAGAATTCAAAACTTCTCTGTTTGCTGTAACTGATGGTTTCATGTGTGGATGGTGTGTTGGTAGCTGATGGAATACCTGTGTTTTCTTGGTTTTAATTGTTAAGCCAAAATTAGCACAAGCAGCAGAGAACTTATCCATACTTTGTTGCACCTCAGCTTCAGAGGCTGCATTGAGTGCACAAGCATCAGTAAACAGAAAAACCATGCACCAACACACCCTCCGCTTTGGTCTTGGCTTGTAGACATTTCAAGTTGAAGAATATACAGTGCAGTAGCTGACCTTGAAGCCATGTTTACACCAACTGAAAGCATTTGCTAACATGGATGAAAACATCATGCCAAAAAGCATGGGAGCAAGCACACAGCCTTCTTTCTCTCCCTTGGTGACTGGGAAAACACAAGAACATTGTTCATTATCTAGAACCAGGGCAAGTATGCCATGATGATATTGACCGATGAACTTCTCTGGGCAGCCAAATTCTGACATAATCTTTCATAAGCCCTCATAACTGACAGTATATCAAAGGCTTTGGTCAAATCTACAAATATCATGTACAGACCATTGTTCTGCTCCTGGCATTTCTCCTGGAGTTGTCCAGCAGCAAACATCATATTAACTATTCCTTAGCCCTTTCTGAGACCACACTAGCTCTCAGGTAGATGACCATCTTCCAGGTGAAGGATCAACAAATTAAAGACTCTGGCAAGGAGCTTGGCAGCAATACTAATTGCTAAGAGAGAGATCCACCAGTGATTGTCACTGGAGAATCTATTTCCTTTTTCTTTGTAGAGATGGACAATGGAGGCATCCTTAAACTTCTGAGGGATAGCCTCTTCTTGCCATTTAATCTGGAAAATTTCAGTCAGCTTTTGTATGAGCAATGGACTGTAATGGCAAGCAAAGTGGGACTGTTTCACTATTTTTTTTTTCTTTTGGAATGCTTCTCAGCACTGAGGCAATCAAGTATATTTGAGTCTTGCCTTTGTTTCAATCAAGAGTCTTTGATGACCTGCTTAAGTCACAAGAAAGCCTAAGTCACATGAGTCTGAGTCATATGATTGTGATGCCCTCTGACCCTGAAGAAGTGTATATATACTCTGAGGTTAGCATTTCCCTTTGGGGGGCTTACTCATTGGAAGTGCATTCCTGTGATTTGGCCAGATGAGACTCTGGGTAGCTGTTAAAGAGCCTCCTGGCTTTGAAAACCCAGATGTTAATGCTTCTTTCTCTGGTAACTATGTATGTATTGTTATGGACAGACAAAAGCTCTGTCCGCTGATTTGTGCTATTTGGTCTGTTCATATAATTTCTGCTTGTAATTTCTGTTTGTGTTTTCTCTGAAGTTCAGGGTGCTGACTTTTCCCCCTGAACTAAGTGAATGAAATGTGTATGTTCAATTAAAATGAGACTGTAAACCCCTTAAAGTTTCTTAGAAAAGCAGATCAAAGAACCTGTGCTAGCAACCCTCCTTGGTACTGATGTTGTTGGTCTTACACCTTCACAGCAGCTGCTAGTAACATTGTTATTACATGGACCTTCTACCTTGTAAACCCAGCTGGACCAGAATCAACACTAGGTGCTCTGACATATAAAAGGAGCCTAATAACATTCAAAATCTTCCTCCTTTTCTCCCATTCCACCTCCCCAAGATGGCAAGCCATCTGATGTAGGTTATACATGTGTAATCATGTAAACATATTTCCACATTAGTCATGTTGTGAAAGAAGAAACAGAACAAATGGGAAAAAGCCACACACAAAAAAATAGTGTATTTTGATTTGCATTCAGACTCCATAGTTCTTTCTCTGAATATGGATAGCTCTTTCATCATGGTTCTTTTGGAACTGTCTTGGATTATTGTATTACTGAGAAGAGCTCTGTTAATCATGGTTACTGCTATTGTGTACAGTGTTCTTCTGGTTTTGCTCACTTCACTGAGAATCAGTTCACATAAGCCTTTATAGGCTTTTTTTCAAAATCTGCCTTCTCATCATTTCTGTTAGCACAGTAGTATTCCATTACATTCATATACCACGACTTGTTCAGCCATTCTCCAATTAATGGATATTCCCTCAATTTCCATTCCTTTGCCACCACAAAAAGAGCTGCTATAAATATTTTTGTACATATGGGTCCTTATCCCACTTGTATGATCTCTTTGGGATTCAAACTTACGAGTGGTATTGCTTGGTCAAAAGGTATGTATAGTTTGATTGTCCTTTGGGCATAGTTCCAAATTGCTCTCTAGAATGCCTGGATCAGTTCAGAACTCTACCAGCAATGAATTAGTGTTCCAATTTTCCCACATCCACTCCAACATTTATTATTTTCCTGTTTTGTCATGTTTGCCAATCTGATAGGTGTGATGTGGTACCTCAGAGTTGTTTTGATTTGCATTTCTCTGATCAATAGTATTTTAGAGTATTTTTTCATATAACTATAGATTGCTTTAATTTCTTTACCTGAAAACTTCCTATTCATATCCTTTGACTATTTATCAATTGGGAGATGACTTTTATTCTTATAAATTTGACTCAGTTCTCTATATATTTGAATATATAGTGTAACTAGTATAGTTTGCTATCTATTTCTTCCTGTAACTCACTTAACTTCTACTATAAGAATTTGGATGCTATACCACTTGGTTCACATATGTCTAATAGTGATATTATTTCATTGTCTATGGTAGCTTTTAGCAAGATGTAGTTTCCTTCCTTGTCTCTTTTAATTAGATCTATTTTTTTGCACTATGTGAGATCAGGATTGCTACCCTTGTTTTTTTTTTTTTTTAACTTCAGCTGAAGCATCATATAATCTTCTCCAGTCTTCTACCTTTACTCTGTGTATGTCTCTCTACTCCAAAAGTGTGTCTTGTAAACAGGGTACTGAATGAGTATATTTTTTTAGTCCACTCTGCTATCTGCTTCCACTTTATGGGAATGTTCATATCATTCACATTCGCAATTATGATTACTAACTATGTATTTCCCTCCATCCCATTTTCCCATTTTTCCCCCAATTTAATCAATTTTCAGCTCTGTTCTTTTCATCAGGAACGTCAGAAAGTCCTCCATTTCATTGACTGTCTTCTTTTCTCCTGAACGATTATGCTCAGTTTTGCTGGGTAGTTGAGTTTTTGTTGTATTCCAAGCTCCTTTGCCTTCCAGGATACCATATTCTAAGATTTGTGATCTTTTAATGTAGATGCGGCTAAATCCTTTGTAATAATACCTGTGCCTAAAGGCAGTTATGTAGGAGGAGAGGAGAGGGCAGGTGAGGGGGAATGGGGGAATCTTGCTCTCATCGGATTTGACCTGAGGAGGGAATACCAAACATACTCAATTGGGCATCTTACCCCACAGGAAAGAAGGAAGAAGAAGATAAAAAAAGGGAGATGACAGAAGGGAGGGCAGATGGGGGGTGGAGGTAATCAAAAACAAACCCTTTCAAAAAGGGACAGGGTCAAGGGAGAAAATTGAATAAAGGGGGATAGGATAGAAAGGAGCAAAATATAGTTAGTCTTTCACAACATGAGTATCGTGGAAGGGTTATACATAATGAT
>CM053626.1:101573696-101585324 GCA_028646595.1 Phalanger gymnotis | reverse complement strand
GTGGGAAGGAAAGAGGGGAGAGAATTTGGAGCTCAAACAAAAAAACGTTTTTGCATGCAACTAGAAAATAAGATACACAGGCAATGGGGCATAGAAATTTATCTTTCCCTACAAGAAAGGAAGGGAAAAGGGGATGGGAAGGGAGCACGGTGACAGTAGGGAGGGCTGACTGGGGAACAGGGAAACCAGAATATATGCCATCTTGGAGTGGTGGGGAGGGTAGAAATAGGGAGAAAATTTGTAATTCAAATTCTTGTGAAAATCAATGCTAAAAACTAAATATATTTTAAAAAATCCATTAAAAATAAGTAAAAACAAATAATAATACCTGTGGCTCTTTGGTATTTGAATTGTTTCTTTTCAGCTCCTTGCAGTATTTTCTCTTTGACCAGATAGTTCTGGAATTTGGCTACAATATTTTTCGAAGTTGTAATTTTGGGATCTCTTTCAGGAAGTGAATGGTGGATTCTTTCAATGGCTATTTTATTGTCTGGTTCTAGGATATCAGGACAGTTTTCCTTGATAATTTCTTGAAAGATGATGTCCAGGCTCTTTTTTTTTTCTTTTGGATCATGGCTTTCAGCAAGTCCAATAATTAATTCTTAAATTATCTCTTCTGGATCTTTGTTTTTCCAGGTCAATTGTTTTTTCCAGTGAGAAATTTTACATTTCTTCTATTTTTTCCCATTCTTTTGATTTTGTTTGACTGATTCTTGATGTTTCATAGATTCATAAGCTTTCACTTGCCCAAAGCTAATTTTAAGGAATTATTTTCTTCCCTTAGCTTTTGTACTTCCTTTTCCATTTGGCCAACTCTACTTTTAAGTTGTTTTCTTCAGTGGATTTTTATGTTTTATTTAGCCAATTCTATTTTTTAAGGACATGTTTTCTTCAGTCATTTTTTGTGCTTCCTTTTTCAAGCTATTGACTCTTTTTAAAATAATTCTTCTGCATAACTCTCATTTTTTTCCCAATTTTTCTTCTTCCTCTCTTTAAAGATTTTTAAAATCCTTTTTGAGCTATTCTAAGAGGGCTTTATGGGCTTGACAATAATTCACATTGCCCTCTGAAGCTTAACATGTAGGCATTATGACACTTGTTGTCCTCTTCTGAGTTTGTTCTTTAATGTTCCCTGTCATCATAGGAGCTTTCTATACTCAGAGCTATTTTTATTTGCTCATTTTTTTCCAATGGGATACATTTTTTAAAATATTTAATATTTTATTATTTATTTATTATTTTTAGTTTTCAGCATTGCTTTCCACAAGACTTTGAGTTACAAATTTTCTCCCCATTTCTACCCACCCAACACTCCAAGATGGCATATATTCTGATGGCCCCGTTGCCCAGTCACCCCTCCCTTCTGTCACCCCACTCCTTATCATCCCCTTTTCCTTCACTTTCTTGTAGGGCAAGATAGATTTCTATGCCCCATTGCCTGTATATCTTATTTCCCAGTTGAATGCAAAACAACTTTTTTTTGAATATCTGCTTTTAAAACTTTGAGTTCCAAATTCTATCCCCTCTTCCCCCCCCCCCAAGAAGACAAGCAATTCAACATAGGCCACACATGTATCATTATGCAAAACCCTTCCACAATGAAAGACTACCTTATTGTGAAAGCCTAACCATATTTTTCTCCCTCCTATCCTGTCCCCTTTTATTCAATTTTCTCCCTTGACCCTGTCCCTTTTCAAAAGTGTTTGCTTTTGATTACCTCTTCTGTCTATCTGCCTTCCCTTCAATTATCCCCCTTTTTTATCCACTAACCCCTTCTTTCCTGTGGGGTAAGATAACCAATTGAGGGTGGATGTTATTCCCTCCTCAAGTCAAATCTGATGAAAGCAAGATTCACTCATTCCCCCTCACCTGCCCCCTCATCCCTTCCAACCAACTGCTTTTTCTTGCCACTTTTATGTGAGATAATTTACCCCATTCTATCTCTCCCTTTCTCCCTCTCTCAATATATTCCTCTCCCATCCCTTAATTTGATTTTGTTTTTTTTTTAGATATAATCCCTTCATATTCAACTCACCCTGTGCCCTCCTCTGCCTATACGTACAAACATATACGTATATATACATATATGTATGTATGTAGGTATGTATATTCCCTTCAGCTTACCCTAATACTGAGGTTTCATGAATTATACACACAATCTTTCCATGTAGGAATGTAAACAAAACAGTGCAACTTTAGTAAGTCCCTTATGATTTCTCTTTCTTGTTTACCTTTTCATGCTTCTCTTGATTCTTGTGTTTGAAAGTCAAATTTTTTATTGGGCTCTGGTCATTTTACTGAGAAAGCTTGAAAGTCCTCTATTTTCTTGAAAAATCCATATTTTGCCTTAGAGCATTATACTCAGTTTTGCTGGGTAGGGATTCTTGGTTTTAATCCTACCTCCATTGATCTAAGGAATATCATATTCCAAGCCCTTTGATCCCTTAATGTAGAAGTTGCTAGATTTTGTGTTAACCTGATTATGTTACCATAATACTCAAATTGTTTCTTTCTGGCAGCTTGCAGTATTTTCTCCTTGATCTCAGAGCTCTGGAATTTGGCAACAATATTCCTAGGAGTTTTCTTTTTGTGATCTTTTTCTGCAGGCAATCGATAGATTCTTAAAATTTCTATTTTACCTTCTGGCTCTAGAATATCAGGGCAGTTCTCCTTGATAATTTCTTGAAAGATGATATCTAGGCTCTTTATTTGATCATGGCTTTCAGGTATTTCAATAATTTTTATATTATCTCTCCTGGATATATTTTCCAGGTCAGTGGTCTTTCCAATGAGATATTTCACATTGTCTTCCATTTTTTTCTTTCCTTTAGTTCTGTTTTATAATATCTTGATTTCTCATCAAGTCACTAGCTTCCACTTGCTCCAATCTAATTTTTAAGGTAGTATTTTCTTCAGTGGTCTTTTGGACCTCCTTTTCCATTTGGCTAATTCTTCCTTTCAAGGCATTCTTCTCTTCATTGGCTTTTTGGAGCTCTTTTGACATTTGAGTTAGTTTATTTTTAAGGTGTTATTTTCTTCAGGATTTCTTGGGGTCTCCTTTACCAAGACATTGACTTGTTTTTCATTGTTTTCTCACATCACTCTCATTTCTCTTCCCGATTTTTCCTCTACTTCTCTTACTTGTTTTCCAAATCCTTTTTGACCTCTTCCATGGCCTGAGATTAATTCATATTTTTCCAGGAGGCTTTTGATGTAGGCTCTTTGACTTTGTTGACTTCTTCTGGCTGTATGTTTTAGTCTTCTTTGTTATCAAAGAAAGATTCCAAAGTATGAGTCTGAATCTGTGTCTGTTTTTAATGGCTGTTCATGTTCCAGGCCAACTACTTGATCCTTGAGCTTTTTGTCGGGGGTATGACTGCTTGTAGATTAGGAAGTACTTTGTTCCAAGCTTGAGGGGCTGCATCACTATTTTCAGAGCTACTTCTACACAGCAAGCTCTGCCACACCAGCGCTCCTGCTCCCCCAAGATCTGCCAACCACGATTGCAGCCCAGATCCAGGGAGGGCAAAGCAAGATTTGCACTCCTGCTCTAATCTTCTGCTTAATTCCTCCCACAGGGTGGGCCTGGGGCCAGAAGCCACTGTAGCTGTAGCTCTGGAAGCAGCCTCAGAGCTGCACCACTTCCACCACCCCCATATCTGTTCCAGAAGTTTTTCCCACTAACCTGCTCTGTTTGTGGGTTGAGAAGTTAGGGCCCTACATCCTGTTCCACGTGGCTGATGGTCTGGTTGTTCTGGGTGTGGTCCCTCTGCTCTACTTCACTCCTGGCTCTGTGCAATAGATGCTTTCCAGAAACCATCCAGGCTGTCCTGGGCTGGAGCCCTGCTTCTCTCTGCTATTCAGTGGTTTCTGCAGCTCTAGAATTTGTTCAGAGCCATTTTTATAGATGTTTGGAGGGACCTAGGGGAGAGCTTAAGCAAGTCCCTGCTTTCCAGCCACCATCTTGGCTCCACCCCATATTCACTCCTTTTTAAAAGCTGAGCCCTACTCTTGGGGTACAGAGGGAATTGTTCCAAACTTCTTGCACTGGGGGACAAAGGCCTAGCATCTGGCCTTGTGCATCAGGTCCTCCAGACCTGATGGTCTGCTGCTGGCTTGCCCAGTATGATAGGGTGGCCCAGCCTAGTCACACGTGTTGTGTCCTAGTTTCTCAACCTGGCTGGGCCTGAAGGCCTCACAGCTGGCCTGCTGAGCTAGGACCATGGGCCTGAGTTGCTGCTGCTCTTTGCTATGGTTAAGAACCTCCTGCTGGCTTGCCTGTGCTGGGCTCTTCTCCCCTTTTAACCCAAATGAAACAAACATTTCCTGAAATCCTTCTCCTTTGCCCTGGGATGGAAAATTGTTTCATTCTTTTTTTTTGTGGATTCTGTCACTCCAGAATTCTTTTAGAGGCTTGATTTAATGTTGGTCCTGAGGGAAACTGGGGAGAGCTCAGGCAGCTTCCTGACTTCTCTCCTCCATCTTGGCTCTGCTCCCTCAAGTGTATACTTCAAATACAACTAACAAATTCTTTGCCCCATGGATATGCTTTTATTTAATCTTTGTATCACTATAAATACTTTCCTATCATAGCACTGTATAAATGGCAAGTGCTCAATAAGGGCTTGTTCAAATTTAAAAATCTGAGAACTTCTAAGGCAGGAGGCCTTAACTCAAAGTTTGTGTTTATTTATACATGTTCATATATATATATATATATATATATATATATATATATATATATGTTTGTGTGTATGCATAAACATACATAAAACCATATCATAATATAAATTACTTCCTTTGTATACTATTTTTTTTTATTTTGTACATTTAAAAATTAAGCTGAGAATTGGACCATAGAATTACACAGGTTGCCAAGGTATCCATGATATAAAAAAATGCTAAGAATACCTCTAAAGATTATGAAGTCTTCATTCCTCTCCAGCCTCCCCTTCTAATTCTCTAGACTTTCTTTACAATGCCACAGTAGCATTTTCACATTGGATATTTACTCTGCTCAAGCAGCCTTATCTCCCTAGAAGTTTCCTCTGTCTTTTAGCCTCTATGTGATAGAAGTCTACTCCACTCAAATACTCCCTTTTTCTATGTGGTTACTTGCTGTCAGAACCTCAATTTTAAAGAAAGTACTCAATGAGCAATATTTTCATTTCTCCCTAGATTCCCACACTAACAATAGTGTTTTTCCACCATATCCTTTATAGGCATTTTCTTCTTTCTCTCCTTCTCCCCCTAGAGCTTTTTGGCTTTCTTTTATGTCTTACCCCAGTAGAATGTAAATTCAAAGAGAGCAGGGATTACGTTTATTTGTTTGTATTTGTATCACCTACAGATTCACAGTCCTTGGCAAATAACAAGAAGTTAATAAATGCTTGTTGACAAGTTGTAGCCAGTTATAGTCATAGGATTTCAGCTCTCTAAGCAGCTCTAAACCTGAAGCATAAATTCTTTCTGTGATATCCTCAATAAGTGATCATTCAAATGCTGATTAAAGTCCTTAAATGATGGGAACCTTTTCACATAGGCCTGTTCTCAGATGACAGACATATAGTGTGTTATTGGGACAATACTCTTATTAAGACAAAGTCTAATATTTTTGGAACTGAAACTTTTAAGAGCTTTTTGAGAAAATCCATTGCAACTCTCTACTTGGAGCATGAATCAAATGTGCATCTCTAATATAAGCCTCTACTTGGGGCCTTTTGAGACCCATTGAATTTTGTGTTGATGTGTTTTGATACTGTCCATGAAAAGAAATTCCAATTTCAAATGCCATATTTTTAGTCAATTTTTCATTTCCTGGGACCTTGTTTATTTTTTAAATCAATTACATTCAATTGGTGGAATGAAATCCTAGACTATAGGAAGTTTGTTTTCATTCCCAGACCTTATATTGCCTAGAGATTGTCCCTCAACTCATCCCACCAGTCCTGTTCAGTACTACACAAACCATCACAAATAGATAGCAATCATTAGGCCAGACAAATTTTGGAATGTTCTTATCCACCTTCTGGATACCTGTCCTAGAAATCTGGCACCCTGCTTGATTGGTAACATCAGCACTGAGTCATTGACTACAATGAGGTGATTACATTTAATGTGTTCAGATATAATTGACTCAATTTCCATTTAAAGATTACTAATCACATCCTGTTCATTTGAATTGTCAGAAAATAAGACATAAAAGCCCAGATATTATCCACCTGTGTGACCCTGTTGAGAAGTAATTTCATTTCTCTTACAGGATGAGACTATTAGAATTGGAAAAGAATTACAAGTCAGTCTAAACTTGCACCTGGATAACCCCTTACTATAATATCCAAGCAAATTATCATGCAGATTTTGCTTCAAAATTTCAAAAAAGGAGAAATCTAATGTATCTTGAGGCTATTAATTTTGCCAAAATATGATAAGGAAGGTCTTCCCTACACCATGCTGAAATTTCCTCTTCCATAAATTCTACATATTTTCTTTGTTTTATCCTTTACACTCAAGCAAAATAAATCGATCTTTTCTCTTCATGATAGCTTTTCAGATACATAAAGACTGTTAGTGTGGAGTTTTAAAAAATCTATCCTCCATGATAAGCATCATTAGGCCCTTCATCTTATCTTTATAATGGTCTGGTCTTCAGTCTTTTCACTAAACCGATTGTTTGTTGTTTGTCAGTATCCTCCCTAAGATGGACAAATTTGGAATTAAACATAATATGATTAGTGTGCCTAACCATGACACTGTACCATGGAATTATTATCTCTTTTGTGCTGGATAACAAACCTCAGTTTATTAATCTATAATAGCAGAATAATAATTGTACTCAAAGCATTATCTCCATAGCACTTTAGCAAAGTGCTAGATAAGTGTTAGTTATTACTAATATAAAGAAAATAATCCAATGATAATGTACTTAGTTCTTATATTAATTGGGGGCCTCTATGTTGGACATTTCTTAGAATCATGATATAAAAGAGGACATATTCACAAAATGTGGCTTAGAGAGAAAAATGTAATTGTATACTCCTCTTTTGAAGACAAAACTATATAATTATGGATTGAGTTTCATTCCCCATTTAGTATGCCACAGCAGAAAGAATACTATACTGTAAATCAGAAATCCTTTCTTCAAGACCCATCAATTAACTTAACAAAGTATTCGAACTGGGAAAAATTATTTAACCTCTTTAAGTATCAGATTCCTATGAAGATATTTAACAAATGATTGGACAAAATAATCTCATACCTTATCTGTATCTAACATTCTGCATGATCTAGTCAAAAAGCATTTTTAGTCAAAAGCATTTTTGTCAAAAAACATTTTATAGCCTAAGAGTTATAAAAATGTGTATAGTCTTTGACCCAGTAATACCACTTATAGGGCTGTGTCCCAAAGAAATCATACAAGTGGGAAAAGGATGCATATGTTCAAAAATATTTATAGCAGCTCTTTTTGTGCTGGCAAAGAATTGGAAATCAAGGGGATACTCATCAATTGGGGAATGGCTGAACAAGTTGCGGGATATAAATGTAAGGGAATATTATTGTGTTATAAGACATGAGGAGCAGCTGGACTTCATAATAACCTGGAAAGACTTACATGATCTGATGCTGAATGAGGGGAACAGAACCAGAACATTATATATGAATACAGACACATTATATCTGTGATGACTAACTTTGATAGACTTGGCTCTTCTCTGCAATGCTGTAAGACAACTCCAAATGACTCATGATGGAAAAAGCAATTCACATCCAGAGAAAGAATTACAGAGTCTGAATGCAGATTGAAGCAAACTATTTGTTCTCTTTTTTTGTTTGTTTTTTTTGTTTGTTTCTGCTTTGTTTCTTCTTTCTCGTGGTTCATTCCATTGGTTATAGTTATTTACAACTTGACTATCGTGAAAATATGTTTAGTGTGAAGGTATATGTAGAAGCTATATCAGATTGCATGCTGTCTTGGGTGGGGAGGGGAAAGGAGAAAGAGGTGGGAGAAAATTTGAAACTCAAAAACTTGAGGAACTGAATGTTGTAAAGTAAAACTAAAATTAAATTAATTTTAAGAGAGAAATATTTTTTAAAATAATTTTTTTGGAGGAGGAAAGGCAAGGCAATTGGAGTTAAGTGACTTGCCCATGGTCACACAGCTAGTAAGTGTCAAGTGTCTGAGGCCGCATTTGAACTCAGGTCCTCCTGACTCTGGGGCCAGTGCTCTATTCACTGTGCCACCTAGCTGCCCCCCTTTTTGTTGTTGTTTTTTTTGAAAGCAGTTTTAAAGTACCTACTACATACCAGACCCTGTGGTCAATGGAAGGCAATCTCAGAGGATAAGCAATAAGACAATAAAAAGAAGTAACATGGGGGGTCTTTGGAAAAATCTCCTGTAGAATGTGATATGTGGTTTGAATTCTGAAGGAAATTAAGGTAATTAAGAGTTTGATATTAGAGAGCAGAACATTTTAGACATGGGAAAGGAACAGTGAAAACTCATAGGTTGGATGACGGAATATCATAAGTTAGTGTAGCTGGATAGAAAGAAGCCATATTACAAAAGGATTTTAACACCATATCATTTTGTATTTGATCCGGAACGTAAAAGGAAATCATTGTAGTTAATTAACAGGGTGCAGAAATGGGGGTGTATGACATGGTCAAACCTGCTTTTTAGGAAATTCATTTTGGTAGGTGAGTGAATGAATGAATCATTAAAGTGGGAGAGTGTTAAGTCAGAGAGCTGAACCAGAAGGTCTATTGAAAAAATACAGGAAAGAGGTGATGAAGATCTGTACCATGGTGGTGTCTGTGTGAATAGGGAGAATGGGACATATGTGAGAAATTCTGTGAAAGCTGACACATAAGATTTATCAACAGATTGGATATGTCAGGGAAGTGTGTGAGAAGTTGTAGGTGACCCTGGTTTTATAGGTTGTGTTACTGGACGACGGTCATGCCCTCAAACAGTAAAAGGAAATTTTGGTAGACAGATGTTGAGGGAAAGACAATGTGTTCTATTTTGGACATGTTGTGTTTGAGATGTCCAAGAGGCCAATGGTAATATTGTACTAAAGCTAAGGAGAAAAGATTAGGGCTGGATATATTGATATGGAAATTATCGGTCTAGAGATGATATCTCAAAGCACGAGAACTGCTGAAATCACTAACTAGGATAACATAAAAGAGAAGACAGGCGAATAGTTTTGGAGGACATCCACAATTAGTGAGCATGACTTGGTTAAGTTTCCAGAAAAGACTGAGAAGGAATGGTCAGATGGATAGGAACAAGATCAAATCTATGAGATTTTTGACCACAAATACATTCGATGTATGAAAACATGGGTTCTGATGATCAACTGCACAGGTATATAATGACTAGGCAGAAGTTTATCTCAGAAATTTTTAGATTTAGCAAATTTTAATTATTTAATTTATCATTTACTTATTTAATTTGAATCAAGAGTATAAAGTAGTCCACACCTATCAGATTGGCTAATTTTGCAAAAATAAAAAAAAAAAACAATGAAAATGACAGATGTTGGAGAGGATGTAAGAAAATTGAGACACTATTGGTGGAGTTGTGAACTGATTCAACCAATCTGGAGAGCAACTTGCAACTATGCCAGAAGGGCTATAAAACCAGGCATAAACTCTGACACAGCTATACCACTACTAGGTCAGTATAAGAAAGAGAGTGGAAAAAAGGGAAAAGGACCTATATGGACAAAAAGTATTTATAGCAGCTCTTTTAGTGGTGCTAAAGAATTGGAAATTGAGGGGATGTCCATCGTTTGAAGAATAGCTGAATAACTTGTGGTATATAATAGAGATAGCTTGTAACTGTGCTATAAGAAATAATGAGCAGGATCTTCTCAGAAAAAATCCTGGAAAGACTTACTTGAATATTTGATATAAAGTGAAGTGAGCAGAACCAGGAGAACACTGTACACGGTAACAGCAATAGTGTACAAGGATCAGCTATTATGACAGACAGCTATTCTCAGCAATACAGCAATCCAAGTTCCAAAGAACTTACGATGAAAAATTGTATCCATTTCCAGAGAAAGAACTAATGTAATTTGAATAGATCAACACATACTTTTTTCTTTTGTTTTTGTTTTTAGTTTATGTTTTCTTTCACAATATGACTGATACAGAATGTGCTTCATGTATAACCTTCAAATTATTTTCGTTCTTGATGAGAGAGAAAGGGAGAAAAGGAGATGAGAATTTGGAACTCAAAATTAAAAAAAAAATGAATGTTAAAATGTATTTTACATGCAACTGGGGAAAATAAAATATGAAATAAGTATACTTCACAGAAAAAGGGGCAATGAAACAACTACAACAATTTTAACAACTAATGTCAACTGAAGTTATATTAAGAGAGTTATAATGTTCAGGATGAGGTTGGTGATAGAGCCACAGGACTCTGCTCTCATCAGATAACTTTTCAGAGTATTGTATACAATTCTGGAAGCAATAATTTAGGAAATACAATTATAGATTGGAATTCATTCGATGAATAACTATGACAATATTCTTGAGGGACTCCGAAACTGCCATACTATGATCATTAAAGAAATTGTCAGTATTCAGAAAGATAAATAAAAGACTTAGGGTTATTTACATGTTATTTCCTGAAAAGAGAGGTTTTATGTGCTCTATGTGACCACAGAGCAGAACAAGTTGCAACTGGTAGAAGTAGAAAAGATTAATTTAGCTTTGCTGGAAAGAAAATTTGTCTGTTAATTAAGGCTTTATAAATGGAATAAGCAGCTTTGGAACATAATTGTTTTTTTTTCTATCTTTTTTTTAAATAATAGCTGAATGACCATGTTGGGGTATTTTGTAGACAAGATTCTTGTAGACCTTTGCATTAGGCAACATTACTTATCTAGTCCTTTCCAACATTAAGAGTCTATGATCTTTAAAACTTATACATGATGGGAGAAATGATATAATATTCCACAGTTCCTATGACATTCAGGAATTGAGGAGATTGCCAGGATTTTTATGTGGGAAGTGGTCCTGAGAAACATAGAGAATGCAAGTAGTAGAGGAAGAAAAGTTAAAAGCACAGATTTTAGGAGGGCGGAGCCAAGATGGCGGCTGGGAAGCAGTGACTGGCGTGAGCTCCCCACCAAGTTCATCCAAAAACCTATAAAACAATGGCTCTGAACCAATTCTAGAGCTGCAGAACCCACAAAGTGGCAGAGGGAAGCAGGGCCCCAGCCCAGGACAGCCTGGATGGTCTCTGGGTAAGGTCTGTCCCACACGGACCTCCCAGCCCCCAGCCGAGGGGAGCGGAGCTGAGCCCAGTGCGCACGGCGTGAACAGACCAGACGCGGACCTGCCAGACTAGGAGATGAGCAGAAAGTGCCCTGGCATCCTGAAATACTGAGCTGTGGCAGGTACCATACCTCTCAACCCACAAAGAGCAAAGACATCAGAGAAGGTTAGTGGGAAAAGCTGCATGACTGAGTTTGCGGTTCCGGCCACTTGCCCCTGGGGCAGCGGAGGTGGGGCAGCTTTAGAACTAGGCTGCAGTTGCTTCTGGCCCCAGGCCCACCTGGTGGGAGGAATTAAGTGGCTGATCAGAGCAGGAGTGAAGAGGCTGCT
>CM053626.1:101548226-101573196 GCA_028646595.1 Phalanger gymnotis | reverse complement strand
AGGGAGGGTGGATGGGAAGGGAAGAGGGGAGAGAATTTGGAACTCAAGGTTTTTAAAAAAATAGATTCTTGCCCTACAAGAAAGGAAGGGAAAGGGGGATGGGAGGGGAATGGGGCGACAGGGGAGGGCAGATTGGGGAACAAGGCAACCAAAATGTACGCCATCTTGGAGTGGGGGGGGGGGGAAATGGGGAGAAAATTTGTAATTCAAACGCCTGTGAAAATCAATGCTGAAAACCAAACATGTCAAAAATAAATTAAAAAAAAAGAAATGAATGTTGAAAACTAAAAATAAATTAATAAAAGGAAAAAAAAGCACAGATTTTATCTTACAAAAAATTAATGAATCTGGGTTGGGGGAAAAAAGGCGGCATAGCAAATTGTAAATATGCTATTACCTAGACAGACAAGATTGAGCATTTGCTTCCTTGGAAATATGAGGATTGAATATAAAATCTTTTCTGTTGTGTGTGCATGTTAGAGATTCATGACTGAGCCTATATAGTTTTATTCAACATCCATTTGGTCAAGTAAGGGCTAATATTACACTTCCTGGCCATAATAAAAATGCATGAGATGTTTTCTATGTGTGTTCTCTTAAAAAAAAAAAAGCACCTTCTCATTGTCCCAAACTGGAGTAAGGAGATTGTTTCTAAATATTACATTTACTCATTTTAGTTTTCAGCTTTCACTTCTCTACATGACTTATTCAACTAAACTTCCTTGGGTAAGGGAATAGGGTAAAGGAGACAACACTTCACCATTACTGCAAAGAAAGTATTCTAAGCCTAGCTCTCCCACTAACGAACTGAATGATCTTGGCCGAGTCACTAAACTTGCATGAATCTTATTTCTAAGGTCAGAGGATTTATTTGATTGATTTGGGGTTCCTTTCAAGCTTATTCTCCTGTACAATAATCAAGAATAATATCTTGGAAATACTAACTTGTTTGAGTCTTTTATCTTTACTTATAAAATAGATAAAATTACCTACCACATAGAATCTTAGGGGGAAAAAACAAATAAATAAAGTCTGGGAAGTATTTTGCAAACCATAAAACTTTATTTACATGTTAGCTACTGTTATTATTGGTTAGGCTTCTCAAGACCTTGGTTTTCACAGTGACTTATAGGTTTTACCCCTTCTTAATGGCTATAATTTAGATGGACTGCATATAAAGCCTATAATATCCATCTTTTTAAAAAAGTGTCTCTTCTGTGGTTTACTAGAAATGGACTCAAATAGCTTATTAATTGCTAGAGATAGGAACTTTTTTCTCATAGCATACCTGGCTAGAGGAGGTGTCACTAGTTAAGGAGCAGCTCTTTTCCAATTGCTCCCCCAATTTTTTGATTAAGTTGTAAAGCATCCTGCCAGGTTAAGCTCTCCGAATGGATAACCAAAAATTCTATATCATTTCTTAGTTGTGACCATTTGTTAATTTGTAGGTGAAGATGGGTAGAATGTTCCTTTTAGATGCTTGAACTTTTGCAAAACTGAAAACAGATAAAATTGGGTTGGGAAGAAGGCATAACATATATAGCTCAGCTTTTCAGCAAAATCATACTACTTTTCATGAACAATAATCAGAAATTTTGAGCTACTAGATTTTCATTCCTAAATCTATTGTTACCTGAAACATTACAGTCTTTGCAACATATCCAAAAAAATTTTAATGAAAAAAATGCTTTTCCTGATATCCCCAGTTATACTTTTCCTTTTTTAATGCCTCATCTAATGGGAATAAGTTTTTTGCTTCATCCTAATACCTTGTGTGAGGCAGTGGCAGTAGAAATGTTCTGCAGCTAAATAATCTTTTAAGTAATTTTTTTTTCTACAATGAGTCAACCAGATTAACTTCTTAAATGTACACATAGGACATTTCATCTGTACTAATACGTATCCTACAATTTTTTTCTCATAATTCTCTTGACTTAAAAATGGAGATGGGAACAATGTTTCTTATATTTTGACTTTAAGTGAAGCAGAGATGATTATAAATAAAACAAAAAGTGGTCAATTAAAAAAAATTAGATCCTGAGAGTTCTTTAAAATTATTTTATTAAAGTATAATTATGACATTCTTCCTATTGAATTGCATTATTAAGGTATGTTCTATATGGAGTACTACTGAGGTTTAAAAATTAAATGCTTTGAAATCACTCATGCTGACTCATGGGATACCTTGGGACTTGACTATTGTGACTTCCCTTGGTCATTTTAACCTGACATAATTAACGTTTCTCTATCAAATCTGTGGTTTTCATCAGTCAGGTTCCTAAGAGGACAAGTTTTTCCCATTAGTGTGCATTATTAATATATGATAACTTAGAGAATAGAGAAAAAAATCCAATAGTCAGAGGAAAAAACGGGGGGAAGAAAACCAGTAGAGATAGTAACACGGCACAAAATTTCAACAGAGGCTAGTTTAACTTCAATCATTAATACAAACAAGTGTTACAGTGCTGAAGATCACTCTCATGATTACAATGTCAAAGCTCTTCCTCTGATATATATGTATGTATGTGTTTATGTATGTATGTACTTGCTATTTTATATTTAGTAAGTAATATAGTTACAGGTAGGCATCACATTGTATACATATATTCAGGGCTGGGGAATACATGAATGAAATTTGATCTATATCACATTTTAAATAAACTGGAAGAGATTAATCATTAAGCCCCAAATAAGCGAAGTATTTTCACACAGCAAAGAATTCTGCATGTTAACACAGCCTAGTTACCTCCCACAAATTTCCTTAATATTATATCTATTGGAATCTAGATTTCTGTATGTTGTCTGACTTAATGCATTGTACACATTTATCCAAATATAACCACAAGTCTTGTATGTAAACAAAAAAACAATTTAGCATGAACATGGATCTACAACATACCACAATTGCCAACTACAGTAATCTGTTAGGAACTCAAACTGTCAAACACTCTCTCAGAATCTTTTCAGCTACAAATCAGTGATATCCCTGAATTTATCCAGTTCATTGTTGTACAATTTTGCTTTGTAAACACAACAGTAGTGAGAAAAGAGCCCATTAAATAGATTCAGTGTGGTTTATTTTCAGTAAGTGAAACTATAATTATACAACTTAAAGAAAACAAAAAAGTACTTGTTTAGCAGCAAAGTTATAATGGTAGAAACAACAATATTTTTTCCTAAATTGTATCTAATTCACACTTTCCTATGGAATCCATTACTTAACAATGCAAACACCAAGTCCCGACACACCAGTTACAACACTTAAATTATCCTTTTGCATATTGTTTTCAAATGTCTTACCTCTTAAATATTCATGGCATCAGACCAAGCTATTTAGGCTTCTTATATTAAAAACATAGTGATTCATTAATCTTATTTTTTTTTTTTACTTATATGTAGTGACAAATACCAACAGTGTTAAGATGAGTGTTGGGTTTTTTTTTAAGGGTGTAAGAAATAAGGAAAAATAATAAACTCTAAAAGAATGCACTCTAAAAAAATGAAACAATTTGGTTTATGCTATGCCAGTAAACAATCAAAAATTCACTCACTTGAATTGCTGAAAACTTTTTCAAATAATTTCTTTAGTTCTAGCTGTTTTCTATTGATGCCTTTTCATTTCTAGGATAAACTGTAGCCACGAGACATATTTAGTTCTTTCTTCAAACGCTACTGATGACAGTTGTCAATAAATAACTTTAATTACTAGACTTTCAGGAAATTGAATCAAGAAATGAGAAAATACACAATCAAGGAATCTTTACTGTTTTTTGATACCGACAACTTGAAGAATGTATTATTATATTCAACATTAATAATGGTAATGGAAATAACTTCCATTCATGAAGTACTCTTAGAATCAGTGATATAGAGCTTGAAGGAATATCAGATACTGATCCAATTCATTCATTTTAGAAGTGAGTAAAGTAAGGCCCCAAGAGATTAAATGACTGATGCTAGGTCACATGGGTAAAAATAGACAAACATATTCAATCTAGCACCTCTGATGGCAAATCCAGTGCTCTTTACAATGAAATATTCTTCTTTAGTGTCTATTACCTCAGGGGGACTCTTCAGATAATAAAAGTTCAATAAATTTTTATTGAATAAATTAATGAAAGACTAAATGAATGGAGCCATTGCTGCCATATACTTGATAGGCCACATGATTGGTTTGGTTTGAATTCACATGGGCAATTCAGACTTATGTCCTATTTCTAAGACTTTCCTTTTGCTTTTATCTATTTTTTGAATGTCTTTCTCTTTGGATGGTCTACCCATCCTTTAAATCCCAATATTAATGCCATTCCCTTGAGTAATATAAGGCAGAATAGGTAGATATAACATAGAAAGGCAATGACTTTACCTTTCTACATGGATCTCACCAAACATTTTGAACATGTAAATATTATGCACTAAATGCTTATGCCACAGCCTCCAAAAAATGATTTAAAAGGTCAACAAAAGGGAAACACAGAGATGTACAGGAAGTTTGAGAAGTCTACAAGTTACAAACCAAAATTTCTACCAGAGAAGCTATTTGAAGAATGTCATCAGAGAGATTCCTATGTCCAGAAAAGATGAATCAGTAATGTTGAAGAACAAAGCCTGCAACTCGTATGATATAAATATAATGTCTATAAATCTAGAGCAAAGATCCCTCAAAACTAAAGAAAATGGATAAAAGCCTCAGTGATCTGAGCTGGCACTACTTACATAATAATGTTAACTACTCACTGCTACTATATTATTTAGATTTTACTTAATACTCCTATGGTATTAATTCCTCCAACCACACTTTCATCACATTATTAGATCATTGTTATGTTTTCATAGAACCACTTAATTTGTAGCAGTATACCTTATTTTACAGTTGTTTTTCTCTTTACATAAAAGATTTATTTTTAAAAAGATTTTTTAGATAGATGAAGTACACTTAAGCAGAAAATAGATTTTAAAGATATCCTTCAGATTGAAGCAATGTTTTTTTTGTTGTTCTTTTAAAATGATTCCACAGTTTTGTTTCCTCGAGGGGCAACCATTGCTTTTCCCAGCAGGAAGAAGAGAGCCCACCCACCAGGTCCCCTCAAACTTACACTGATGAGATCTTGGGGCTGTTTACATTATCCATGCAAATTTGAAAAACCAAACTGTCTCCTGGTGTTTAATCTCACAGCCCAATTTGTTTCTGAAGCTTATGTGCATAATAGCTGTGCAGGGCCTCATTGTACTTTGCCAATCCCAAAGACAAAAAAGAACAAACTATAGAAGAGTAGGTTAAAAAAAAAGTCCATATTTCAGACAGATCATTTCTCCAAAGGAGGTAATTAAGTACCCTGAACAGTTACAGCTAACTTATTTCCAGTAATAATTGAGAGAGAAATGTATGTGCCAGGTATTTTTTTTATCACTAAACAATATGTATCACAGTCACTTTCAAGAGTACTTTGAAAAGTTGTTAATGACAAAAATATATTGTTGGTAAGCAACTTCCTTCTGTCTATCACTGTTAGCATTTCTTTACAATGTATTTGAAAACATCTGTTTTTGGAAGCTTTTAAAAGACAGTTTAGAAGGGGAAGGAAATTGGGTGTTATTGAAATAAAACAATAAAAAATGCATTCTTTCTCAGACTTTCCTCTACATGTCCCCCAGAAGAACCATTTCTTTGGGTAATCTTTTTAATATAACTCTGTAAGACAAAGAAAAAATAAAGCGTTTTAGAAAATAAAGGTTTTTTAGCTTAAAAACTGGGATCCAGTTTGCTTCTTATTTGGGGATTACTAGGAAGTAAAGGATTCCCATTATTGCTTCCTACATTATATGACAATGTTTGCCATCCAGGTTTTGTTGATCAAATGGTTTGCAGCCACGAAAAAGAAGTTGGATGTCAATACCAAACACTGGATAAACAGTATTAGCAAGGCTATATAAGTATCTACTCTGTACAAAGCACTCTTCTAAGAACTGGGGGATACATACATTCTAAATAAGTCATTGTCCCTGCTCTCAAGAAGGATAAAGTAGAATAAAGCAACAAGGTAGAACACAGATTACAAACATACACATTACATGGAACACACATTAGAGCATTACTGTTTAAAGTCAAGTGGAATGTGAAGACTTCAGAGATCAGGGAAGGTTTGAGGAGGAAGGGGTCATGAGTTGGACTTTAAAAGTTGAATAGAAATTAAACCCATGAAAGGAATGAGAGGGAGAATTCAAGACATAGAGAACAGAGTCGGCAAAGGCATAAAGTAGGGAAAATGAATTACATTTTGAGTGTTATGTAGTTGTAGAGTTAGGCTGACACATAGAGACAGTACCAGGGAATGTTATGTGATTAGACCAAAATAGCAGGTAATATTGTGATCATGGCTCTATATCTTATCTATAAGCCCATCTAATTACCTGAATTTCTAGCCTATTTTAAACTCCTTAAAACTAACAAGCAAATAATTTCTTTTATTTTCAAGAATTCACGGTGAGAATAAACTGCTTTTATTTCATGGATGAAGAAGTTCTAATCTGTAAATGTCCTGTACTGGCATATGGCCATGATTCTTACCAGTTCAGAAAGAGTGCTTAGCATAAGATTGCCTTGGAGAGGTCAATTATGCATTCAATTGCTTAATTAATTACGTACTTTCAAGCATGGCTCTTCATATAATTATACAACTTCCAATCCTAACTAAAAATTTAAACCAGAATGGCCATATAATTTGAGAAATGTAGTGTTTCTGATAAGGATAAATAACATTTAAATGGGATGATAAATATCCCATCTTAATTGAAGGAAAGTATGCAATCAGAAGTAAATTAAAAACACTACCAGTATTATTTAGAAACTAAACCTGTAAAGAACAAATTTATGGATAATTATAGCATACCTGTCGTTTAAATAGTAAGGTTAAAGTCAAATAGGAAAGCCATTCTTCAAACTTATTAAAAAGATCATGTTGTTGACCACCATCTATGTAGGAAGTATGATCTCTATTAAATAACTTAAGATTACATGCATATAGTAATTCTGACTTGAGTGTTTATCAATGTTTTCTAAAGATAAAATATATGTTTAACCATGAGAGAAAAACAGGAAAAGAAATCTTTTTGAACTACATTGTTGAATTATTTCTTCCATTCGCTATTGAAAACAGTCACATTTTAAGCCTAGTTTTACATTAGGATAATACTTTTCCTTAGCTGTAAATAGAGGATTATGTGCTCAGAGTAGTCTTCCCTGCTATATATGCTGAGCTAAAAAAATATTAAATTGATGAGATCTGGAGGAGGGGGAAAATAATGACTATTGAACCATGAGCTCTTAAACTTCCTTCTCTAAGAAAGGGAACTACAAGACAAATATTTTCTGATATATTCTAATGTTTAAAGACCCTGAAGTCATATAGTGAAGTCTATTAATTATATTAATGGCATTTATACTTCCCTATAAATTACATTTATCTTTTGATGGATTAATTCAAGCAATAACATATTGTAGTCATATTGCATTTCCCACAATTTGTGCTAGTTTCTTAGGAATGATTAATAAATATGCCTTTTTAGTGAAAATAAGTCAACCTACACACTCTCCCATACAAACTGTGTAATATTACATTACATATATACATGATACCTGTATTACACAGGTATAAATGTGTATATACACATATTGTATGTACATATATACACACCATATACAGTGTTTAATTCATTCAGAAGAGGGGCTCAGGGGTGAGGAAATGGTAAAAGTTATCCAAATGAGGTAGGTTGAGAATGAAGCCTGCAAAGACGATAAGGCAATCTTATAGATAGCCATGGCCAAATAATTCATTCCTTTTCATACAATCTACTAGAGATAAACCTCTGCATAACTAGCGAGACTCATCTTGGAACAGCAGTAAGGTCAATTAGTTAGTCAGCTAGTTTTTAGTAAGTGTTTGTGAGACTGACACTGTTCTAAGGACTTGAAATACAAACAAGGTGGGGAGAAGTCCCTATTGTCAAGAAACTTTGTTTACTATGAAGCACGACATCTTAGCAACTATGTACAAAAAGGTATATTCATGATGAATTGAGACTAATCTCAGAGGAAAGGTACTAAAGATTAAGTTAAAGGGCTGGCTAAGGCTTCTTCCAAGAGTTGGGAATTTATCTGAGACTTGAAGGAAGCAAGAGAATTCAGGAGGAAGAGAAAAGGATAGAAAGCATTCTAGGCATGGAGGCAGCCTAAGAAAAAGATCTGTATTAGGAGATGGAGGGCTATGTATGAGGAACAGCAAGCACATCAATGCCAATGAATCAAAAAGTATGTGGAAGCAGTAAGGTATAAGAAGACTGGAAAGGTAGGAAGGGGCCAGGTTATGAAGATGCTTAAAGCAGAAAACATAGAGTGAAATCGAGCAAAAGAAACCTGAAAGGGAAAGATACTAAAAAATGAGAGAATGAGAGAGATAGATAGATAGATAGATAGAGAGAGAGAGAGAGAGAGAGAGAGAGAGAGAGAGAGAGAGAGAGAGAGATGTCTGTTACAAAAAAAAAAAAGAAATCTCTCAAAGAACCAATATGCCAATTTTCTGGTTCTCTTTACGATCTTCATGAGATAGAGATCATATATATTCAGAAAGTTATATTACAACGCAATTTAGGCATTACCAAAAATCTCCTTGCCATGTAAAATCACAAAATACAACCACAGAGTGTATGGTGGAAATGAGGCTGATATTTAACACAAAAAACCATCAATGGCACATAAAAATAAGCTACCAATACAGGAAAATCGAGGCACAGCTCTCTACATATTAAATGGTTAAGAAATACAAAATAATGAAGACTAAAATGAAGAGAACGAAAAGAAATTTGTATATAGTAACAACAATATTCTTTTAAGAACAATTTTGAGTGACTAAGTCATTTTGATTATTATAAATATCCAAATTAACTACAATGGACCTATGAAAGAAGACTCTATTTGTATCTAGAGAAAGAATTGATAAATAGAAGTATGTTTATAATGATTTTATACATACATACATACATATATGTATATACATATGTGTGTATATAAGCATCCTCTTTAATAGTAGCACAAGTGAACTAATTTTCTTTTGGAAAATATTTAAAGAAAAAAAGGCTATTTAAAAGTTTTCCTCCAAAAATAAAAATAAAAAAGATGGTAGAATCAAAAACATGGTGCCACTACACTTAAAGGACAAAGTCCTCTGAGCTGCTTACACACTCCTTTTTCTATTAGTGTTCATTAGAGTGGACTAATTTACATGCTGGACACATAACTATCATGCATTTTATTTCTCAATGCCACTGTGTAAACTTTCTCTCTAAAGAACTTTCACGAACACAATTTTAAGTTTTCAGCTTGAAATTTTGCTTATTCAACATTATTTTTCTTCTGTCTTTCCTAAGTAATTATTGGTCTCTTTAGAGAGCCCAAGATATTGGAGGCTTTCCTCCCAAGGAAGATTTAACATATTTAGCATTTAACCTATCTCCTCTCTATTTAAATTGGCCAGATAAAACAGAACAGGGAATAATTATCCATTGAATGTAGTTCAATGTATAGAACCTACTTGGGAAGTTCAAAACCAAACCTGCAGTTCTATCTCATACTCAGCCCTGTAAAAAAAAAAAATCTCAGTTTGCTTTTACTTGCTATAATTATTTATTTAATAAATTCAACCAGATTTATTAAATGTCCTTTATATACAAGGCTATAATCTAGAGGATGGGAAAATACAGAGACAAATGAGACAAAGACTTTGTCCATAGAAAACATTTGCAGTAGTTTAGTAGAGGAGATAAAATACTACAACAACAGAAATTACGATATGCTAAGTGCACAAGAAGAAAAGTAACTTATAATTCTGTAATACTTGAAACTTTAAAAAGTAGTTTCCCCATAGCAAGCCTGTGATTAAAATAATTTAAGGGTAATTTATCTATCATTTTACAGATCAATGGAAACTGAAACTCAGAGATGTGGAGTCACTCAGGTAATTAGAGTAGGATCTGGATTAGAATCCAGAAACCCTGATTTGCCGTCTTCACACTTTCATTGATCCCACATAACCTCTCAAAAAGATTTAAGAATTTAGAACAGAGACATTGAAACAGAGATAGAGTGACAGAGAGAAGCAAAGAGAGACAGAGAGATAGAAATAGAGAAAAACAGAAAAGGAGAAAGAGATCAACAGACAATACAGAGAGACATACAGAGACGGAAACATAGAGAAAAAGAGACAGAGAAAAGGAAGAGAAAGAGAGAGAGAGAGAAACAGAGTGACAGAGAGACAGAGACAGAGAGAGACTTAGAGAGACAGTGAGAAAGATAGAGAATGAGAATATTTCTTTATTTCTGATTGGCAAGATTAAAATAACAGGATCATTGATTTATAGCCAGTCATTAAGTACAAACAATACAAACAAGTACAAACTTTTTGGAGAGTTACCTTCCTAAGGTTACATAACCAGTTGTAACAACAATGCTACTTGCCACAACTGTGGCTGTGTAAGGCCAATAACACCAGCACACAGGAGGCTTACTAGCACAGGTTCTTTGATCTGCTTTTCTAATTAAAGCAACTTTAAGAGGTTTACAATCTCACTTTAATTAAACATGCATATATCATTCACTTAGTTCAGGGGAAAAAGTCAGCACTCTGAACTTCAGAGAAAATACAAACAGAAATTGTAAGCAGGAATTACAAGCAGAGAAAAATAATACAAATAAAAAGACAGGCTTCTAACCATCTAACCATAGCAATATATACAGTTACCAGAGAGAAAAGCACTAACATCTGGGTTTTCAGACCTGGGAGGGAGGGTTGTTTAACAGCTACCCAGCGTCTCCACACCAACACTCTTCCAGTGAGTGAACCCCCAAAGCAAAACCTCTCCTTCCACAGTTCTGAGAGCTCTAGCTTAATGGCCACCTTCAGAGTATATGTGCCCTTTTTCAGGGCCCAAGGGCTTCACACCTCTTAAAGGCTTCACATCTCTCCTGACTTAATTAGCAAAGGGGTGTGGGCCTTCCTACAAAGAAAGGCAAGATGCAATCAAAGGCACTTGATTGCCTTAGTGCTGAAAAGCATTTCAAAAGAAAAAAATGTAAAAAATTCCATTTTGTTTGCCCTTATACCAGTAAGCAAGGTGGAATTAGAACCCATGTCTTCCTGTTTCCATGTCCAGCACTTTAAAATGCCATGCTTCTCCAATGGCTCATGGATGATGTGGTATTGAGGCTAGGTTCTTTCCAGGTTCAATCAAAGAAAATCAATGAAAAAAAACATTAAAGGTTCACATTTTCAGGCCCAAATAGGCAAGCATCTATAAGTGTTTTAACTTCAATTACAGATGAAGAACAGCCAATAGTACTGAAACTCTACTTTTTAAAGCTAAAGATAATGCTAATTATGCTGTTTCACTTTCCTGGGAGGCATCTATGCGTTTTCTGCCCACTAGATAGTCAATTCCACATGGTCAGAGATTTCATTACAGTTTTTACTAGATTTTCAGGATCTTAAATAATGCTATCCTTATGAATGGGTCAAAGACTAAAGAAACAATCATAGCTATCAGATTTGTCACCTCCCGCTAGATATTTCATTGAAGGCATTCCACTAGCATGTCAAACACAGTAAGTTTAAAAGCATATCCTTGGATCCAGCAATGCCACTACTAGGTTTGTATCCCAAAGCCATAAAAAAGGGGGGGGGTGAGATCAAAAAAATGCTGAGATTTTCATTTTGGGATCTCTTTCAGGAGGTGACAAATGGATTCTTTCACTTTTTATTTTACCCTCTGCTTTTAGGAAACAGAATAGTTTTCCTTGATAATTTCCTAAAAGATGATGTCTAGGCTCTTTTTTTTTTTAAATCATGGCTTTCTTAATTCAATATTTCTTAATTCAATAATTCTTAAATTATCTCTCCTAGACCAATTTTCCAGGTCAGTCATTCTTCCAATAAAATATTTCACATTGTCTTCTTTTCCCCCCATTCTTCTGCTTTTGTTTTAGTGTTTCTGGATGTCTCATAGCTTCCACTTGCCCAATTCTAATTTTTAAGAAATTATTTTCTTCATTAAGCTTGTGTACCTCCTTTTCCATTTGGTTAGTTACACTTTTCAAGGTTTTCTTCAGTGAATTTTGTATATCCCACCTCTCCCCCCACCCAATTTGGCCAATTCAGCTTTTTTATTTGTTTTTTGTTTTTTAATGAAGTCCTTCTTTTCCTTTTATTTTTGTGCTTCTTTTAACATTTGCCCTATTCTGTTTTTTTGAGGTGTTATTTTCTTCAGGATTTTTCATGCCTCCTTTACCAAATTGTTAACTTGTTTTTAATAATTTTCTTGCATCAGTGTTATTTCTTTTCCCAATTTTTCCTCCATCTCTCTTATTTGATTTTTAAAATCCTTTTCAAGCTTTTCTAGGAATTCTTTTTAGGCTTGAAACCAATTCACATTTTTTTGAGGCTTTGGATGTAGCAGTTTTGACTTTGTTGTCTTCTTTTGAGTTCATGTATCAATCTTCCTTGTCATCATAGTAACTTTCTATGCTCAAATTCCTTTTTTGTTGTTTGCTCCTTTATCTAAACTATTTCTTGACTTTTAACTCTATGTTAAAAGGTTGCTCTGCTTCTAGGGTGCAGGAGGCACTGTTTTAACTTTCAAACCTCTCTTGCTGCTGCTCTCAGAGATAGTTTTGGGGTACTGTAAGTTTTCTATTCTTCTAAGATGATATGATCTAAGGAAAAGAGTGTTTACTGTACTCTCCTAGCTTATGCTCTTGTCTGTGAGTGAGCACAAGTATTCTTTTTTGTCCTGGGACTATGGCCAGGGTCCAGACTCCCCTGCAGCTGCAAGCTCTGTTTTAGTAGTGCTCCTCTTCTCTCTGGGACTGCAACCCAGTACTGCTACCTAGATCTGTGAATAGGCAATGCAACAGATTCCTTCACCCATTGCCAGCAAAGGGACACCTATATTATCCATCTGTCCCATTGTGTGACTCCCTTACTGTCTGTGAGCTGAGAGCTGTGGGAGCCACTGATCCCACTACTGATTCAGTTGCCCTCAAGACCAGCTATTGATTTGCTAGGTCTCAGTCTGATCTCTACACTCACTCCCACTCTTGCCCCAGTGCAACTGTCTTTTCCTATTGCTCTCTAGGTTGTCTTTTACTGGAAAAATTGTTTCAGTCCATTCTTTTGTGAATTCTGCTGCTTCCAAATTTTTCTGTAGGCATTATTTAAAATTGTTTGGAGCGGAATTTAGAGTTCAGTGTAGTCCCTGCCCTTTGTCTGCTTTCTTGACACTACCCCCTTTTCTACTCTGCCTTTTTTGACTAATCTTTTTTGGCAATTATCTTTACGCTGCACTCTTTTCACTAACTTTTTTTTTTCTGTACACAGTATGTATACCATGAACTGAACTGGTGTGAGGGGAAAGACTAATCTTCCTCCGCTTCTCTCTTATACCTCATGTCCCCAATCAGTCTGGGGGCATGGAGATGGATTTTTTTTCCTGTTCTGTGTTGTTTGACCTCTGTTTCAGATACTGGAAGTCATCCTCACCAGATGAGGAAAACTGAACCATGATGACCTTTGAGGCAAAATGACAGGTTAGATGGTATAGCCATGCAAACCAGCATGAGATCCCTGAGAAATCTGGGTTCCTAGAACTCAAGACCAAGAAGAATTCTGGACTTTAAATGGGGAGTGTGCCCTACAGTAACTGAGCTAAGCAATGAACCTAATCTTCTCCCTTACCAATACCAAGAAGCTGAGGGGTAAAAACAAGGAGGGTACTAAGATGCTCACACATTGGAACAAGTAAATTTCTATATTTACAATTATACCTTTCGATGTAATTTGTAAGATCTTTGTAAGGTCTGCTTTGTAAGAGCTCCAATACTACATTTGTATATGAATAATATATGTCGACCTCATTTATCTTTTCTATGACAGAGATAAGGTCCATACCTGTGATTTTATTAATGGAGGTAAATTCCTGTTAAGGAAAATACCTTTTTTTCTTTTTTTTTCCCAACAAAGAGCTTGTTTATTTTTTTCAAGTTGCAAAGAAGAATTACCACCAATGGAAGGAATCACGAGAGAGAAGAACTAAAACCAAAAAAGAAGAGAAAAAAAGAGAGCAATAGTTTGCCTCAATCTGCATTCATACTCTCCAGTTCTTTCTCTGGATGTAGCTCACTTTTTCCATCATGAGTCCTTCGAAGCTGTCTTTGAGTCTTACATTGCTGAGGAGAGCCAAGTCTATCAGAGTTGAAACTACCTTTTTCAATGGAGGTCAGCACATTCTCTGCATTGTACAGCAAGTTGCCCAAGTTACTAAGAATTTAAGTGACTTGCTGAGGTTCACACTCAATATGTTTCAGAGGTAAGGCTTAAAGTCAGAACATCCTAGCTTTGAAGATACCTCTCTGACCGTTATGCAACATTGCTTTTCAATTTGATAAAAATCACTTAATACAATATTAAGATATATCAATTTTTTAATCTCTTATAAACTAAAATAAGTCACTTAGCAACTATTTTTTTTATTCCTGCTATTGAAGTGTCAGTTATTTAAATTGCAGTTATGCCATATTCCAATCTTAAGAACCCTGAAGTCTTACTAGTTGCTTTAATCTAATCACAAAACATCTATGTATATCTCCTTAACTTTTCCCCTAAAAATACACCTTTCAAAAGACTTTATTTTTGTAAATTAAAGAAGCATAATTTAGCCCTGGTTACAACACAATCATATATATGTGTGTGTGTGTATATATATATATATATATATATATATATATATATATATATGTCAGAATTAAGTACTAAATAGTCCTATTGATGTCTAACATCTAACATTAAATGAAAAGAAAAGATCATTAACAATATAATAGGTTCTTGAGGGCATCATTCTAAAATCAGCTCTTGTTGGCTAGGTAGGCATTTTATGTACTGATTGATATAGCATTTTGAATGATATTTTTTTGGTCCAAAACTGTGACTTCATTATTATAGGGCATAAACTTCTAGTAAGAAATACCCTTCATAAATGCCAATGTGTAACCATTTTAGATGTATAATACTAAAGAGTTACTTCAGGCATTGAGAGATTGGCACTTGAATCACTCAATATCTATGTGACAAAGGTGGTAATTTAAACCAAATCGTCTCAATTCTAAGAGCTTCTTTCCATCCCTCATGCCACTCTTTCCTTCTCCTAAGGTGAAATGTATTAAATAAATAACAGAAATAAAAAGTTGTATATTTTCTATCTGGTGAACTAAAATGGGGATAAACAGGAAAGCTAGAAAGCTTTAAAGAAGAACTTCAGGTGACTGTAATATCAATTATGTTGGGACTTTTTTTTACTGTTTTAGAATGATAAATTAAGTATCTTTGATTGAGCCTTATTAGGTTCAAAGCCTCAGGCCCAAAGCCATATCTACTAGGTGCTAAGCCTATGTGGGTGTGAAGCCCTCAGGGTCCTAAGGGGAGTTGCTAAGACCACAGCAAATAGTAGAAGCCTACATTCTGGTCACTCAGATGACATTAGGTGACAGCTAAAGAGTGTATAAAAAGAGAGAACAGAGCTATTTGCTGAGGTTCTCACTCTTGGAAGAGTGTTGGTGCAGGACTCTGGGCAGCTGTTCTAAGAGCCTCCCAGCTCCTCAACCCAGATATTGATGGTTTCTTGGTAACTATGAATTGTATTTGGTTTGTTTATTACATATGTTTGTAATTGTTTGTGGTTGCCCTGAAGTTCAAGGTGCTTGTTTTTCCCCTGAACTAAGTGAATGATATTTGTATATATTGGATTAAAACAAGATTGCAAACCCCCTGATGCTACTTTCCTTAGTAAAGCAGATCAAAAGAACTTGTGCTGGCAGCATTCTTGATGTTGGGCTTATGTTGGTCTCTTACCCCCACTGTAGCTGCTAACTGAATTGTTGCAACAGTGACACAAAACAACAATTACAAAGGAAGTAGCTTAGTTTTTTTTTTTTTTTCGTAGGAGATAGAAGGAATAAAATAATGGAATTAGCAAGCATAGCCACAAAAAGTAGTAAGTTCTCTGAAAAGATTACCAACCAAAAGATATGTATGTATATATGACTAATGTGAAACTTACCATGGACCATTATAATAGCAGAAACCCTCCTAACACAAGTTAAGAACAGCCAGCTGTTGCATGTTATTGCTTGAAAGACAATGCTAGCATATGGCTAACATAATGCTAAATATGCTAGAAGAGTGTTTCCCATTTGGGGGAGCTTTGAAATCACTTTTGCTATAGGCCCATTTGTCAATAGGCATGTGAAACATTACCATTTAACTTTTTTATTTATTTTCTACTGAATAATCAGTTTCAAGCAGTATAATTATTAACAAGCTATGTCTTCAGTACTAACAGCTAGCATTTATAAAGTGCTTACTATGTGCCAAACTGTTGTAGGTGCTTTAAAAATATTATCTTATTTGTTCCTCACAACAACCCTGGGAGGTAAGTGCTATTATGATCCCCATTTTATAGTTGAGAAAACTAAGGCAAACAGATTTGACTTGCCCAGGGTCATACTGCTACTAATATCTGAGACAATATTGGTATTCAGGTCTTTTTCATTTCAGGTTTAGTGCTCTATCCACTGTGCCCTTTATTTGCTTCAATCTACCTTAAGTAGATTAAATAATGCATATGTGTGTGTGTGTGAGTACATATGTGTGTATATATATACATATATATATATACATACATATATGTATTTATAATTATATATGCTAAACTGTTAATGTTTTTATTAACAATCTATAAACTCATTTAACATAAAACCAAATTCATGGCAGCTTTTTATCATCAAGAATTTTCTTTATCAACAGATTCTGCTAATATTGTTATGATTCTGTAGTCAGTCTACACCTAGGGGTGTGTTTTCTGTGTTCAGGAAAGACTCATACGTCTGGTGTGAGAGCTGCTGGGCTCTTTTCAGGGCTGCTTTCCACCTCTGTTGTGTACCTGATGTCCCCAATTCTCACCTGTGACTCCAAGAACCTATAGCACATGCAGCTGTCACATCCTGGTAAATCATTTTATTAATCAAGCTAAACCAGACTGAGGGGTGAGAAGGGAAGTGAAGACTTCCCCTGGTGAAATGAGCAGGTGAGAACAAATTGTTCCAATGACCGTGAAAGGGGCTGAAGCAGGTGTTGCGGAGGACTTACAGCTTGGTTAGACATCGAAGACGCTAAAATGGTCCACTGCATCCTGAGCCATCGTCAGTCATCTTAACTTTGTCCAATCATAGGATTGTGATGACTCTGAAAGAGAGAGTGAGGATGACAACTTTAGGAGACTCTGCCTCAGTTAAATGTGATTTATTTACAAACCAAACAATATCACTCATCATTCATACCATTTCACCATTTTTACTTATTTCGGAGGTCCAGATACACTGGGAGCTATAATCATAACCCTGCACACAGGCAACCCAGGCCATAGGGTCATCATATCACTGGAAGCAGCAGTGGGATTCAGCAGCCCCCTGGGTATCTGGGCAGCCTTTTAAGGACAGTACTGCTCACCTCCCAGTATGAAGAAGGGACTATAAAAGGTGCTCTAAAAATTGTCTGCTTTACCCAACTCTGACCTTACCAAAGCAGGCTCAGATCCCACTCTGCAGTCAAAACACACGCGCGCACACACACACACACACACACACACACACAGAGTACAAAAACTTCTGCAAAGATGATTTCACTCATCATTGGTACATGGAATGTGCACACTTATAGACAACATAAAATCCAGTAACCTGAATGATGAATGCTCTTGTTGCAAGAGAAATCAGCAGTGATCACATCCAAAAATCAGTCCTAGGTGAAATAAGACTGGCAAAGAAGATACTCTTACCAAGGTCAGAGTTGCATACACATTTTTCTGGAGTGGCCGCAGTGAAGGGGAGCACCATGAAGCTGGCATAGGTTTTGCAATCAAAACCAATCTAGTCAACAAGCTTGTATGCCTACCAAAAGGACTGAATGAGAGGCTCATGACAATGCAATTGCCATTTGCAGGAAAGTGCCATGCCACCATCATCAGTGCCTATGCTCCCATTGTGACATACCCTGATGAGGTCAAAGAAAACTTTAATGAAGACCTGGAGACCCTCATCATCGATGTGCCAAAAGAGAACAAGCTATAATTCTGGATGATTTTAATGCTAAAGTAGGCGCAGTCTAAAAGACATGTCAGGGAGTCCTGGGGCAGAATGGAATCAGAAGCAGCAACAGCAGCAGTCACTTACTACTGAAGACTCATATAGCTCATGACTTCTTCATCCCCAATACTATCCTTTATTTACCTAAATGTGTTAAACTTCATGGATGCACCCTCATAGCAAACATTATCATTTAATAGACTATTTCGTTATAAGGAGAAGAGACAGAAAGGATATAAAAGTTACAAAAGCATTATGTATTGTAGAGTGCTGTACTGATCACAGAATTATCCTCTCCAAGCTAACTATTCATATTCAGCAAGTGTGGTGGCCTCAAATCTTAATGTCAACAGATTAGAGCACTTCTGAGATGGTAGTTTGTTGCTAACCTGGAGGAAAACCTGGGCCAACACATGGTTGGCAACAGTGGAATAGAAAAGGAGTGGGCAGCTTTCAGAGACTTATTGTACAGCACCGCATTTACTCATTTGGGTCAGAAAATTTGCAAACATCAAGACTGATTTGACAAAAATGTTGAAGAGATTCAGAAGCTGCTAAATGAAAAATGAGAACTCCACAGGGTTTATCAGAAGCATGGTTTATCTATTTCTAAGAAGGCAGTGTTTAATTCCATCAAAAGTAAAGTATAAGCAAAGGTTGGAGAGATACAAGAATCTTGGCTCAATAAGAAGGCAGATGAAATTCAGTTTTATGCTGATAGTAACAATTCAAAACACTTTTATGATACCTGAAGACTATTTATGAGCCAAAGACCCACAGTGCATTTCAAATACTCAGTGCTTGATAGAGCCACACTGATTAGTGATAAGAATGTGATCCTGGAGACATGAGCTAAACATTTCCATAGTATTCTCATAAATCAATTCTGGATCCATTGACCATTTATCTCATTTTGAAGTCAATTCCTCTCTAGCCAAACTTCTAACTGAAGAAGTTGTTTCGAATACCATTAGGATCCTCTCCTGTGTCAAAAGACCAGGTGCTAATTCTACTACATCTGAGATTTACAAGGTGGGGGAGGGGGTCCATTGCTCATACAAAAGCTGACTGAAATTTTCCAAGATATATGGCAAGATGGGATATCCCCCAGGAGTTCATCTCTATAAAGGTAAAGGGAATAGGATGTCCTGTGACAATCACAAGGGGGTCTCTCTCCCTTAGTCAATGCTGGCAAGATTCTTGTCAGAGTCATCCCTACTAGGCAGATCTTTCATCTGAAAGATGGTCATCTGAGAGCCAGTGTGCTCTCAGAAAGGGCAGAGGAACAGTCAATATGGTGTTTGCTGCTTGACAACTCCAAGAGAAATGCCAGGAGCAGAACAGAGGTCTATACACAACATTCTTCAATCTGACCAAAGCCTTTGATACTGACAGTCATGAGCCCATATGAAAAATTATGTCAAAATGTGGCTGCTTAAAGAAGTTCATCAGTACTATATGTCAATTTCATGATGGCATGCTTGCCCATGTTCTGGGTAAGGGACGATGCTCATGTGCTTTCCTATTCATTTAACTGAAAAGGCTACAAGCCTAGACTGAAATGAAGGGAGAATTAATGCGTGATTTCCTTGTTCGTAGATCATCATTCTGGTCCTCTTCAGGAATGAAGGTGAACAACAAGCTAGTCTGGAGGAATATTTGATGGTGAAAAAGTGTCCTCACATTTTAAAAAGTTCGGCACAACTACACAAAATCTTGCTCCAATATTCCTGAATTTGAATAGAATCAAATATATGTCAGGTTAATCCTCTGGGTTAGCCAAAATTTTTGCTTAAAGGTCAAAATGGCATTATAAGGTAATAGACACTTTAGTTGATAGAAAGAGTGTCTTTGAGTCAAAAAGACAAGAATTTGAATTTTATTTTCAGAGGCATACCATGTGACTATAAGTCACTTAACCTCTCCATTATCCAACATAAATCTTTAAGATAATAAATTACAGATACCATCAAATTGGGATTGACAGAGAGAATTGTCAAACCAGGAGTTCTCTACACTGATGAAATCAAAGGTCTGGATTACATAAAACTTATAACACACATGCATATACTTATCTATGCCATACTCATAAACTATAATACTTGTACCCCAAGACTTGTTTTTAGTGACTTTTTTTATTTTAATATTAAGGAAGTTACAATGAAATACCTTTAGTATTGCTAAAATGCTAAAGTACTTTAATCGGTTCTAGCATCTGAGAACAAAAATGATAGGGCTAAATTATTTGATACTTTAATTTTTAAAAGTCCTTTGAAAACGAAGATAACTTGAATGATATATTTGCTTGGATATTGCTACATATCAACTTTAGATCTGGTGACGACCTTACAGTGTCTACCTTCTCATTCTGCATATAAGGAAACAAGCTTAGAGAGATTAAATGAGTAGCTTAATTACAGAGAGGTTTAGTGATGATTATAACACAGATCTTCTGACTCTAACTCCACTGATTTTCACATTACTTCACACTTTCTTCTTTTCAATATCTCACAAAGCCTCATTCACAGAGGATTCTCTCCACTCCAACTAGTTTTGGGAATGTTTCCAGAAAAGCAATATCTTAAAATATAATTGGCAATTCCAAGAAATCACTTGAGAGAATGCTATTTCCACAGTGCTACTTTTGACCTATGCACAAATGTTTGGGTTTTTTTGGGGGGAGGGTAGGAAATGAGTCATCTATTTTCTATGACTTTTCCTTTGGATTCTCAAGTTGGAGATCATTAAAGTAAATTTTAATTTTAGACTAAAATTTGGAAGTATATATATATATGCATATGTGTGTGTTTGTTTATTTATATCTATCTACCTATTTATGCATCTACCAAACTGTATTCATTGTTTTTGTTGTTCAGTCATTTTCAGTGATGTCTGACTTTTCATGATCTCATTTAGAGTTTTCTTGGCAACAATACTAGAGTGGTTTGCCATTTCCTTCTCTAGATCATTTCACAGATGAGAAAATGGAGGCAAATGATATGTATATGTACATATATGTGTATATGTGTGCATATGCACATATAGACATGTATGTGCATCTGATTGTGCATATGTATATGTGGGTATAGATGTATGTATATATGCCTATACATATAATTTCCTCCCCATACTACTCAATCGTTAAATCTAATTCAGTTGTTCAAATTGGTATATAGTTGAAGGAGAAGAATTGATAGAGGAGTCATTCCTTAGACAAAGGAAAACAAGATGCTTCAGAGGCTGAGAATATCAAAGTAATAGATTATCCAAATCCCAAAGTAATAAAGGTTAAAACACTCTTATTTATAAAGCAGAAATCAGCACTTCTTTGGCTTCTCTGAAACATAATTGGATTAAATATTTTCTTTTAACAAATCAGTTTTCAAATCAGAAGAACAACTCCCTGAAATTTCTAAGATATAAAGGAAGCAGTTAGAAATCAGCTTTCTGATAAATAGCAAGATGTCACACTGTTCAGTCATTTTCAGTAGTGTGCAACTCTTCATGACTCCATTTGGGGTTTCTTTGTCAAAGATATCACAGATGCATTTAAACACTAAAGTATAAATTTCAAAAGATCTGGAGTTTTGCTCAATATTACTTTCAATTTCTATCAAATATAGAGTTCCATGCCAACTTGTCATACCTATTTTTAAGTCATTAACATGATCTTTGGATTATTAAGTCAATGAGGCTGTTGTTTTTCAGTCATTTCAGTCATGTTCAACTCTCCTGAAGCCCATATGGGATTTTCTTAGCAAAGATACTAGAGCAACTTACCATTTTATTCTTTAGTTCGTTTTACAGATAAGGAAACTGAGTCCTGGTCCATCTACTGTGTCACCTAGCTGCCCTGCCTCATTGAGTAGCAGCCTACAGATCTTGACATAGAATATGTTCTCCTATAACTTATTACCTCAATCATTTCTTTTTGTAATATGGTAAGAAATACACTCTGTCCCAGTATTATGAAACTCTGCACTCTTAAAATCTATTTCTCATAAGAGCTCTAAGGGAATTTAAGGGTAGATAAAAAGTCCATCCTTTCGCACTATCCTTTGAACAGTGGAGCTAATAATCCCTTACTTTGGTTTGAGAGCACTATGGGGTTTAAGGTAATGAAGGCAATCTTTACACTTGCACTGAATTTTGCTTGGCAAAGTGTCTGAGAACTTCTTTGCTACATAAAAATATACATTAAACAATTATGACATTGAAATATCAGGATATGATATGGAAAATGATATTGCCCCTGAAAAAATGGAAAAGGGTGTTGCTATTACCTAGTAAATTATGAAAAGTAAAAATATACATTTTAATGTCTATTTTATTGACTGTTTTTAAATTATTTTGAATAATAACATGTCAAGTATATTTCTGAGCAAAGGAACAGAAAGCATCTAAAATAACTGTTTGATTACTATTTGCTAAAGCGCAATGTTAATACTTCTTATTATGGATATGACTGAAATTTCATAGCTTTTGCCAGCAGGTGGCACATAACTAAGATAAACCAGAAGAGAAATTCATAAATAGCAAATTTCAACTAATGTATCTATCATTTGCATAAGAAAATAAACAAAAATTATATTATAATTTAAGAGTAAAATAACAATAAGGAAACTGATATGATTTTTCTAAGATAAAGACTCCTCTCACCCCCATTGTAATTGAACTTCCAATTAATTTATGGAAATTTGGATGTTTATATTTTCAGTTTTAAATGAGTTTCTTAGGGAAAGAAACTGTAGAATGAGTAGATATGAGATAAATATAAGGTTTTAGAAAAGGTATCTGGTGAAGTGCACAATTAAGCATTTCTTCAGTTAATTAGACAAAGGAAAGAAATTAGTGAGCAAAAATATAAAGTGAATTAGGTAAATTTTTCATAGACATAAATCCTATCTACACAGACACTGTAATGTTTAAAGCTTTAAGGTTACAAAAGAGTGCCTGATCATGGATATTACAGTGAATTGAAAGTAGGATATAAAAATGTCATTTAGCAATGGGTTCTCTAATTGCAATTCCCCCTATCTTCTGAGATTCTAAGACGATATATGCCGTGACCACTTCTAACATTGTGTACAAGACCCTTCTTTGTTCTATAATTCCATGAACATACCATGAACTTCCCCTTAGGGATTGCAAGAAAATATTTAAATATGTCAATATATAATATATTTATACACACATATAATGTATATATTACAATATAATACATTAAGTCCTTTCTTCACTGGGGCCTTACTATAATGGTAACTTGACTCACAAAAGTGCTAAATATAATATAGGGGCACAAAATGCCATTATTATAATTCTTTTCTACAATGTAAATGGTTCTAAAATACAGATCCTAAAACAGCATTTCATTTATGAAAGAATAGGTGGCCTATTTATTAAATTTGTTGCAAAGATGGGAGGGATAGCCAACACAATGAATCCTAGAATAGGGATCAAAAACTTCTCGACAGAGTAATGAAATGGACTAAATTTAAGAAGAAACAAATTAGTACAGATAAATGAAAAGTCTTGCACAGTACAAAGAACCAACTTCACAAGTACAAAAAGAGGAAGACATGATAGAATGAAATTTATCTGAGAAGGTCTATGGATATTTGGAAGAATGTCAGTGCCCTTGATAGATTTTGTTGCTGTTCAGTCTATTTCGTACTGGCCAATTCTTCGTGATCTCATGGACCATACTATCCATGGGGCTTCTTGGCAAAGATACTGGACTGGTTTGCTGTTTCCTTCTCCAGTGAATCAAGGCAAATAGATTAAGTGACTTGCCCAGGAACACACAGATACTAAGTGTCTGAGGCTTTATTTTAACTCAGGTCTTTCTGACTCCAGGTATAGCACTATCTAGTGAGCCACCTAGCTGCCTCCTATAAAATTAGCAAGTTTGAAAAAGAGATGGGTTATCAGAAAAGATAGAATTTTCTCTTGAATATGAAGATTTGAGATGCTTAATATACATCATCATGCCATGTGAGAAAAACAAAACTGGATATATACAACTGGAAAAAAAATAGACAGACTAGTATTGGGAAAAATAGATATGATTAACATTTGCTTAGAGATGGTAAACCAATGAGAGCTAATTAGGTCAACAAGTGAGAAAGGGCATAGAAAGAAGAGAGGCAAACCTTTGGGATTCATACACATTTAGAGAATATATGGATGATGGTCCAGTTAGGGAGAGTGAGAAGGAATGGCCATGCAGGTAACAAAGACAACCAAAAGAGAGCAGTTTCGTGAAAGACTAGAAAGGAGAGATTATCTGTGAAGAGAAAGTTGTCAGTAATTTCAAATGCTGCAGAGATGTCAAGATTAAGAGGAAGGGCCATAAGACATGGAAATTAAGATATTACAGGTAACTTTAAAGAGAGAAGTCTCAGTTGAATGATAGAATCAGGTTTGGACATGGTCAACATAGGAGCTTGTTTTGCTTAATAATATATATTTGTTGCAAAGATTTTGTTGTCATTTGCTGTTGCTGTTGTTGTTCCCAGTGGAGAAAAGTGGAGAGGGGGACAAAATAAATGCTTATTAACTGAAAGAGAAGAAAGAAAAGTGTTGAGAAGTGAATATAAAGTAAGGAAGTGAAATTAAGGGACATAGCTTTCCTTTTCTTTCTTGCTCTCCTGTCTTGCCTCTCTTTGCCCTCACCTTCATCTTTTCTTTTCCCTTTCCTTTCTTTTCCTTTCATTTTCCCTTTTCTTT
>CM053626.1:101538069-101548126 GCA_028646595.1 Phalanger gymnotis | reverse complement strand
TTTCTTCCCCTCCTCTCCATTCTCCTCCACTCCCCTCCCTTCCCCTCCTCTCCCTTCTTTTCCCTCCCCTCTTCTTCTTTCCCCTCCCTTCTTTTCTCCTTCCCTTCCCCTTTTCCCGCCTCTCCTTTCTCTGTCCTTTCCTTTTTTCCTTTTTTTTTTGTTTTTCAATCATCATGGGACACTGCTATTCATTTGCCTGAATATTTTTGGTAAAAAGGATTAAAAACTGTCTTTCACATGTTCTGCCAAATAATTATTAATTCTACTCAATACCCTAGTATTGAGTACCCTGCCTACTCCAAACAAAAATCTACTGTCTGTCGTCCTATCTGGGATGTATTTCCATGGGATTTAAACGCACAAGTATAGTATAACTGTACAGAGCTCTTTTATCATAATATTTTAATTTTAATAAAAAAAGAAAAACCAAGGAATTTAAGAAACAGATTTTAGATGTTATGATTCCAATTTACTAAAGGAAGGGAGGGAGGGGGAAAGGAAGATCTATTCAGTACTTACTATGTTATTATATTCATTACCCTGAAGGAACTAAAAAATTTGGCATGGGGGGAGGAGGGCAAGAGCACAACTTTGAAAAGCATTAAGTCAGGAATAGGTCTAACAGGAGAATGAAAGTAGGTCAGCTCGAACCCCCTCACAAAATGGTGACTCCTAGAAGAACTCACTGTAGGATATTGGAAACAGGACCTATGGAGGAATATCCAATGAGAAGCAGACTACAGGGGTGTTAAGCTATTCCATGGCAATAAGGTTCTAGGTGCTGAGGATAGTTTCAAAATCATATAGCAAACAGGCCTGCATCTGATGTCCATAAGGTTGGGAAGAAGGACAGGAAAGGAAATGAAGGCAGACTAGCCTAGAACACATCTCAAATGGAGTCTTCATGGGAAACTCACCAGTGGAAAAAGGCAGGCAGCAACAGTAACAGTGATAGCATTGTAGGCAAGTACTACATATTTCATATGTGGACTTTAATAAACTTCCTGCCTGGGCCTCAACATACTTAGACTTTTCAGCAACATACCTTTGAACCATTGAGGCTATGGGTTGTTCTCAAGTTGATAAGGTATGGTTATAAACTTCTTGATCCTGTCAAGGTCAATACCACTTTCTTTAGTATACTTTCAAATTCTGTTTCTTAGAGTGAATTACTTCAGGTAAGTTACATGTAGATGACTATTTAGCCATACCTTGGCAAATCTTGGCAACGCTCTCTGGAGCCTGACGGGGTATGCTTGCATGTACTAGATAAAATGCCTATTTACCCACTAAGATTGTGCTTATATTTTCCTTACTTCCATTCATAGATAGAAGGATCACACAAACATTAGCTCCAAGACTTTGATGATACTTATACATTCTAAGTATACATCACGAGTTGGTAGCACTCTGCTTTGAGTACATTAGCTAAAAGTCTTTCACTTCTTACAGACATCTATATTCATTTTAGTCTGGTAAAAACTGTTTTTTACTGATGCTAATCCTCTTGACTCGAATATCCAAAGTTATTGTTTTGTGCTTTCACAGTCATAGAACAACTGTTTCCTTGCAATATATGTTGTCTCAGTTGCTACTCATATACCCCTACATTGCTTAGAACCAATTTCTGCCAGTGTTCCAATACCAGGATCCCATTCAGGGAACAAAGTCTGAATATTTAGCTTGCATTACTTCTCTTAAAATATTTTGGAAATACCCGGCTTTTCAGAACTAAGGCCCAGTAAGCAGGCTGTGCCCTGAGCTTGACATAACAACATTCCTTTATGCTTCAGATGATCTCACCCTCTGGCAAAGTATATTGCATCAAGTGTTCACTCCAATTTCCCAGGGATCTCAAAGCCAATATCCATCATGTCTCTGATAGTACTGTATTCCTTGTACTATACTCCTGTTACTGTCGCAGTACTCTGGTTCTGTACTCCATAGAAGTAATCATGATCCCTAAGAGTTGGGACAATACTGTTCCCGCAGGACCACTGGAAATAATAACTTAAGACTTAAAGACGATTATGTCATAGTCCAGCCCAGTAGTTATATAAGCACTTCCTGTACCTCAAAATGTTAAGCCCTCCGTTTCAGAAGGACTTCACTTGCAAGTGTTTTCTTCAGTCTGGAATTAACTAAACTGCTACTTGATTCCCGACACACCTGCCTCTGGCCTGTTCTGTTTTGGTACCAGCCATTCCAATGTTAGAGACTGGTCCAGTCTGGACTGCATTCAAAATTCTGTTGACATTAATTGGTGGCAGGGTCTTAAAGGGTGGACCTGGAGGTAATTAATGCCTTGAGTTCTCCAGTAACTGAGGGACAGACTAGGAACTGGTTGAAATTTGCATTTAATTGCATGCTTTGTTTGTATTTGTGTTGTCATTTTGTCTGTATCTGTGTGTCTTTGTAAGATGCAGAATATCTGTGTCATGTTTGTGCTGTGAGCTAAATTTTGTAACCTCGAAAGATTTAAAAATGCAACCCACCAGAAAAAGTTCTAAGGGCTGTATGGGAAAGTACTGAGAAATAAAATGAACTTTCAGTTGTCCCAGTGAGCAGGGCTAGCTCCCACTTTAGGCTTTCTGTGGGAGATTAGGTTATAAGAAAAGAGAAAAACATGTAGGACACTTTTTTTCCTGTCATTAAAACACTAGCCAAGTTGGAACTACAGAAATAAAGATAGATAATCAAAGTTGTAGAACCACTAAAAACATCTTAGCAGATACTGGAGGCTTCAAGATTAATCATTAAGCAATTTGGCATTTAGTCATTTTAAGATGGCAGGAGAGAACTCCTGAGATTTGTGGGTAATTCCTGGAACTCAGACATTTCTGAAACATCTTAGTAAGTTTTGAGGTATTACTCTGTAGAATTTGTTTTAAGGAAAAATAAGTATTAAATTTTATGCAAGCTTTAAAAGTAACTGACAAGATTGGTGGTTTCATTGTTCTAGGGCAATGAAGGAAAGCTAATTGGGTGAAATCCCAGAAATGGAGAGGAAAGAAAAAAAATAGATGGGCAAATGATATAGCAACCTTTTGTTAACCCTTCCCTGACTTTTCAGCTTTTATCCTATGTTTTCCCCAAATCCCTTCTGCATCATTAGAAAATGAAAGTAAGCTCCCTTTATATAAAGGCTAGGGAGGATGCTGAAAAAGGGAAAGCACCCAAGAAAGCATTGAGGGACTCTCCCCACAGCCCAAATCACTAGGTATGATGTGACTCTGCGGAAGGATGGCAAGAGAAGGGAGATAATCAGTAAACCTCTCTGCTTTCCCCACTCCCCTCCCCCAGCATCATGAGTATATCTCAGTTGTGGGGATTGCTAACAAGACAATTACAACCCATGTCTCTGTTAACCCCTCTCATCCAGATAAGGTTCCCAAATACAGGTTTTAGGGAAAGAGAATGCTGGATAAATGTGGGGAAACTCTTTGCCCCCACATCCTGCCCACCATGCCCTAGCAGCTGCAAGTGGGTGAGGGGTGTGAGGTCCCACACCCAACTTTGCCCTGCCACAAGGAACTACCACCAATGGGAGGGTCCTGACACCAGCCACCCCTGTTGACACTTTTTATATCACATCCTAAAAAATTGCTCCTTCTGTGTTGATATAAGGACAATAAGACTGGTTCAATGAAACTAAGTACAAAAATATCAATCCCATATTCTTTGGTGGAAGTCTTAGACTTTTAGCTACACTTTCTTTTGGTTCAAGTCTATATCTAAGAGTGTCACTGATCCTCTTTATTCCTTCTATGGTAACAACCTTGCTGTAAGTTCATTTGATCTTTTGGATAGGACATGTGCATTCGCATGAGTCTGCCACGACTTACAATGTATGGTGAACTCATAGTTTGTGAGCTCTACTACTCAAATCTTTCAGGCAGTGAATTAATGTCAGTTCATATTTACTACATATGGCAGTGAAAGCAATCAACTGAAAAGAAATTATTAAACACCTACTTTTTGGTAGAAACTTTATCACAGTGGGAAAATCTGAGGATAGAAGGGAATAGCAAATTTGGCTAGACCACAGCACCTAGGAATAAGGGAGTAATACATAATAAGTCTGGGAACAATCTGGTCCACTCAAGTTGGTAATCCTTTATAATATGAAAGTGAAATTGAAATTGAAAGTTCTGTCTAATGTGTCATTAGTGTTACTATGCTTTGTTTTGTTTTATTGAGCCTTTATCTATACCAACAAGTAACAAAACATGTGGCAGTTTTGTTCTTTTTTAAAACCAATTTGATTATCACCTTTTCCAGATGATATAATGATTTACTTAGAGAATCAAGTAAAAAACTACTTGAAATAATAAACAACTTTAGCAAAGTTGCAGGATATAAAATAAACCCACATAAATCCTCAGCATTCCTGTACATTACTAACAAAAAGCCCAACAGCAAGAGATAGAAAAAGAAATTCTATTCAAAGTTACTGTAGACACTATAAAATATTTGGGAGTCTATCTGCCAAGACAAACCCAGGGACTATATGAACATATCTAAGAAACACTTTTCACGCAAATAAAGTCAGACCTAAATAAATGGAAAAATATCAGTTGCTCATGGTTAGGCCGACCTAATATAATAACAATGACAATTTTACCTAAATTAATCTATCTATTCAGTGCCATACCAATCAAACTACCAAAAATTATTTTACAGAGCTGGATAAAATAATAATAAAATTCATATGAAAGAACAAGAGGTCTAGAATACCTAGGTAATTAATGAAAAGAAATGCTAGGGAATGTGGCCTAGCCATACCAGATATTAAACTGTACTATAAAGCTGCAGGCATCAAAACTGCCTGGTACTGGCTAAGAAACAGAGCCGTGGATCAGTGGAATAGGACAGGCACACAAGATGGAGAAGTCAACGACTATAGCAATCTACTCTTTGATAAACCCAAAGAATCCAGCTTCTCGGCTAATAATTCACTATTTCACAAAAACTGCTGGGAAAATTTGAAAATGGTAGGGCAGAAACTGGGCATAGACCAATATCTTAGCATCATATACCAAAATAAAATCAAAATGGGTTCATGATTTAGGAATAAAGGCTGATACTATAAGCAATTTGGGAGAGCAAGGAATAGTTTACCTATTAGATTTATAGAAAAGAAAAGACTTCCTGACCCAACAAGAGATAGAGAGCATTACAAAATTCAAAATGGATAATTTTGATTATGTTAAATTGAAAAGTTTTTGTACAAAAAAAAAACCAATGCAACAAAGATTAGGGGGGGTTGCAGAAAATTGGGAGAAAATCTTTACGACCACTGTCTCTGATAAAGGCCTCATCTCTAAAATATAGAGGGAATTGAGCCAAATTTATAGGAATACAAGTCATTCCCCAATTGAGAAATGGTCAAAGGATATGAACAGGAAGATATTAAAGATATCTATAGGCATATGAAAAATGCTCTAAATCACTACTGATTAGAGAAATACAAATCAAAACAACTCTTAAGTATCACATCTCTCTTGTGAGATTGGCTAAAATGACAAAACAGGAAAATGATAAATGCTGGAGAGGATGTGGGGAAATTGGAACATTGTTACATTGCTGGTGGAGTTGTGAACTGATCCAGCCATTCTGGAGAGCAATTTGGAACTATGCCCAAAGGGCTATAAAAATGTTCATACTCTTTGATACAGCAATACCACTTCTAAGGCTATATCCCAAAGAGATCACACAAGTGGGAAAAGGACCCATATGTACAAAAATATTTACAGCAGCTCTTTTTGTAGTAGCTAAGAATTGGAAATGAAGGGGATGCCCATCAATTGGGGAATGGCTGAACAAGTTGTGGTATATGAAGTTAATGGAATACTATTGTGTTATAACAAATGAGGCTAATACAGACTTCATAATAACCTGGAAAAACCTACATGATATAATGCTGAGTGAGCGGAACAGTACCAGGAGAACATTATATACAACCACAGATATATGGATTCTGTGAGGACTAACCCTGATAGACTTTGCTCTTTTCAGCAACGCAAGGTGCAAAGACAACTCCAAAGGACTTACTATGGAGAATGCTATCTACATCCAGAGAAAGAGCTATGAAGGATGAATGCAGATTGAGGCAAACTTTATGCTCGCTTTTCTCCCTTTTTTTTTCTCTGTTTTCTATTTGTTTTGTTTTGTTTGGTTTTTTTTGGTTCTGTTTCTTCTTTCTCATGATTCATTCCATTAGTCATAATTCTTCTTTGTAACTTGACTACTGTGTAAATAAGTTCAATGAGAAGTTACACGTAGAAGATATATCAGATTCCAAGCTGTCTTGGGGAGGGAACGGGGGAGGGGAGAAAGAAAATCTGGAACTCAGTAGAACCAAGTGTTGTAAACTAAAAATTAAAAAAAAATAAAAAAAATTATGAAGTAGTCTCCCTCAGTCTCTCCAAAGAAAAGGGGGACAATAATAGACAATAATATTGCCCCACTTTTCTTTCACTGACCTTTTATTTTCCTTTTTAAAAATTTGCCCAGACCAATATATTTTATCCAATGTTCCCACCTCTGCTCCATGTCACTGTTCCCAAACCATTCCTAATTCTTAATCATTGGGTATCTTCCACAACACCTCTACTCTTTCTGGAAAAGGCTTACTCATACTGACTTCTTAGCTGGGTTTATTCCCTTCTTCTCCCTTGTTCCAAAGGGACAAGTCAGGATCATTGATTTATATTAGAAAAGGACTCATAGGACATCTAACCCAACCCTTTTGTTTTCTAACAGTTGAGAAAAATGAATCCGATGGATGTTAAGTGACTTCCCCACGGTTATACAGATATAATGAGTCAGAGACAGGAGTTACAATTTAATTAATGTCAAAAAGAGATCCAGAATGTTAGAGTAGAACTAAGGAGGGGAAATTATTTCTGGCTTCAGAGATCAGGATCTCACATAAACTCTGTACATATGAATCAGTGTGAATCAATCCTAAATAATTAAAAAGGTCCAGTTATGCATGGTCATAAAACGTATGTATATATACATTGATGAATATAAAATATATAGCTTTGTATGTATATATATATATCTACACTCATGTGAATGTATATATGTATTCTTATATCTTTTATATGATTCAAATGATCCTGATTTGCTATGCATCCAATGCAATTTTATCCAACAATTACTGAATTAATTTAGTCACTGCAGACCTGGCATTAAAGATAAAGAATGTCCTTTTACCAAGCTTGATCAGAGACAGTAAACTATGTGTGCACAGATAAAATGCAATAGCAAGTTAAGGCAATTATACAGATAAGACAGGTTAAAACTCTCTGTGTCCTCCTCCTTGCTACTAAGTCTTAATTGCCCATATTATTTATCTGTGCAGAGAAAATTCGAACTAGATTAAAGCCCTTCAATTCATTTTGCTTTTGTAGGTATAATAAGCTTTATGAAATATTTTATTTATGATTTTTGTGAAGGGGTGAATTTGTATATGTAAATTTACTTGTAAAATGATAATGCTTATTACAGGAAGCTAAACCTAAATCATACATACATAATACATCTTTTAAAAAAGAATTATTTCTTTAGATGCAGACTAATAAAGCGCCCAGGTCAGTGTTCTTTCTACCATACTGCCTGCTTTTAATCTTAGTATTCTGTGGTTATCTCTGATATATAAATAAGCAGAGATGATTTTAAAAATCAACTAGAAGGTTATAGATGAGACTGACATATTTAGTAATGGAAAAGATGAAGCTTAAGTTTCTTTATTGGTCATGTTTGTTAACTTTACCTGGAACTGTATATATCTAAAGTGGATTTTCTCTCTATAAAAGGAATTTATTACAGATATTCTTTCACAATTCACTAAATAGCTGTTTGAAATTATTTTTAAATTTTTCCAAAACACATTTAAAGTTCTTAGAAATGAAAACTTAGAAATAAAAGTGAAACGAAATATTGCATTGGCTTCTGACAATTATGGTGGAAGCACATCAGTCTCTCACACACTAAAGAACAGGTGAATTCTGTGCTGAAAGTGTCTGCTTAAGGAATATTCCAGATAAATCTATTTGTTTTTCCTTTATCAAACATACTATTTCCTAACAGAATCTATGAAGGTCCTGAAATATCAAAGAAAGATATATGTAGGTTAGTTTCCTTTCAGAATATGACTTACTTAAAGCAGAATACAGTTATCCCTTCCACATAGCAGGAATTAGGGGCTTGGCACCCTAGTGAACTAGAAAATCCATGTTAAAATTTTTTATTCTCTCCTTTTGCACCACAGAAGTCTGTTTTTTTTCTTTTTCCTTTATGGTATGTTTACAGTACCTTATCATAAATTTTTCATATATTTATGGTATTAGAAGATAAAATATGTTGATATTATGTAGTACTATAATTATATTTTATGCATTTCTGGATTTCTAAACTTTTTCTGTGTCATCTGCTGGACTTCAATGGTCATTTGTGGCTTCTTCAAAACTCCCCAAAAATTCCCATTTAATTTCCTGTGTTGATCCAAGATATATCAAAACCAAGATGAGGAAAGTCAGTGTGGAAGAAATAACTCTAAAAATGTCAAATAGTTCATACTATATGTTGAACAGTAATGCCATTGTTTTAAAAAAAATTGATTCTGCCAGAGGTTGTAATAGGGATTTTATCCTATGCAAGATACATCCCAGTCATCTTCAGCAAGCATGTGCTGATCTACAAGGAATGATTTGATATTTTGGTATTATACAATTTCTTGTTCCTACCTCCACACCAAAGCAGGCGTAGGAGTGGGATCGGCAAGTAGCATACTGTCCCAGGTAAGAAAATGGGGGGGGAGGGGAGGATGTAAAGAAGGTAGATCCAAGAAGATAAGAAAATGGCAAACCACTGCAGTATCTTTGCCAAGAAAACCACAAATGAAGTCACAGAGAATCAGACATAAATGTAAGTTACACAACAACAACTACTCTCTCTCTCTCTCTCTCTCTCTCTCTCTCTCTCTCTCTCTCTCTCTCTTTCCCTCTCTCATCTCTACAAATCTATTCTGAAAGAAAATGCAAACACATACAAATATTTATATAAATAATACCATAATTTTTCTATAATAACAGGTTAGCATCACAATGGAGACAATTGCTATGTTTCAGTGACTTAAGAACATGTAACAGTAGAGATCTTACTATTTCACATCAATACACACTCTAACTCTTGAGTTATAGGGCATGATTTTCTATGAATATATTTTTCTTTGAGGAAACCACTATCTATATTACATCACTGAAAAATGTGACTTAAGAACTACTGTATTAAAGTTTCTGAAGATTCTACTTTGAAATGGACATGCTGCTTCAAACTGTTATCCCCTCTCCACGCATCTTAGATCCAGGTCTCTGAAAAAATTGTTCAGAAAGGCTAGGTTTGTGATTAGTTTTATCCTGATATTGGATGTCGAAAAAATTAAAAATAAATCAAAATGGAAACACAAGAGGGCTTTATATGTTCCTGCACTGAACATGATGATAGTGCCCAGGTACCTTACCATTAATTTAAGAATAAAACTCAATAGTTCTTACTAAAGAAAAAAAATTCTCTCATAAACTTTCAAAAAGTTTTGAATTTGGAGTCCCCATGGGGAGTATAACCAGATGAGCAAAGCCATTCACTGTGTAACGTAATCAGGTTTTGTTTGTTGTTCTTGTTTTTGTGGGAGACAGAACAGGCTTTTTCCCTTGACCCATCCTAAGGTCACAACCTCAAGGTTCTCTTGCAACATGCCTCTCTTTGGACCCACCATACCATCTCCTAAAGCCTAAAGTAGAATTTAGTCCTGCTTACTGGGACAATTGCTTCAAATGATAAACTTCGTTAATCTTCCCCAGCATTCTTTTTTTTTTAATTTAATATATTTAATTTTCAGCATTGATTTTCATGGGAGTTTGAATTACAAATTTTCTCCCTATTTCTACCCTCCCCCTCCACTCCAAGATGGTGTATATTCTGGTTGCCCTGTTCCCCAGTCAGTCCTCCCTTCTGTCACCCCACACCCCTCCCATCCCCTTTTCCC
>CM053626.1:101484102-101537569 GCA_028646595.1 Phalanger gymnotis | reverse complement strand
GCAGTTGTCTTTGATAATTTCTTCGCAGATACTCTCAAGGCTTTTTTTTTTTTCATCATGGATTACCAGTAGACCAATAACTCTTAAATTGTCTCTCCTGGATCTATTTTCCAGGTCAGTTGTTTTCCCCATCAGATATTTCACATTTTTTTCTATTTTTTCATTCCTTACATTTTGTTTTACTACTTCTTGATACCTCATAGAGTTATTAGCTTCCACTCGCTCAACTCTATTTTTTAACGAATTACTATCTTCATTTTGCTTTTCAATCTCCTTTTTCAATGGGTTGATTTTACCTCTCAGGGTGTCATTTTCTCTATTTAGATTCTGAATCTCCATAGCCATTTTGCCAATCTTATTCTTTAGGGACTTGATTTCATCAGTGGATTTTTTTTCCATTTTTTCCATTTTTTTCCATTTTTTCTTTTACCTCCCTAATTTGGTTTTTAAAATCCTCCTTTAGCTCTTCCAGTAATGCTTTTTGGGCTGGAGACCAGTTCACATTATCTTTTGAGGTATCAGATGTGGATATAGTGTCATTGTTATCCTCTTCCAAATTGGTATTTTGATCCTGCCTGTCTCCATAAAGAGAATCAAGGGTCCTCGGTATTTTGTGTTTTTCCTGTTGGTTAGCCTTTTCCTGGCTTTACAGCAAATTTCTGGTTTTGGGGTTCAGGACTCACTGTCCCAGGTTTCTTATTCTGGAGATTGTGAGTCTCTTTGTTGGCTTTGTGAATCATAGCCTTCAGTTTCCTGAGGTGTGGGGGAAAGGGTCTGGCTGCCCAAAATCTCTTCCCCTGGGGTTGTTTTCCAGCACTGTTGCTCTTCAGCAATGGTCTCATAACTTTGTTGTTCAATCTGGGTGTCTGGCACTTCCCCTGGGGGAGCAAGAGTATGTCTGGGCTCCTGGTGTTGACCCCTGCTGGCTCTGCCCCTCTGGTACTCAGGTACTCCCACTACTCGGCCACTGAAGCCCCACTTCTGTCTCCTCTGTTCCAGCATTCTTTTTTTTGTTTTCCCCGAGGAATTCTCTGGGTGGGGAGGGGAGGGATTAGAGCCCTTTACCTCGCCATTATGTCTCCCGTAAGTTCAACAAGCATTTGAAACCTTTGGGCTGCAAGCCTCGGGAGCTGGTATCTCACAGTCAGTGGCATTGTGCTGCCTCTCGTCGCTTCCACTGAGTGCCGTCCTGTGTTGGGAGGCCTGGAGATCTCTGCTGGTTTTGGGCGACCAGCTTTCTCCCAGCCTGTCTCCCACGTGGCTTTCCCAGCCAGCCACTTCTGCTTTGGTCCCGTCTGGGGCAGCACTGCACGCCCAGCCCTCTCCTAGCCTACAGATTTGTTCCTTCAGCTTTTCAGACTCTCCAGGCTCAGAGATTTGCCCTAGTCAGACTGCTTGCAGTTTCTAACTCTCTCAAATCTGCTCAAATTCATTTTTTTTATAGGAATCCGACAGAACTTGTGAGAGAGCTCCGGTAAGATGCTGTTTTCGTGTGTACATCTACTTCTAATTCTGCTAATCCCTAGCTAAGTAACCTTTACCTCATTGTTTAACTCCTTTCAGCCTTGGTTTCATCATCTACAACTTGAATCTGGCAACCAAAGAGTTACATCAAATGTGATCAACTTAAATAAATCTTTTTTTAAATTAAATTAATCCATAAAACTTTCATAATTTTTAACGGACATTGGAAACCAGTGACGTGCTTTATTTTGCTTTTCTAACCACATCATTTACTTCCCAATCAACATCCAAACAAACTTATAACGTGCATTTTCATTCAGTTATTTTAGTGACTATTGACACAAAGAAGGCATTCATTATTTAACCATGGCAATGACTAAAAATGCAATTATTTTTGGTAATAATGATACGTTTGCACCAAGTTTTTCTTCCTTGTGCATAATAACTCTATCAACATTTTCTTTTCCTACATGGCTGCATTTATATTTACTTCTCCATCATGCTCATGGAGCTTTTCCATCCTATAAGATCGCCCCAACCCCTTGACTCACACCTCCTTATAACCCTCTGCCCCTGGGGTCCTTCTCTTCTGCTAATTAAGAATTCATCCCAAGATCTCCACTTGAGAAGAGGGTTCGGACCAGCTATCTATTTCCCCCTTGGCTTTATATCTCTGGACTTCTTTATCGATTATACTGTTCCCTCATTTTTCCTCCACTTACTCCTGCTTTTTTAATTTCTTTTTGTGTGTTGTCTTCCTCTTCATTGAGTGATAAAGCTTACTAAGAATAGGAACTACCTTTTTCACTTTCTTTGTATCAGCGGTGTTTGTCACATTACTTGTACATAGTAGATTTCTAATAAATGTCTATTGACTGACTGAGTGACTTTCTAGTTATTTTCTTTTGTTCTTTTGGCTCTACTTTCTACACTTGTATCACTTTGTAGAAGTCTTGCCAAATATCTCTGAATTGCATGTTTTTCTCAACCCTAAGAGTGTAGTGATACTCTATTTCATTCATATGCCATGATTTGTGCAATCATTCCCCAATTATAGCACACATTTTTTTTCTACCAGCAAATTCAGGAAGGTTTGTGACAGGCAAAATCATTCATTTTAAAACAGAATTGAAAATTCATTGAATCTTTGTGTCAAGTAATGGACTAATAGTAAATTTATGAAAAACAGCCATAGACCTCATGGCAACTGAGTAAAAATCCAGATCCTGATGAAGTGAAGAGAGGGCCCATGGACAAGTTAAAGCTTGAGGCCATGCATCATGCCCATGCCCATGGTTTCTCTTGGGTCATAGCACTGACAGATGTCATACCATCACCACCACCGGGGGCAGTCTGAGCCCAAAAAACAGAATGATTTTGAAAAGGAGATCAATAACCATCCCTATTTCCAGATCATACCACCTTAAAAAAAAAACCCTAAAACTTACAAAGCCCAGAACTACTTGTGGAAAGAGTAGGAAAAAGCCAAAAGCCTGGGACAATATTCCCACCTTACCTTAAAGTTCAAAGTCAAGGAATAGACTAGAAAAATAAGTGAAGAAAAAAATAAGAGAAACTGACCATAAAGAACTATCGTGGTGACAGAGAAGATAAAGACAAAAACTCAGAAGAAGACAATGATGTGAAAGAACCACAAGCAAAGCCTCAAAGAAAAATTTCCATTGGACACAAGCCAAAAAAGAATTTCTGGAAGTCCTAAAGAAAAGAACAGAAAAATATTTTAAAAATCAAAAAGGGGTGGTAGAAGAAAAATTGGAGAAAAAAATGAAAACAATGCAAGAAAATTATGAAAACAGAATCGACAGCTTGTTAAAAGAGGTGCACGCGCGCGCACACACACACACACACACACACACCCCAAAGAAAAACAGAAAAAACACTGAAGTATTACTTTAAAAAAATTACTCAAATTATAAAAGATGTACAAAATATCACTCCCTCCACTGAAAAAAAATCAAGATCAAAACCAATTAGAAACATGTGTAGTAGTGCAAAACAAAATTTAGCACTAGCCATGTTCAAAAAGAAATACACCACCAACAGCTTTCTTGAGTCCATTGCTCTCGATCTGAAGAAAGGTGAGATTCATGATGTTTCATCAAAAATCATCTGAATTTGTGGTTGGTAGTTACACTGCCCTGAGTTCCTAAGTAAAGTTTGTCTTCACAATATTTTATTATTACTGCATAAATTATTCTCCTGGGTCTCCTTAATTCATATGGATACTAATAGCTTGCATTTCTTCCTCTGAAAATTGCCTATTCATATACTTTGATCCTCATATATCTTTAATTTGGGTAGGTGAAAGTTAGATATTACAGTCCAGGAATGTAAACATTTGTACAAAACCATGTCTAGGGTCTTAAAGTTATAGCTGAGCCCAACTTATAAGGAAAATCTATTGGCTCAGACGGCATACAAAACAGACCTTTTGTAACACGGCAGTTTCATGCCATTGTGAGTCACGCACCAGATTATTCTACACCCTTGTCTACGTTACCAGTTTATTACCATGATTTATTTCCCCGATAGGCTATTCTCTTCTTTAGGCCTCAGTTTTGTTTTGTTTTCATTTGAAAAATGAACAAAGACATTAAATCTAGAGCTTATTAAAATATTCCTGATATACTATTACTATAAAGAGAACAAAAGTTTGGACTCACTCAGCTTTGGGGTCCTTTCAGCCTCTAGTATTCTACAAGTCTTGGTACCACAGGCAAAATAAGCATCTATAATATTTTGTTTGGTAACATCAACCACCTTGACCTTATCCCTGAGTAAAGCTACTCTTGAAATGCAAACTGTGCTTATTACATTGATCCAAGTTTAGGAAGCTTAGATTCATGGCAAATATATTTTACTGAAATACCAAAAGCTTGGCATCCATGGACTTATTTTCTATTTAAGAACTTACATATAGACTATTTATGAGAGCACTTTCCCTAGGTACTTGAATATTTTAGCTCTCTATTAGAAACTTCTGAAAAAAACCATAAGCTATAGAGAGGAGACAAAAAGGGCATTATTTTACTGATCCAGCCAAAAACCTTTTACCCAGTTTCAGATAGTTATCTGAATCTAGATATGGTACCAATGGGAGGTTTTTCCATTATACATTGAAATTATGATAGAGTGAGATTAAAAACTTGGTCCCAGGATGACCAGATCTTAGTTATTAAGAACATGCAGTTGAGGATAGAACTTTATTCATTTATTTCCTCTTCCTTACATAGATCTCAAATTGCTTCACTTCGACAACTTTTTCCTATTATTTCTAAGAAGCAGTGCACCTCGATTTTAGTATCCAAAACATACTTCATACTAGTTACCTTCTCATTTGTGAGATCTCCAACTGCCCATACTTCTAGGGTATCCAACTTAAAGTTTTTTCCAGCTGAGAGCTGAGGACTATTATGAACAAAACATCTAGGATTTGCTCTGCTGTGTCCTGTCCTCAAAGCCCAAAGGAATAAAGCCAACTTTCCATACCCAAACCATTTGGTATAGTTTGTTGGCCATAATCCAATATGCACATAATGATCACTGTATCCCTTACACTGTATCCTGTACTGCAATGTTGGGAGAAGTGGCAAACAAAAAAGTTCTACTTTCCTCTTGGAATTGGCCTTTGACCACTCAGTAGTAAGATGAAAAGCCACCATAAATGTGGCTATACCTGTCCTTTAATCTAATAAGTAGTGTCTTTTGTCTACAATTGTCCAACAAAGTTGTGCAAAGCTATAGCCATGAATTTGAGAAGAAAATAAAATCAATCTCCTTGTGTGCTGTAGTTTTGTAGGGAGGTGAGAGTTTTTGTAAACAATGGCAGCAATGTTAAGGATTCTCAGGAATTCTTTTCCATCTTTATGCTCTGGGATGAAACTGGGAAACTCTGGGGGAGAATGCAAAAGAAGGGATCCTGGCCTAATGATCATGTTTAAAAATGTGGAGATCTGTGACCCTTTAAGCAACCCATCTTCAAGCACATTGCTGTCATGGCACCAACTAAACACCTCTTCAATTGGGGTACATTCTCCAGGAAGTATTCAATCCCTTTCACCATCAAATTTGTAGTAGGTCTTCTATTCTATTGAGTTCATTTCTTTTTTCAGTGCCTAGAGCTGTTGAGTGACCAAAGCCTTTAGAGCTCAGGTAAAATCTTGACCTTTCTTCACATGCAATCTTTCGTTCATTTGTTTAGACTAGTACACGTACTAAAGACATAATCAGATCCTATGTAAACTCTTGGAAATAGCTTCCTTTCACAGCTTCACTAGGCACACATAACATCTTAATGTTCATGTGGCTTTTCTCCTCCGCATTTACTTTTAATAGTTTTGACATCAAAATTACAAACTGTTTATTTGATGATGTATTCAGTATGATCCATGGAAGTCCCTGTCAGGTCAATACTATTCCTTTCAGCTTTCATCATACAACCTGGCTGTTATTTTCTTGGGCAAAATTTCCCCAAGGTAAATTTGTGACAGAATCATGATAAAATAAATGGAAGGGGGAGAGATGTTCACTGGTGTGATATTGCAGCAAAAAGGTGGAAGATGGCTTATTTACCTGAAGCTGCCAACTCTTCTCAAGCACAGTTCTCCAGCTCCTCCAGTAGTTCTCATGCTCCATTGTTAGGCTTCTTGGCCCTGATGGCAGCTTGCCCCATGCAGTCTCTCCCTCTTGCCTCAGCCTTTCTCAAAAGGATATATACATATATATATATATGTGTATATATATATATATATACATATATATGTATATATACATATGTGTGTGTGTGGGTGGGTGGGTGTGGGTGTATATAAATATATATGCACATACATGCATACACACAAACACACACACATATATGTACGTATATATATATATACACACATACACATATATGCACATACATATATATGTGTATATGTATATAAGTGTGTTGGCAATCAAAATGGGCTCTTAGCACTCAGTTCGACAAAGTGCTCTTGAAGTGTTTGGCCTTTGTTTCCTTGATTAGATTGGGAGATCCTGGTGACCTCCTTGCTTCAGGGCAGGGCCTAGTTTACATGGGTTTGAGAGCCATGTTTGGGACATCAGAAGCTTTTAGACCATGTGGGTTTAAGTCTCCTATTTGTGACGATTTTAGGTCAGGTGGGTGACTCACCTTTGACCCTGAAAAAGATATAAAACCAGAGATTGGCTTTCATTCTCTTGGAGCTCTGAGCCACAGAAGGAATGGTGCGCGACTCTGGGCAAGCCGTTGTCGAGCTCCCCAACTTGTGAACTTAGATGTTCATGCTTTTTGGTAACTATGAATTGTGATTTGGTCTGTTTCTAATGTATCTTTGTATTTGTATTTGCTCTGAAGTTCAGGGTGCTGCCTTTTTGCCCTGAACTAAGTGAATGGTGTTTGTATGCCAGATTAAAATAAACTTGTCAACGCATCAATGTTGCTTTCCTTAGTAAAGCATATCAAAAGAACCTGGGCTTTTGCAGCATGCTTGTTGTTGGGCTTGTGTTGGTCTTTCAATCCCACAAGAGCCGCTAGCTGGATTGTTGAAACAATATGTGTGTGTGTGTGTGTGTGTATACACACACATATGTATATACACACACATACATATATACACACATATGTGTATATATATGTGTGTATATGTATGTGTGTATATATGTATGTGTTTATATATATGTGTGTGTGTATTTATGTATGTATATACATATATATGTAGAGAGAGAGAGAGAGAGCTAGAGAGATGAAGATGGATATAGACAAATATATAATTATTTATTTATAGCAGTGATTTTTGTGGTGGTGAACTGGAAATTAAAGAGATGTCTATCAATTGTGAAATGACTGAATAAATCATGGTATATAATTATGATGGAATACTTTTGTTTTATAAGAAATGGTGAGCCGTATGATCTCAGAAAACCTGGGAAAATATATATGAAATGATGCAAATGATGAAATGATGCAAAGTAAAGTTAGTAGACCCAGAGAAAGTTGTATACAATAACAACAACATTGCAACAATGATAAACTGTGAACTATTATACTATTATACTATTCTACTAAATAAAATGATCTATGACACTTTCAGAGGACTCCTTATGAAAAATGTTATCCACTTCCAGAGACAGAACTAATAAACTATATGTGCAGTTTGAGACATATTTTTGTTCATTTAATTTTTCTTGCTTTTTTTGCAGCATTGTTAATATGGATGGAAAAATCTGTAAAATTTTTCTCCACTTTCCAAAAACAATTTATTTTTGTTCTCAATACATTCATATTAGTCTGGATAAAGTTTTAGTCCATTTTTCCTTTAATTTCTTATTGATATTCAGCAATTCTAGGTGATTTTGTAAGGAGTTCATCTCTTCGTTACCACCTATACAACATTTTTAGTTTTGCTCTATGAATTCAGACCTTGTAAACCACTTTTCTTGGCATGTTATGCAACAAACAACCTTGTAATTGTACATGGATTTTTATCAACTTGCACGTCAGTCTGGATCCAATACTTTTACAATGACCTAAAACGTAGTATCTAGGTGTTTTGTTTTGTTTTGTTTTTAACCATGACTGTTTCTTGTCATTATTAGGTGTTTGGTTTGGTTTTTTTTTTTTTTGCTAAGAAGTAAATATTTCTTAGATGATCTTTCTGAACAATTTTTGATCAATTTTACCCAATCATTCTCATGTTTTCTTATAATTCTGCTGTCCTTTGAATTTACTCTAATAATTTATCATTAAATTTTAAGCTTTTCTTTTCCAGTTGATTATTTCTTTTCTAAGATTATGTAGCATGTATTCTAAGACAAAGTATTTCCTTTCGAGTTTTTCACTAAGAGCTCTAATTCCATTCCTTGTCTTACATCTTTTATTGAGACCTCCTACTCACTCTTATGACCATTATTTTCTCCTTTCTAAAACATCTATGTGTAGCTATTACTGCATTAATTCTTTTCTATTATTTTATTCTGCAGAATTTGTTAATTGGAATATACATTTTGTTTGTTCAACCCTTTAATTTTCCAGCCGTTTTTGCTCTCCAGTCCTTCTTTTGGGATATATCTTCTATTCCTGTTACTAGGTTTTGGCTGGTTTTGTTGTTGTTGTTGTTGTTGTTGTCATTTTTTGGGCATGTTTTAGGTGTTAGGAAGTAATAAGTAGTTAGGTATATACAACCTTTCATATAACAGAAGTTTGAGTGTAACATTAATGTGCTATTTTAGGATTAATTAACAGTTTTATGTTCTGTGAACACAGTATCCTTTTGAATATCAGGTAGGTATTTACTCTTTCAATTTAAAGTAATGTGATTCTTCGAGATTTAAATTCTGAGGGCCAATGTATAATAAAAATCTTAAGAATTAGGCACTTCAGCAAAAGTTACATAATCAGTGCTGTATCTGCTGTGGTCATGATATATGAGATAAGGGTGCAGACTTCATGGCACTATGCTTACTTGCTGTTTTAGTCTTATGAGTTTTCTTAGGAAATTTAAACCAAAACATACCACCTTTGAGAAACAGTGGCAAGTATTTTAGATTAGGGCTTTTGGATGTTGCCAATACTGTTTCATTGTTTGGTGTGTTAATGAAATAACTTGTTGATTATTAACACTAATATATTTTTAAAAATGCTCATCATCATCCTGCTTAATGTCATCTTTAACAAAAATACAGTCACAGTCTGAAGCAAGCCCTAAAACAATTCACATATTTCTTAATAGCAATATGTAATTCTTGCTAATAATAACTTCTGCTGTTTAGGAGGTTGGATCTAAATATTTCTGTAGAAATTTATTATACATACACACACACATATATATATATACACCTATATGTATATATACATATTCATAGATATAGATACATACATACGTATATTTACATTAAATGGTACATGATAGCTTTTTTTGTCATAATAGAGTAGAAAAAGCATTGAACTTGAATTCGAAAAACCTAGGTTTGATTTTTCAATCATCACATGCTTAATCTCTTTGAGACCATAAGTCATGTTTACCTCACAAAGTTCTTGTTAGGATCATATGAGATGATACATGTAATGTGTAATGTAACCACAAAATCTTATATATTTTACCACCAAGCAGTGCTTTTGGGCAGTGGAACAATCACAATCAATACTAAGAACTCAACACCCCCACGTTGATCATAGATATTACATGTTTCATCCAGCATCAGAGGGAGTCAAGGAGAAATAGCAAGGTCTCTAACTGCCAGAGAGCTAGATGCCTATGTGTCCTAGCTCTTTTGCTTCTTGTTGTCTGTACTTTTCCAATCAATCCATGTGTTTAGCTTATGTAAATTTATCCAGTTAAACTTTTGATTCAACGTAAATACATTGAGAAACTCTGATCTCTCCCTTTTATGCAGTTTCAGTCAAACCAATAATGTGAACATGACATAAAAGTGTGACGAAAGAAGTGTAGCTTAACCAATGAAGGAGAAAGGATGATATGAAATACATTAAAATTAACCACTGTGTAAATTTCATGTAGCTAGGTGGCACAATGTGCCTAGGCTCAGAGTCAGGAAGATTTATCTTCCTGAGTTATACCCTAGCCTCAGACACTTACTAGCTGTGTGACCCTGGGCAAGTCATTTAACCCTGCTTGCCTCAATTGCTTCATCTGTAAAATAACCTGGAGAAGGAAATGGCAAACTGTTCCAATACCTTTGCCAAGAAAACTCCAAATGGGATTTATGAAGAATCAGATATGACTGAAAAAGACTGAACAAGAAGAAGGCTTCATGCATTTAGCTTCTCTTCAACAAAATATAAAAATAAAATGACCAAACTCAAAAGTTTAAGAAAAGATACATTTTAGGTGATTTAATTTAATCCACAATGTTTCTCAGCTTCAGTGGCTGAAAAAGTGTTAGTCATCTGCAGAGTCCCTGCTGTCCAGGCATTAGTCCCAGTTGGTTATCCATAAAGACGTGGCTGCACTCACTCTTTTCCTTTGTTACTAATTAGTATGGTGGATTCCAGTTCCCACAGCCCAGGTCTCCAAGTCAAATCCACTGGCCAGGGTGAACAATAACAATAAAATATATATACTCAATAGGCTTCCTATTGCCATCAAATCACATTGCCCTCTCTCCTTGCTTCCTCTTTTTTAACATTTGCACACCGGCTTTATATTTAACATTTTTTTTCAAGTTCTTTGTCACTTTTGATACCTTCCCTAGGCAAGGGAATCTTGTTCACCTTCAGAAAATCCTTCTCTATTATACCTTCTTCCCTACTGAAGTAGTAATGAAATAGTTACATCTAAATGTTAGCAATTACGTTTATAATTATTAATATAGTATTCCTAGTAATACTAAATGTGATAGGTACTATGGGTTCTTATCATAATATATGTATAAATTTATATTTATGATGCTATATAAATATATAATGTATATTGCCTTTGTAATGTTTCTAAAGCTATGTCTATCTACACCTAAGTCATTCCTCTCATTTTTATAATCTACAGAGGAGCAGGTAGTCATCTAATTGAAGAATTAATTAATTAACCATTAAGTAATTTAGCACATTTGGCCATGGATTAGTAGGCTTTCCCAACAGCCAGTTATCTTTCACTGATCACGCACTACTAGTACAAACTTCTAAGTTTGTGGGTAGCACTTCTAGTGCATTCTGCATAGATGTGGAGATATCATCTCGGCATGCTCAAAAATTACCAAAATAGAAAGAAAAAATCTCACTTAATTCCAAGTTCTCATCCGTATATCTGGTATCTTCTTTTCTAATTCATGACTGGGTAATCTTATTCATAACATATATACAACAATTTATAAAAATATTCATGTGATTTACTCAGATCCTATAGCTTTTTGCCCACTTCCTATTAAAGGTCATGTGCAGAAATTTCATGGAAGACATTGTGTTCAATCCCTGCCAAGCTACTCTTGCCAAGTACTAAGAGAAGTAGGAATTAGGAGAGTTTCAGAAGTTGTCACTGTCTCACTGAATCACAACAGAGCTTGAGGGTTTCGGGGCAGTGGCCAATTTTATCCAGCCTCTTTGATCTCCCTTCTGGGCTCTTGAAGGTTCCCAGCCTTGGAGGACTTCTGTGGCCAACACAATTCTCCAAGTTCAAATACAGCATTCTTTTGCTCCTCCCCTCTTAGTTTATCATAGATGATAACTGAGAGGCCAAAACATCATGGTTTCCTTGTCCTAGCAGGGTTCCTAATCTCCTAGAAACTTCTTTTGCCCTGGTTTTATGGAAGAAAAAGCCTTAACTCATTGACTAAGGCATATAGCCATTACCCTTCAAGTGACTGGAAGGAAATGCTTGTAATGGTGGACAAGGGCACCTTTCTCCTGACGAAGCCTTCAAATACACCCCATGTTTACATACTCATATGCAAAATTTTGCCCCACGTTCTCACCCAGGTAAGGGCTCATCCTGGTTTAGACCTTATGCTCAGTGGAGGAATGGGATTGTCAACATAAATATTCCTATTTCTTTTTCTTTTTTGGGGGGGTGAGGAAACAGGGTTAAGTGACTTGTCCAGGGTCACACAGCTATAGTAAGTGTCCAGAGTCTGAGACCGGATTTGAACTCAGATTCTCCTAATTTCAGGGCTGGTGTACTATTCACCTAGCTGCCCCTATATTACCATTTCCATAGGAATTTCAGAGTGAAAATGACTATGCAGAGTTGGGATAACATATTACATGTTAGATGCCATGAAACTAGACCTGCAATACCAGCCTCCGTGACTTTCTTACCACTTTAATCTAAATATATCTGACAGTAGCTTGGCAGGTTTTGAATCTCCAAAGCCTTTCATTAAATTTCTACTCATGATATTGAACAGGCATTGGTCAAAAGGTACAGGATCAGAGTAAATTACATCACCATTAAGAAAAATAAAAGATATACTGATCCATAGTAATGCTGTTATTGAAATTATTGCCTCCTAACCATTATTCCTGAATCCTCTCTCTCCCTTCTCTAATAAATTTGCTTCTTGTCATGTAATTCCCTTGATCAAAAATTTTCAGTGGTACTTTTATCGCTCCTATGATAAAAATAAAATTCCCCTGTCTGACATTTAAACCCTTCATAGTCTAACTCCAAAATATCTTTCCAGACTGATCTCATATTACTTTGACTTACATTTCAATCAAAATGACCTATTTATTTTTCTCCCTGGACAACATTCCATCTCTGGAAAAAAATAAAGCAAGTATATGTTGTCTCCCATTCCTGGAATGTCCTTTTTTTTCTTCTTCTTCTTTTTTCTACCTCACATATTTCTTAAATTCTTTAAAAGCACAGTTCAGGTGCTACCTCCCACAGGATACCTTTCTTGACCTTCTCTACGTGTAACTGTTAGTGCTCTCCCCACTCCCTAAAATTATTTGTATTGACTATGCATTTTGTATAAATATGTGTGTATATGGAGCACCTTCCAATGAAAATAACAAAAACACCTAAGCATTTATATAGTGCTTTTAAGTTTTGCAAAGCACTTTAAACATGTTATCTAATTTGATCCTCACAACAACCCTGGCATCTAGTTGCTATTAAAACCCTCATCTACTCTGAGGTTGGAAAAAAAAAAGAGGAATTAATATTAGAGAAACTAAAGAAGACAGCATAAAAGATAAACTGATATCAGAATTAAGGAATATTAAGGTTACTAGATAGCTCATGATTACTAGTTGTTTTACATCTCCATTTAAAACTAAACAATAGACCTCAGCAGAAGCAAGATGCTTAATTACAAGAACAAAGATCTTATCAGAAAACCTATTAAGGGAAATATCCATATGAACAAAAATAGATTAGACAAAGCCTACAGAAAGAGAGAAGGATGTGTAGGATCAACTCTTTATGTGCTTATCCTCTCTGTGATTATTTTCTGAAGTCTGTCCAATGAAAGGCTGTGAAGTCTTTGCAGTTTGAGAGACATGGTATTGAGGGCTGGACTTACAGTCTGAAGGCTTCTTTGAATCTTTACACAAATACTTCCTAGTTGTGTGTCCATGAGACAATCATACTCTCAGTCTTAGCTCTCTGAGTCATCTACCACTTAGGGTACTTTTGAGAAACATGTTTCATAAACATCACAGTACTACTTGAATCATTTAAAATATTATTATACTCATATCAACTTACACTGATATGAATCTAATAATGATAACAATTCCCATTACAAGATATTACATTGTTTAATAATTTTATATCTATTGTGATGAATCTAGTAAGAGAAAGCAGTATGTATAATAGATAGAGAGCCGCCGTCAGAAAACCTGGGTGCAAGTCCCATCTCTAACACACCATATCTCTGTGCCCCTGAGCTTGTCACTAAACAGAAGCATATACTGCCCATGGGCAGCTTGCAGCTGGCCACAGGATTTCAGGTGGCTGTCACATGACCATCAGCAATATCAGCCTAGATGTCGTGCAGGTGTGGGATAGAGCAATAGACTTAATATCAGGAAATCTGTACGCAAGGAGGATTTTGTTAACCTTTTAGAGTTTAGTTTCTCAGGACCCATGGCCATGGAAATGTCTAGCTTCCAGGTGTTAGATAATAACTCCCAGAGAATAGCTCCAAGGATCCTAGATAGTAATTCCTAGAATCAGTGACAGGCAGTCCTACTGAGGCTGCGCTGTGACATATAGGGGTGATATAATTGACATTTACTAATCTTGGTCAGAATGACAATATTGCTAAAGTTAACCTGTGAGCGTAATGTTGACAAGATGCCTTCTTTGTCTGTTGCCCTATAAAGCAAATGGCTACTAGTCAGTGAGTGGGGAAAGCACAGAGAATCCGTGTGTGCCTCCACCAGCCCCCATCGAGGCTTGAGGGGATTTAGGGGATTGGACAACCTGTGCAGGTCTCCCTTGACCCCATCAAGACATAGGGGTAGTTGTCCTCCCTTCTTGCCAGCCCCTGGGAAAAGGGTGATTAGGGAATGTTGTAGGAGTTGGTACTCCTGTTATCAGCAACCTTCCTGAGAAGAATAGACTAAAGTTTATTATTAACCTCTCAGAAGGTGTCTGCCTGTCTGACCAGATCAAAAGTGAACCTGTTAGAAGCTGAAGTCCAAAACCTCCAGTGCCTCCTGTGTGCTATCTGTGAAACAAAATCCTTATGTCAAATCCTGCTTCTGTCACTTATTGTCATAATGTAGGAAGTAAATATCTTGTTCAGTATGGAAAATACTTAATTAAACTTATCTTCACCAAGTTAATATATGAAATACAAACAGAATCATAGCTTAATTAATTGATACTAGATTTACTGATTTTGTGACTTGACCCTAGGCAAATCACTTAACTTCTGTCTGCCTCTGTGTCTTCATTTATAAGAAGAGGATAATTATAGCACCAACTTCCCAAGGTCGTTTTGATAAAATGAGATAATATTTGTAAAGAGCTTTCCAAACTAAAAAGTATGATATGAATGCTAGCTATTGTGACTTTTATTAAGCTTCTCAATGTGGCAGAAAATTCTCTAAAACTCTAAGTTGCAGAGAAAGTAACAATACCTCACCAGAAATTCCCTACATTGCAGACATGACAAGTATAATGAAAGAAAAAAAAACACCTCAAAATTAATCTTGATGAAGTTTTAAAGTTATATTTGACTTCACACTTATGAAGAGACTTTTTGTGGTAGCAAAAAACTGGAAATTGTGGGGGTTCTCATCAATTGAGGAATGGCTAAACAAATTGTGCTATATAGTTGTGATAGCTTATTGCTATGCTATAAGAAATGATGAGCCCAATGATCTTACAAAAACATGGACAGGCTTGCATGTAATAATGAAGAGTGAAATTAGCAGAACCAAGAGAATGTTGTATCAAAAAAAAATAAGCAGCAATATTGTTTTAAGAACAACTTTGGGTGCAACCAAGTAATTTTGACTATTATAAACACCTGAATTAACTACAAAGGACCTATGAAAGAAGGCACTATCTGAATTCTGAGAAAGAAGTGACAAACAGAAGTATGTATAGAATGATTTTACATGTATATATATACATATACACACATATGTACACATATTTGTGTCTAATGGAATAGTAAATTGTACATAATAGATTTGCAGTTTCATATGCAATCATCTTTATTGTTCATTTTTAAAAATTTTACTACGTTATGGAAATGCTTGTTTTATGTCTTAAGTTCAGAATAAAATGTTTAAAAAAGAAACCAAAAAATTAAAGAAAAACCAAAGAGACCATTACTAACCTCGCCTGAAGCACAGTATGGTATAGAGAATCATTATCAGTCAGAAGACCTGACTTGTGGTCATAACAACAGTGTGTGAGAGAAGTGTTACCTGTGTGATGGATAAGTCACTTAACTCTCAGTACCCCAGGTAGCTCACTTAGTAATAATATAGGTAATATTGTGCACTGATATGTGGATTTCTTCATAGGGGAGGTCTACACATCAAAGAAATGAAAGGTTCAGGCATTATAAACTCCTCACAGAGAGTTCCCTTGTTCCTTTTCTGACAATGAATTGTCTTTTTCCTAGAAAGAAATTATTTGTTTGGTTGTTGGTTGGTTGGTTGGTTCATGAACATACTTGCATGGCTTATACAGGCCCCATCATAGAAATAGTTAAAAAAATAATTAAAGCTAGTAAGTACTCAAGGGTGAACATTTGTCAGTCACTATATGGTGTACACCTCTGAGTGAGTTATTGCTTATTTATTCACAGCAGCCTGAGGTAGAATCTGCTCCTTGAATTATGGCTACACAACCTCTAAAAATTCTAATTATTTTTGCTATTTGTTCAACCTAAGGTGGAAAAGGGCAGGCAGTTGTGAGGAGGAGGGGGTGAGGGATTCGAGGCTGCTGAGAAAGAACTCCTTTGCATCGTACTTTGACATAAAAGATGAAAGATGTATTCTGTCTATGAAATTCCCCAAAAACGTCATGTCAATTAGATATCCTTAATTTAAAAAATCAATAAATCTAATATCGATTAAGCTATGATTCAGTTTGTATTTAATACATTAACTGGGTAGAAATAAGATAACTTTCCACTAAGCATTTGCTGGATTGAATAAGATAATTATTTCCTATGGTATAGCTGCTTAGTAATGCATAACCACAGTGGTCCTGATTGGTATTGAACATACATCTCAGTATGATTTACTATACCCTTTCATTGGCAATGAATTGTGGCAACCCATAGAGTGCTCTATATTGTCTAGTTTATTTCAAGGACTTTATGTCATAGTGAGCTAAATAAAAGCCAATGAGGACATGCCAAAGTGTGTAGGGAATGACATGAAGTTTTGGAAAAACTTTAGTCCCCAATTTGTACCAGTCAAATGATGGCTAAAATTATCATTAACTAGTGATTTTTGGAAAAGTACCTTCATAAATTTATATACGTCTATATACACATATATATTCATGTACAGATATATAAATATAAATGGACAGTAAGGTGGTGCTATAAATAGAGTGCTGGGTATCAAGTCAAGAAGACTCATTTTCCTGAGTTCAAATCTAGAATGCGACATTTACTAGCTATGTGAACCTCAGCAAGTCACTTAACCCTGTTTTCCTTAGTTCTTCATCTGTAAAATGAGTTGGAAAAGGAAATGGAAAACTACTTCAGCATCTACCAAGAAAACCCCAAATGAGGTCAGGAAGAGTCTAACATGACTGAATTTATTAAACAACAATATAAATACTTACACATATACATGCTTGTATGTTTATGTTTATGTTTACGTATGTATGTAGATACTCCAAATTATTTTTATTTGTTGTTTAGTGGCAAATAAATCTACTACACCAGGAATGGAATGTAACTAGAGGCACACAGGCCAGGGAGATCACAGTTCTCATCAGGCACTAGAAAGAAGGGAAATTAATTCAAATCGAATCAATTCAATTCATTTCAACTCAATAAGCACTAATTAAGATTACTATTATCTAAAAGACACTATGCTAAATATTAGGAATCTAAACATTAAAAAGAGCATATTTTCTGTCTTAACAATTTTAAGTCTTAGAAGGAGATAAGAATTACTTAGAAATTCTTTTTATTTGTTTGCTTGGCTTTGTTTAGCTTTTAACTCACGAATAGGTCTTGATCTCTAAGGGATTTACAAGAGACTAGAGGGAATTTGTCAACAGAAAAAAAAGAGATAGATGTTTAGCAAACGTTAACTGAATGAAAAAGTATATTTCTCTTGAGACTCTCCTGAAACATACTATATATATACATATGTATGTATATACATACACACACATATATATACACATATGTATATTTACATACACACACACATACACATATATATATATACACACACAGAAAATGTGGCTTACTTTTGAAAATTTCAGTTCTGTAAAGAAACTTTACATTAAAACCCTGATGGAGAAAATAGGTTCTGGTTGAGTATAACAGAAACAAAGGTAACAAGAAAGAAAAGACAAGCAAGTTCCTGTGTGTCCTTGGGTGTATTTTTCAATGTTATAAGACTGTCGAGGAATTGAGCAGGCCTTGGTGTGGTCATGACCTTCCTTACACTGAATAATAAGTAAAGCAATATCTGAGGCTCACATCATAAAACTCCAAGGGCCATGGCTGCCAGACCAGTATTTGTAATCTCATAGGAAAGATAATATACGAATAAATATGTTACAATTTATAATTGAAAGGGGGAAAGGGCTGCAGATGAAGTGATATAATAGATTAGAAGATAGAAGCATCTGTTTCAGATATAATTTTCAAACTATTGCCAATATGAATGCGTTGGAGTGGACAAATACAAACTATACTGTATAGGATGAATCAACAAAACTTAAAAACTAATTGGATGGAAGCAGCAAAGGAGAGAGGGGTCAAGAGTGAAGAGTAGTACATTCCAATGCCTTATTATAGATGGGGCAAGGGGAGAGTTGAAACCACAGAAAAAGTAATGGATAGAGTGAATGGAAAAGAATGGTCACTGTAAAAGGAAAAACAGACTCAGGCAGAGTGAAGCAAAGAATGAGGCAGAAGGAGAAGTGAATTTGATCTAATCCATGTCAAGTAAGTGAAAGCTTTGGAACTGAAATTAAATATAAAGAACCATTTCCTAATTGTGATGATTTTTAGTCATTGGAATGTTACGGGATTTTTAAAAGAACTTTTTGATAAAACTTAAAAATGTATATCAAACTAGGTGTAAAATTATGAAGTGTAAGTGTGGTTTTAATGTGATTAAAGATCTTCGATGGCCATTCAATAGGCCTCAGGTGCAGCTAGTTAAAGGATGCTTCTCAGGTGAAGCCCTTTAAGGGAAACTTGATTAAAAGAGGCTTGATTGCAGGCAGGCCCACATCCTTTTGCTAATTAGATCAGGAGACGGTGAAGCCCTCAGGCCTTAAAAAGAGTAAATATACCCAGAAGAGAGTTATGAGGAGTGAAAATTCAGGAGCCAGAAGAGAAGCAAGAATTGAGAATTCAACCCAAGGAGAATGAGTAAGAACCCCAAGTTGATAGAGCTGCAGAGAGAGCTCAGAGCAAAGACCGGAAACCGGGGAGCTGCAGAGGCCAGAGAACTGAGGGGAAGGAGACAGTCAGGATTTGTCAGTGTTTACGAGAAGCCCCAGCAGGGGGGAAGGTTACAGGATGACTTGGGTCCCTGCTGTGATATTGTTCTTTAAGTTCTTTGATGTTATGATGAAGTGGACTTTACTGGTTTTGGGATATAATTGCTAGGTTGAATTGGTGTCATTGGTTTTGGGATTTGATCCTCTGGTGTTTGAATAAATGTTTTACTTCTGCCTTCTATATGGAGAGTCTTATATCTTGTGATACAGAACTATACAGGCATAATCACAAACATCACAGATGTTGTGTTTATTGCCTTAAGGATACAACAAGTTACCAGTGTGTTACAACAGAAAGAATATATAATGGAAAGAATCTTTCTGGAGAAAAAGGATCTGAGTTCAAATTCTACCTTTTCAGTCCTGTACCTTGGATAAATCAATTAACTTACTTTGGTCTCAGTTTCCTCAAGTGGAATGTATTGCTAGTATAAGTTCATAAAAACGGGTCTAAAAAGTCTAATTCTCTTTAGGTTAAGCGAAAGTAAAGTGGTCAAGTAAAAGTTATGCTACCTGGAACCCATTAAACCTTCCTGTAATGATAAAGCCTTGTTTCTTAGGTATAACATTCCAGCTACAAGCACATGGTCAGTACTCAATTGCAATTGAACTAGTCACTTTTAAGCTAGGAATATTTCTCAGTTTGCCCTCTTCTTTTTCTAAGACAATTTAAAGTTATTTTAAATCCCACCTACATTTTAGTAGTCTAGCATCTAAGTAGGTTACGGAGTATCTGTTTGATCAAGGCTTTAAAATCAAAGGATAATGTCTATTTTTTTTTAAGTTTGTCTTTTGTCTGCAAAGTTTTAGATGTAACTCTAGAAATTTAATGTAAAAATTGTTTTTTTTTCCTTGCAGATTTTTATTGGCCCAGTCACTTAATTTTTGGATTCCAATTTTTGTGCTTTCATATGAATAGATACATATGAAGAAATTGCCCAAATTCCATTCTGTTCAATTCATTTCAATAAGAATGTATTCAGCTGCATGAAGTTCAATTTGCAATATTCTGCGGATGAAAAGAAAAAAAAAAAAGAAAAAGTTAAACAATTACTGACCTAAAGGAGCTTATTTTCTCCTTGTGGTAAACAATGCATATATAGAATATTAAATACAAAATATACACAAAATAATTTGGGACATTTGGAATGGAGTTTGGTGGTCATTACCCTCATAACAGTGCTGGTAATATTAGCATGTTTATTTTAATTCTCAATCCCTGTGAAAGATGTGAACAGGAGGTAGAACTGGACCTGTAACCTCTTTCTGAATAGTTACTTGACCCCCTCACCATCTCTGGGCTAAGAACTTCTGTTGCTGCTTCTGTTGCTGAATCTACTGTTGCCTCTGCCAGATGCGTAGACTCTGGACAGACTCCACCAGGTGAACTTCATCACAATGTTACAGACTTCTCCTGCCTGCCTCTTAAGTTTTCTTAGCCCAGAAAAATATCTCAACCTGACTTTTTCTTGGTTTTGCTTCTTCAAAATTTGATGTGAGGCATTATTTTAAAGTTATTTGGAAGAGAATACTGGAAAAGTACAGATGGGTAGCTGCCCCTAATCCACCATCCTGGCTCCACCTCCATTTCCTTCCTTATGATCAAGGTGGATTGTTGGATATTAACACTAATACTATGATTTAGGTATTATTATCCCCATTCTATATTTTGAAAAATCAATCTGAGAGAATTTGAATGATCACACAGTATCTGTGCCTTAATTTCACAGGGTTGTTGTTAGGCCCATATGAAGTAATTTAGACAAAGTGCTATTTAAACATTAGCTATTATTAGTTGAATGGAAGGCACTAATTTTTTTGAGAACTATGTTAATGTTCCTGGAATTATTGTAAATTATATATCTGTAATATTTTGAGTCTAATCATACAAGTTTAAATTTAAACTAGATATTCTTTGGAGATACTTGTAACCTACTTTAGTCTGCAGTAGTACTTTTTAATACTGTGCCAGCTCAAATTATTCCTCATTTTGTAGATTGCCAAACTTAACTATTGCCAATTAGGGAGAAATGTAGAGGAAGTAACTTACTTGCAGAGTTGACCTGGCTGAGGACTGGAGGGTGAGTATTTCAGGCTATGCTTCACCTCTTCTTTAACCAGTTAAACCCCAGGACTCCACCTACCACTGTCACGATCATCAGGGAAGATCAAGGACTCACAACCAATCAACCTCTCCGCTGCCTTTCCTCAGAATGATAAACTGACTTTTACAAAGATATACAGTGAGATAGTAGCAGAGCCAGAACTAGAACTGATGTCTCCTACTTCAGTCTCTACTCCCTTCAACAATATTGCCTTCTGAAATTAATAGCAACACATGAAGACGGAGATGAAAAGTATCTTAAACATCTCATAAGGATTGTTAACACCTTATGAGAAACATTGGAATGCTTTGCATAAAGCATACTTAGCTTTTGAGATTCTGATTGATACCAGAAACTTCCATGTTTTCAACTAGTCTGGGCTACCATGAAATAGTGGCTCAATAGTGGCCACCATGAAATTAAACTTTGGGTAAGGTAACACCAAATCCCATTCTTATTTTTAAACACACCCTCCTTGAGATGTCCTTATTTGTATCTAGGATTTCCATGTCCCACCAAGACCAAGTTTATGGGAAGTATACTTATATAAGTGGCAGGGGTACCAGAAGACAAGGGAAAAGAGTTATCAATTAAGTCAGTCAATTAACACTGATTTATTAATCAGTTAATATCTACCATGCAATGTGCTAAGCACTGGGGATACAAAACAAATGCGAAATATCATGCCAGCTCTCAAAACTCTCAATCTAATGAAGGAAGCCATATTCAAACAACAACATACAAACAAGATGTGTGAAGGACAAATTGAAGATAATGAATATCGGAAAGGAATTAGTATTAAGGGAGATTAGGAAAAAAAGTTTAATTCATGCATGTCTAATCTATTCCTTAAGTCATATGTCTATTACGAACATAGGCTCTATGAAAACTCATTTCAAATATACCCCCTGGTTTTATGTTAAAAATGAAGATTAATACTGATATCAAATTGAAATTAATGATTAACTTGAGTTGACTACTGGATGAGGTAAATGTTCACAAACACTAAATCTGAAAATGCATTTATAACGTTTTTTTTCTTTAATAATAAAATAATAGGCATTTCTACTTAACTGGAAATGGTATGAATGGAATCAGGGGGAGATTTAAGTGATTATATTCAATTCAAAAAGAAGCAAAAATAGATCACAGATTTCTATTATCAAAGTAAATGGTGGCACAATTTTATATTGGAAGATTATTTCAATTTCTAATTAAGGACACCTTCTGAAGCTGTTATGTTCAAAACATTTGCATCCTCTGAATAGCTTGTTCAGACCGACAATATTATTGCTACAGTGTTCTACTTATACCTCTAACAACCTTGCTCCACAATTCTGTCATTGTCACTCACGCTCCCTAAAGGGTATATCTTTCAATGACTAACTCACTCACACACCACTCATGTTCACCTTCCATTTCATTTTTCTTCCAATGCTTAGAAAATATTATTGGTATGCCCATGTACAGTTTAATATTCTCATCCACAGAACTGTCTGATTTAATGATACACACACACACATATAGACACATATATTAAAACTTTTAAGAGGCCCACATATCAGTTTGGGGGAAGGTGGGGGAAAATTCAAAGAAAATAATCTTCAATTGCCTCTAATATTTTAGACGACTAAAAAGAAACAAAAGAATTATATAATTGTGGCATTTCTGTTCTGCTCAAGAACCTTTCTATAGTTAACTGGCAAATTGAGAGTATCTCTTGGCATGAAATCAGTTAATGCAAATCTTTTTAAAAGGTAATATTGCCGAGAAAAGAATAGTTGACATACTGTACATGAGAAAACATTATTCAGTGACCTAGGACTGCGCAATCATAAGCTTGTGATTTTCAGCATAACAGAATGCAAGGGCTGACCATATTTCTGAGAGAGACTAATTCTGCTGCTGCACTGTAAGCCCTACTGATGGATTCATAGAATGAGTTTGGCAGCCAGATGTGCTATTTCTGATTTTGATAGTTTATGCCAAAATGCATTAGTTCTGGAAGAAGTGTCTTTTAAAAACAAGTTGTTATGATTCTATCTTTTGGCACCCGTATAAAGAGGCAAAAATCCTATATACTGGTCTATGAGTGATTCATCTAAAAGATATACAAAATTCTTTGGTGTCCTATGAGCAGCCTCAACAAGCTGATATATATTCATATTTTATCCTTTCGTGGGGATTCTCTTATTTATGGTTTTGTGTGAAATCCGGACCTTCCATGATATTAAGGGAAAATGTCCAAATTCTTCTGAAAAAATACACATTTTAAAATGGGTAGGGGTTGAGAGTGAGGAGAGATACAAAGTAAATAAAGAATAACTGAAATCAACTGTTGAAAGAAAAAATAACTATCCATCCCTTTTGATATATACATTTAAAAGTGATTCCGAATCCAGTCTGCTATTCTTAGGTCATACTTGGCAACTACGTTTAAATTGTGATTTAAAAGGTTCTGGGTCACTAGAGTAGAAATGGAATCATTCAATACTAGAATAGAGAGATAGAAGGGGCAGTGGTAATAAAAGGAATGAGTGGGAGCAAGAAAGGTAAGGGCAGTCCTAAGATTAGTAAGTCAGGGCTTAATGTTTCACTGGGAAGAAACTGATAGGGAGGGGTTGGATAATAGCAAGGAAAAAAAGGATTGAGGGTTTATCTTGTAGTTTTTTAGGAGTAAGAGGTAGTTTGTGTATATTGACAATAAAAAAATTGATGTTCTTTCTAAACTATAAACAATTCTTGGAAAGACAGCATGAAAATAAGAGCTCAATGCCATCTTAAAAAATAGATTTTAAGTTTAGCACTGAGGGTTGACATGGGATGAAGGTGTTGTAAGTAAATTTTTTTCTTGCCTTTATAACACCTTTTGTTCCATATAATAGGAAAGCAATGTGTTCTATTATGATTAAGGCCTAGTGTGTTCTTGGTATTTAAACACCGTGATTGACTAGAAATTTTATACATATACCATATATGAGTTTCAAAGAATTAAGATGACTATAAATGATGCAACTAAAATCAACATAATTTAATATTTTATACTTCATAATCAACTCCAGGTTCTAGCCATGACTCAAGGTCATTATTACAAATGCAAAATGTGATTCTACTGTAGTTATGGGGAAATGTCCTATAGCAGAGATGTCTGCTTTATCCAGGACCGTTTTTACCAGCCCATATATTTCTCATTCTTCCAGTGTAAACTCAAGGCTCCACCTTCTTTCTTCTATAGGCCTTTTTTGCATGGCTATATTATTTAGTACCTTCCAGTTAGCACACAGTAATAAAATGGCATGGTATCTAATGGTTTCACATATATTAGTCTCATTTTCTCAATTAAAATATACATTCCTGTGTCTTACCTTGCTTTCTTACCTTCCAAGCTGACTTCACTATGCTAAGCACATAAGATGTGTTGACTAGTTAATGTCATTCAATTAACATGCCTTCTGAAGACATGTAAAGCAAGCTCAGTGTGAACAACAACTTTTATCTATGAGCCAGACAGAGGACAGATCAGCCGAACCATCAAAAGGTGAAAATCAGTGACCTGAAATTCTTGATGACAGCTCCCTACCTACCTCAGCTAAGTGTTTGCAAATTGCTGTTCTTCCCTTCAGGAATAATCCCTTATAAATGACCTATCATCTCAGTAAGTGGCAAAACTAAAGCTTTTTCAAGATTGCCTTATTCCATGGTGACTATATTTTACCTGCCTGTCTCACGCAGAATTTTTTGTTTTATATTCCTTAAATTAGGCCTTAATTATTTTCTCTTGGCCTCAGATTTTCTTTTTACTTTTCTATATGCAAAGACAAAACAAAACACAGAGTAGCAACACTTTAAATGGGCTAATAGACATGTTTGTGTGTTCTGCTGGGTAGACATAAAAATAAGTTGGCTTTTTCTTTCAACTTCTTCAGATGATTTTCAACTTGACTGTGCTGTTCACTGCCCCAGGTGGCCTGTTTTGCATTTTTACTAGCAGGTACAGAGTTGCTTTGCTGTTTAAGGTAAGTATGTTTTGAATTTATTTATTAAATCTTTCCTTTTAAATATGTATTATTTATTTGCTCTTTTTTTGTCCTTTATAAACTGCTCTGCTTTTATATGTTTTTGCTCCTCCTACCTTTCATTTCCCTGAGTTACCAACACTTTCCACCAAAATTGCTTACTTAACAGAGCCCAATAGCTTGATACAGGTTATTCATTATCTTCTGCCTTTTTAAAATTTAAAAGCAAAACAACCCCCTGCCCCCCCAACAAAAGGGCAGGGTTCTGTCCAAATTGAGATATAACAGAGAGAAAAAACTACACTATTTTGCTTTTGATTTTTAAATTTTCTCTTTCTTTAAGATTTAATCTAGTTTAGATTAATTACCCTTTATTTCATTTTTAGACATCTATTTAAAAGTCATTTTCTCCTCACTTATTCCCTTCTTCTTTCCTCTCCAGGTATGTCCAATTGCCTAGCAGAGAGAGGCCGATCTCTTGAAAGCCTTTTTTTCTGTTTTCCCTCCAAACCCACACTGAGTAGCCATTTTCACTTCAGATAATTTAGGAACCTAGGAAGATAACTTCGGTTGGGGAAAGAAAGGATGAAAGCTGGGGAATGTTGATTAATACAGCTGCAAGTGAGCATTTTACAAAAATAATGAAAAATTTTGATGATAACTGAACTAACATAATTGATATACTCACAAAAAAAGATTTCATTTAAAAAGATGCATTTTAGAATTTTTTTCACTTTCCAAGAAAATTGTGGCTGTTCCTTAGGCTGTATCAAACTACAATAAACCCAATATGGAACCAAAAGAATGTGGCTGTTCTAATCACCCTGAATTGTGTTGCATCGACAGAAAACCCATGCTCTCAGTCATGACAAATCTATTTAACTAAATTTTCTGACTATCTAATTGTAATAGGTCTGAGGATAACGAGGAACATAAAAATTCATAGTATCTTGCTCTGATTACAGTTAATTGATCCTATGCACCAAATTTACAGTCAGATATATTTTAGAGTTATATATTATAGAGTTAAGAGGGCCTGAGTTTAAATCTAGCCTCAGACATTGGTTAGCTGTATGACGTTGGGCAAGTCACTTAACTTAGATTGTCTCCAAAAAAAAGGGAATGGAGGGGGTACGATAGTTGTATATTTCATTCTCACTGACATTCCTAGTTTCTTGCTTTACCTGGTATTGGGAAGTAAAACTACACATTTCAGTAGCTGAATCAAAAAAAAAAAACAGCTGGATGTTTTCCAGGCAGCTGGATGGACTATCGATGTTAGAGCACTGTAAGGTTTCATTCTGTGATAGACAAAAGGAATTGAATGTTCCAGAGTAGGGTGAAGAAATGTGAAGAGAGGCAGTATTGTCAGAATGTTGTAACTGAAGTTGGGAAGGCCTGAGTTCACATCTTACTTGAAACACTTATTAGCTGTGTGACCCTGGATAAGTCACATATCTCATTATCCTTTTTGTCCTCAAGTGAAAATAGGGATAACAATAGCATCTATTATACAGAATTGTTGTGATGGTCAAATGAGAATGTGTACAGAGCATTTTGAAAATTTTAGAGAGATATATGAATGTAAGTTATTTTATTATTTTAATACTCGTATCATGAGTAGGTCAAATAAGGATAAACATGAAGGTTAAAAATTCTTTTGGAGTTAGAACTTGAATTCAAGAAAATTCATTATTCGCTCTACAAGTCCCTGTATGTCACTCCTCCCCAGAGTGAAGAGATTGATGCAACTGTCTGACTACATCACGAATCCATCATCAGTATATAGACATATCCTGCTTATACATGTTACATATTAAAAAGTCTACACATTTTAGCTAGCTTTTGAGTTGTTCGTCAAATTCTAGGAACTTTATTGAAACTAAGATTCTACCTACACAGGCATAGCAGGATATGTTGATATGACAAGTGGAAACCAGCCTGGTAATGAGGTCAAGTCATTCTTTAACCCTTATACACACATTTTCCCCCATTTCAATAGCACAGTGATGAGGTTCAGTATGCCTTTTTTCAATTTGCTTTCTTTTGTAATTTTTATATAGTTTTCTATTTTGGTTTTCTAGTGCATCAATGGCCTAAGCGATCATAGAGAGACATAATAGATGATATTTTCAAATTGATTAAATTCAACAAAAAGTCATTAAGCACCTTCTTTGTGCCAGGCAATGTGCTAGGTGATGAAGATATAAAGATTATTTTTTGAAGAATATAGTTTCCTCCTCTCAATTAGTTATATTCTACTCATGAGAATATATGTACAAAGGTAGATATCAAGGGACAGGGGCAAAGGTGACATGAGGAAAATTCTCTATTAAAATTTGAAGAGGGAAAGCATAGGTTTCAGCTCAAAAACTATGGGAAAACTTCATGAAGAAGGTAAAACTTCAGGGAAGAGAAATATTTTAGGTGGTAATGGTGAGTAGAGAGCACATTTCAGGCAACAAGACAGCCTATAGGAACCAAGTTGACCTGAATTATCATCACTTCATCATCGTGAAGAAAGAAAGGGTTAAAACAAATCATGGAAGGAAGGGAGGAAGGAAGGAAAGAAAGAAAGAAGGAAGGAAGGAAGGAAGGAAGGAAGGAAGGAAGGAAGGAAGGAAGGAAGGAAGGAAGGAAGGAAGGAAAGAAAGAAGGAAAGAGGGAGGGAGGGAAGGGGGGAGGGAGGAAAGAAGGAAGGGAAGGAAAAAGGAAAGGAGGAATGAAGGAGGGAGGAAGGGAAGAAGGAAGAAAGGGAAGAAGGTAGGAAGGAAGGAAATTCAAGGACCTACAGAATCACTGGGTATTTCAAGGTCATATGAGTCACCACATCCTACCATGCTGACAAGACTATTATATTCAAGATAAGTGATACACTTTTGTGGTTGAATATTTTTTCTTTGATATGGCTAAGTAAACCTCATTTTGTTAACTATTGAAATAAGTCTCTCATTTTATTCCAATATTAAAATGATCAGATTCGTGAAGAAGTTAGATTTGAAAGAATAAAAGAGTAAGAAAATAGATAATTTGCATACTTATTTGAACATTATAGCATCTTCACAATATATTGGTACACAGAAAATAGCAAATACCTTTTAAAAGGCAGATATATTAAAAACACATTCTTTACTAAACAAAATTAATTAATATAGGGAATATGAGCAGCACACATGTGCCTAAATGGATGGGTATCCCCTTGATTTCCAATTGTTTGCTACTACAAAAAGAGCTGCTATAAATGTTTTTGTACATATGGGTCCCTTTCCCACTTGTGTGATCTTTTCGGGCTACAGCCCTAGAAGTGGTATTGCTGGGTCAAAGGGTATGAACATTCTTATAACCCTTTGGGTATAGTTCCAAATTGCTCTCCAGAATGGCTGGATCAGTTTACAACTCCACCAGCAATGTAACAATGTTCCAATTTTCCCACATCATCTCCAGCATTTATCATTTTCCCGTTTTGTCATTTTAGCCAATCTGACAGGATAGATGTGGTACCTAAGAGTTGTTTTGATTTGCATTCCTCCAATCAGTAGTGATTTAGAGCATTTTTTCATATGCCCATACATACCTTTAATTTCTTTCTCTGAAAACTGCCGGTTCATATCCTTCATATCCATATCATATCCTGTATTTTTTAAAAGAGAAGGAAACAGCAAATTCCCAGAAGGGGGAAAGAGAGAATGTTTAATTCAAATAAGCCAGGAAATTTAAAAGAATTATCACAACTTTTTATACACACATATATGTTAACAAAAGTAAGATTTTAGAGTTAGTAGATGATTTTTTTTTAAAATATATCAAAAAACCCTAACATAACAAGTCAACAAGATTTTAAATGTCCCAAAGTTAAAAAGTGAAATTAAATAATGCATACAGAAACTGAAAAAGTGAAAAAATCCTTTTCTAAATGTATTCACAAGTGAATTCTATCATAGTTTAAATAGTAATTAATATCTATACTATATAAATTCTTCTCAATAATTGATAAAGAAGCTACAAAACTTTCTTTTTTTCTGAAGCAACTGTGGTCTTAATATATAAAACAGGTAGGAATAAAGAAAAAAATAAACTATATACACAAAAATATGCATATGTTATATGCACAAAAATATTATACTAAATATTGTGAGGGATTAAAAAAAGGTTAAGAAAATCCCCCTATCCTGGATAAGAGAAGGGGGGGGTGTAATAAAAGGGAGAGCAGATTGGGGGAAGGGGTAATCAGAATGCACACCTGTAATATTAATTAAGTTGGGACTTTTTTATTGTTTTCAAATGGTAAATTAATTAAGTGTCTTTGATTGAGCCTTACTAGGTGCAAAGCCCCAGGCCCAAACCCCTAATTACTAGGTGCTAAGCCTATGTGGGCCTGAAGCCCTCAGGGTCCTAAGCAGACTTGCTAAGACCACAGCCAATAGCAGGCACCTAAGTTCTGGTCTCTCAGATGACATTTCATGATGTCCAAAGACTGTATAAAAAGATACACCACAGCTAATTTTTGAGGCTATTACTCCTGGAGGAGTGTTGGCGTGGGACTCTGGGCAGCCACTCTAAGAGTCTTTCAGCTCTTCAGCCCAGATGTTGATGGTTTCTTGGTAATTATGAATTGTATTTGGTCTGTTTATGATATATGTTTGTAATTTGTTTGTATTTGCTCTGAAGTCGGGGTGCTGGCTTTTTCCCTTGAATGATATTTGTATGTTCGATTGAAACAAGATTGTTAACCCCCTAACGTTACTTTCCTTAGTAAAGCAGATCAAAAGATCTGCTGGCAGCATTCTTGTTGTTGGACTTGTGTTGGTCTTTCACCCCCACAACATCTGCTAGCAAAATAGTTGCTACAGGGGCAGCTAGGTGGTGAAGTGAGTAAAGCACAGGCCCTGGAGTCAGGAGGATCTGAGTTCAAATCCGACCTCAGACACTTGACACATGTACTAGCTGTATGACCTTGGGCAAGTCACTTAACCCCAATTGCCCTGCCCCCCCAATAAAAAACCAAAAAAAAATTGTTGCTACAATGCCATTTTGGGATAGAGGGAGGGGAGAGATGGGGAGAAAATCTGGAACTGAAAATCTTGTGGAAGTAAATGTCGAAAAATGAAAATAAATTAATTAATAGAAAAAAAGAGAATATTCCCCTATCCCCCAAGAGTCTTGTTCCAACTTAGTAAAGAAATCATAGCCAGAGTCCATGACAGAGAAAATGATTTTTCTAAGGTCATACAGCCTTTGATCTTAGCCTAAGGCCTCTTCCTACTAAAAGTAGTTTTTATTTTTTTTTTAAGTTCAGTGTGATTTTGTTCTTTCTCTTTTATTAAGAAGATACTACCCACATATTAAAGGTTGCCAGTCATTTTCAATGGTGGGTCATTTACTGAAATGATGAATATTCCATGTGTTACCAAGGAAGTCCTGAAGTAGGACCTCTGTCCTTTTGACTCTGACAGCCTGCAGTTGCTGTGCTTCATTCTAATTTTGAGTCACAAGTGTTCGATCTGAAACATATAGATCTTGAATAATTGGTGTCAGCATTTTGATGTTGCTATCGAAGCATTACAGATTACACAGATTAAATATACACATCTGGCCTGAACTTAGTGTTAATACTAGAATAAAAATCTGATAAGGCAATAGAAAACATTGCTGAAAATGATATAATAAACAATAATACTGCAGTACAGCAAACTTGTTTGTAGCCATTAGGAAAAGTAAATGCATTTGATATCTCTTCTGCACCTAGAATTCTTGCCAACATTCTCTTCAGATGTGAACAGATAATGTTTACAGACTTTCCCAAACAGCCACTTTTGCAAGATTTCCTTATTACACTCACTTAAAACGATTACATATTTTAGTTAAGTTCATGAGTATGACATACAGATCACAGTGCTGTTCTCAGCACTTCTCCAGATGAGTAAAATGTGGATAGAATAGCAATGTCTTTGATATGAATCAGTGATCTAAAGTTTTTGGGAATAAATTTACAATGAACAAAAAGAGATATGTTTCAATGGTTATATCACATCATGCATGTTCACTTGTGTTGGTGTACATGATACATCTTTAAACTACTGAACATTGTGCATTTGCATTTGAACTGTACTGACATCACCACGGATATGGTGTGCTACCATTTTATGTTATCATTACTTGTGGGAGGACCATCTATTTGTATAGTTCTTGACAGCTTTCTCTTTCAAATGTTTTAACAATTTTGTGAGATCACATTGGAAGGCAATGAAGGCAAGAATTCTGAGTGCAAAGGTGGTACAGTATCTTAAACACAAATCAAAGGTGTCAGAATGTGCAAGACGGAAAGAGGGAGAGAGAGAGAGAGAGAGAGAGAGAGAGAGAGAGAGAGAGAGAGAGAGAGAGAGAGAGAGAGAGAGAGAATATGTATCATAGTTTCCACAAATAAAGAATTATCCTGTATTTCCATATAATACTACCCTCTTTATATTACAACGAAATAAGGAAACACTTGCATTAAATGTCTCTTTGTTGTTTTAATTTTTGTCCAATGCAGTGACACTGAAATAGTAATAAGTTAAAAATTCATGAGACATGTCATGGGTTTACAGTTGAATGGTAATTTGAGTAAACAATACCATAGAACATGTAGGAAATATATTTCTTCCAGTTTCTCTGATAGGGATATTGTGGCTCAGGGAAGTTAAGAGATTTGCCCAAAGTCAAAGAGGTAAACAGTCATAGGATTATAGATTTGGAACTGAAATGGAATTTAACAGATTATCTTTGGACCAATCTCTTCATTTTACAAATGAGGACACTAAAGATCATAGAGGTTTAATTACCCAATTTCACATGAATACTTCAGTGGTAGGGTCAAGATTCAAACCCAGGTCATCTGATCTTTCTACTGAGGCACATTGGCTCACCAATTCAGATCTTTTCCTTCCTCTGTATCAGCTTGCCTCCCTACAACTCAACAGGTACAATGTTTTCTAAATTAGATGGTCTTCTCAAAAATAATTTACTCGAATAGGTTTATGCTGTTGTGTCTGATAAGCGATTTTCTTTATTATGAGACTTTCTGTAACAAAATAATAAACAAGAGAAATAAAAGAATATTTATGTTTCGCCTCTCTGTTTTTTAAGATTCTCCAATTGTTGAAAGTTTGTCTCAGTTATAAATTCCTACTTCACAGAAAAAATGAAAACTATTATTTTGCAGTCACACAGAAACTTTTGGAAATCTATTTTTTTAAGTTTAATTGATTTGTTGAATATCAGTAGTTTATTTATAACATACAGTGGAGAGAAATTGCTTTTTGACATGATGAAATGTCATATTTACAACATTTCACATGCAAATGAGTGGAAATGAGAATTATTTTTGATATATTTAACATAATTTGTCAGCTGACATAATTATTGTCAATTTCTGAAAATTTGTCCTCACATCCTGGTGATAGGTCACTCACAAAATTTTTAAATATATCTACAATTTTAAGTTACATCTTCAATAGAACTACAAGGGAACATAAAATAGATTAGTCCTCTCCCTCTGAAGGTATTGATCATTGGTCCTCATTTCATTTCTAGCTTGCTCTACAACTTGGAAAAGGGACAACTATAGGAGAGAATAGATATTTGCCATTTCAATAGAAAGCATAGGAGAAGAGGAGACACAAACGGAAAGCTTTGAAGGTTTTATGGTTCTAAGTGCATTTGAAGGGCTAAGTTGCAAATTAGCCAAATGACCTTGGAAGTTTTGCTCAATTCTGAAGATGCCTGGTGATTTTCCTCATGCCTCTTCCTTAGATGATAGTGACCTCAGTAAGGTACTTCAATCAACCCTCTGAACTAGTTGACATGGATGGTCAAGAGACTAGTTACAAACCACTAACCAAATCACTTGTTTAAGTGCCATTTAAAGGCACCAAATGGGTCATTTTATGTTTTGGCAACTCACCTTTTATTTTATTTCATTTCTTTATTTTGCTTATATGAATAGAATAAGAAGTCACTTTTCACATTAAATGATGCCAACTTGAAGAAAAATTAAATTACTAAATCACATACTCCTGATAACTGAGTTTTAATGGAAATAAGGAAAGTAATTTACAACTCTAAAAGTATAAGTGACTACAATTATAACCAATTCATCTTTTCAAACTCTGTAAAGGTTTGGATCAACAGATCAGTGGATAATTACAGGAAATGGTGATCACATTAGAAAGAACAAAGTGAAGACAGTCACAAATTAGATTTGAGGTGGTTAAAGGACAGATGCTAGAAGAGAATCGTTGCAGGGAAATGGAGAGAATTCAGACCCAGGACTCAGCAAAGAATGGATATTCAACCATGCCTTTAAGGTCTGCTGTCTGTGTGCCCATAATCCCATCCCTAACTACAATGAAATGAAGTTTATTCACCTGTAAAATGGGGAAATTGACTGAAAAAAACCTGTCAAATGATTTTTTGTATCTAATCAGAAAATGTGCTCTCTTTCTCTGTCTGTCTCTCTCATACATATACATGTACATGCATATACATATACACAAATATGCACATATACACATATATGTACATATACACATATACACACATATAGACATAGAGATAGACATAGGCATAGACATATTTTAAGGCCACATCATATAATAAGACTGAGCAGTGGACTTAGAATCTATGTGACCTGATGGAATTCTGCCTTCTAACTCAGCTATGAATTAACCATGTGATTTTGGGCAAGTCATTAAAATTGTCTGAGGTTTAGTTTCTTCTCTGTAAAATTAGGGTATAATAACACATACTTCACAGAATTTTGAGGATCAAATAAAATTATAATTTTAAATTTTGTAGATGTATAGCATGATGGGCATATAAGCACATTATTATTACTACTATTGTTGTTATTCTATGTTGATAGAAGGAAAATAACAAATAAGAGACAATGAAACTTTGAGGGAAGGCTTTGGGTACCTAACCCTTCTCTTTGGTCACTGATTCAGCTCTCTATTATCTTTGTCCAATACCTCAAATGAAGTTAACCAAGTGATGCTTTTATGGAAACTTCATCTATATGAGACCAGATTTGAGCTCATAGAGCACAGGACAATGGGACTGTCACCTTCCTGTTACTAAGTGCTTGGTTGTTGTCCTTTGTTCTTGAAGAAGACCAAAATGACATCACTATATTAGAGTTGAGTTACGAGTCCAGCTGTGGCTGATCAGACCAATATGAGCTCAGAATGTTCTACTACCAGTCAAGCACAAAGAGTCCTTGTGAACATTTGAAGTGGATTCTCTGGATTTGCCCATCTCATATTTCTTTTGGGCTATTTCAATTCTCTTTGCTCATAGAGCTCATAGAGCATCTTTTCTGATGAGGGCACACCATGCTGAGCAGTCCTGTGCTAGTGTCTCCCATGCCACACAATCAATTCCAAAGCTCTTAGGAGAGATCTTGAATGTCCTTGCATCACTTCTTCTGACCCACATGTGAGCACTTGACCTGTGTGGGTTATTCTTCTATTTAATGTAGTCTCAGATTTAATTAGCTGTTTTGGCTGAGACATCGCATTATTGATACCTATTGAACTCTCAGTGTACTGTGACCTCTTTATATATTTTCAGTCATAAATAGAGTAATAGTTCACACAGATCTAAGAAGTCATCTAATCTAACTCTCTCATTTTACAAATGAATAAATTAATCAAAAAGAAGGTAAGTAACTTGGCAAAGATCATGAATCAATATTTGAAATCAGGACTTTGGACACCAAATCCAAAACTGTTTGCAGTACATCATGAGATGAAATGCTATCTACCTACAGTTTCCCCATATTCTGTGAAGTTCATTTAAACAAAAGTACATGATGTTACTTTTGGTTTGCTTTGTGTTTTGACTGGACCTGCTACTTTATTAGTATAAAGAATTTCCAATGAGAAAACTTTTTTTGAACTAACTTAAGTCCACAACTACTATGAAACATGTAGTCCTAAAAAAATTACCTCAGGTTCATAGAAGTCATGTGACTCACCCAGGATCACTGTGCCTGTAAAAGGCAAGGAATGAATTCAGAACTTAGATTTTGAAAGATGGCTTTCTAGAAACATCTAGGTGGTGAAGTGGATACTGTCTGGACTAGAGTCAGGAAGACCTTAGTTTAAATTCAGCCTTAGATAATCACTAGCTATATGACCTTGGGCAAGTCACTAAACTTCTATTTGCCTAGGTTTCTTCAACTACAAAATTGGGATAACAATACTAACTACCTCCCAGCACTACTGTGACAATAAAAAGACAAAATAATGGCAAAGTGCTTTGCAAAGTGTCTGTAACAATAAATGCAATATAAATATTAACATTTGTTGTTATTATGGCAAGTGCTACACAAATTTAGCTATTATTGTTGTTGTCATTATTATTTTCATTCTATCCACCAAACATACTGCTTCTCCATTTTACATTTATGCCTATTAAATTTCATCTTCATAAATTCATCCCAATTCCCTGGTCTATTGAGATTATCAGGCCTAGTGAACTTTACTAGATTTCTGTCATCTGCAAATTTGATGGGATATCCTCTGAGCCTTTTTGTAAACCTTTGAAAAGTTTACTTTGACCAAGCCAAGCACAAAGTACAAAAGCCTTCCACAGAAAACCCAGCAAGTTGACATTGATCCTCATTCATGATAACAATTTAGGTTTAGCTAGACAAACAATTTTGAGTCCATCTAGCTGTACTCCCATTTAGTGCACTTTTCTCCAACATATACACAAGAAGAGCAAAAGAGGTTTTGTCAAATGTTTTATTAAAATATTGATAGGATACAAGAAATTTATCCTCCTAAATTACCAGTCAACTAGTCCGAAAATTAAATTTATTTTACATTGCCCGTTCTTGATGAAACCATGCTGAACCTTTGAGATCATCGCTTCCTTTTCTGGATGCTCCATTAGCATCCTATTAATAATATATTCTAGAATTTTACCAGTTAACAAAGTCAGTTTTATCTCCATATACTTTACATTCTTCATCCCTTTTCCTTTTTTTGAAAACTGATACATTTCTTACCTATTTTGGCTTTCCACAGTATTTTAGAGATCACAGTGTCTCAGCACTCATAATCACCAATTCTTTCAGAACCCTGAGTTGTAATTCATTTGGTCCTGGTGGCTTTTGCTCATCAAGGGCATCTAAGTTCAACAACTGGAGAACAGTTGAATAAGTTTTGACATATGATTGTGATGGAATGCTACTGTGCTATAAGAAATGATGAGCTCGATGATTTTAGAAATCCATGGAAAGACTTGCACTAAATAGCGAAGCGCGCAGTGAGCATAAACAAGAGAATGTTGTTTGTGTACAGTAATGGCAATATGGTTTTAAAAACGACTTTGATCAAATAAATTATTTTGACTATGATAAATACCCAAATTAACTTTAAGTGGCATCTAGATGCTTTTTATCCTTCTACGCTTCTTTTGGATAGTCAATCACTATTAGGATTTCTGATTCTTTCCTTAACCATGAAAACATCATATATCCTAGACCTCAAAGAATAGAATGAATCTTCATATTTGGAAGAGAATTGGAGGTAAATGTTGCCAGCTATTTATTTCTAAGCCCAAAATAGCTAATCAATAGTAGACAAGAAGATATGGAACTATATTATACCATACAGATATTAGGACAGCAAGGCAAACAGTAGGGGAAAATTAACAAAGAGAAATTATAAAACCATAATTGAAAATTAAGTTTGCAAATTTTCAAAATTTTGGCTCTGCCCCCAAAGTAAAGTCCTTTAGCGCTGTTTCATTTTGCCTGTCCCAGTCTCATTTCTTTATTAACCTTCCGGGTCAATTACAGCATCCTAAATCACTGCATATTTTTTTTCTTTTCTCTGATTTTAATTATAGCCAGTATGATCTAGTTAGTGTTTTATTTAAGATTTTCAAAGGACTTTACACGTGTAACCTCACTTGATTTTCACAACAACCCTGTGAGGTAGGTGCTAATATCACCATTTTTCAGATGAGGAAATTGTGTCTGAGAGAGTTTAGTGGCATAACTATGTGGCTAGAAGAAAATGTCTGAGACAGGAGTTGAAATTGGGTTTGTACTATATGTCCATTGTGCCACATAGCCGTCAGGTATTAAGCAAAATGCAATAATCCGAATTATACCATAGAAAATAGCAAACCATGGGCAGATATAAATTAAGGACAAGAACTACTCTAACAATATGTACCCCCAACCTAAGGAAGATAGGAAAAGCTATAGCTTTGCAGAAAAAAAGGAGGAGTGAGGAAAAAAATATGATAGGACTGTAAATTAATATTTTAAATGCTCTTTTTTTTGGTTGGATGATCTCTTAAGACCCTATGGGGACACTTTTCTAATAGCATCTAAGAATATTTAGGAGGAAAAAATGTCTCTTTTGCCATGGTGAAAGTTCTATAACTACTTACTTGAAGCAGTGCTCTCCCAGACAATTCAGAATACGCTTCTTCAATGAATCTTACTTCACTTACTTAATTCTATGGAGAGACAGTAAGCATGGAATATGAACCTAGAGAGTACACGTAGGAAAGAGAAAGACTTGATTTTGCTTTTCAAGTGTCTAGTGACAATTGGAGTCTTGTTGACTTGAGTCTCCTCAAAAGAGATAAAGCAGAGTAATTTTAAAAGTCACTATAATTATCAGTAAAAATGTCAATTTTATTCTAGAAGAAATGCGTATGGGGTCTTCTGGATTACCCAAGGGCATATAGTTATTTAGTTTGGCTACACTAAAAGAAGACTTAATTGACTATCTTTCCAGATTTGTCAAGAGCTCTCATTCTTATAAGGGAATATTCAAGTTGTGATACAGTTTAATCTTACCACTGACAAAGATTATTGCTATATAGAATAGTAAAACCATAGGATCATATCTAAATCTAGAAGAAACCTTCGAGTCCATCTGCACCAACTCCCTCGTTTTATAAATGAGTATCAGTCATAATTGTCAAAACATGTATTAAGTGCTTACTAATTGCAATTCACATAGGAAAATGAGAACAGAGAAGTTAAATGACTTACTGGAAATAGGCTAATACTAAATAGTTGACATATATGTACTGCCTTACAGTTTACAAAGTACCTTCCTCACCAGAATTTTACCATCTTCATTTTTCAGATGATAAAATGGAAGCAGAAAAAAAAGCAAGAGAGAGAATAACTGACTTGCCAAAGGTCAGAGAATGATAAATCATAAGAGCAGACCTGGGGCTTCCGGGAATCTGCAGTTCCAACCTGAGGTCCAGAGATGATAAATAGTTTACCAAGGGTCACATAGTATGGAAGCAGCAGAGCCTAGATTCAAACCTAAGTCTCCAATTAATCAATGAGAATTCATTAATTGCCAACCATGTGCTTAATACTATGCTAATTATTGGAAAAGACAAAGTGAAATAGTCACTGCCTTCAAGGAGCTTACTCTCTATTGGGGGAGAGAACATGTTGCTACATGCAAAATAGATACAAGGTAGTTTGGTGGGGGAGTGGAGCAGAGGTGAAACAGGAAATGTTTAAACATACACACCCACATATGCAAAACACACTTTTAATTCTAATTTGCATTACCAACACTTTCTCATTGCCTTAAGTCCAGACAACCAATAAACAAGAAATCAAGAAATTCCTGATTTACAGCATTTACCAATCAGAGGTATAAATCCTTGGACTGAAAATTGAACAATTGGCTTTCACTCTCCCAAGGCAGTATGATCTTGTAAGAAAACCAGCAGCTATAGGTTAAGGATTGAAGCAAGGGCGCGCGCGCACACACACGTACACACACATACACACTTATGTACCTCATCTGAAATTCCCAACAACCCCATGAGGAGGTATTATGACTATTTCTCAGATGAGGAAAGTGAGGCTCAGAGAGGCTAAGCAATTTGTCCTGATCACACAGCCATTAAATATCAGAGGCCAGATTTAAACTCAGTTCGTCCTCACTCAAAATCTAAAACTCTGTCTCTATCTCTTTCTTGACTCTCTCTTGATTCTATCTCTCTCCATATAAACACATATCCACATAGAGTCAGTATAACTCTCTCTCTCTCTCTCTCTCTCTCTCTCTCTCTCTCTCTCTCTCTCTCCATATGTATATATACAATGTATGTTATTTGTGCATACGTATATTAGACATATACTGTTATTTTTAATGAATGTAAATAATTGAGCATGTTGTGTATTATTTCAATTTGAGGAAAAAATCAACATAGTAAGTACTCATTTGTCCACAATAGCAAACTCAAAACAGTTATCTTTTTATGATGCTTTTTTTCCTTAATACCATTCAATATAAACTTTGTTTTATAACTGATGAAGTGCAACTAAATCAATAATTCTTCTGACTGTCCTACTTATTTTGATGTTTGCTTCTATCAAAAAGGCATTATATTCCTTTTCTATAAGAACTAAAAATACAGCTAGACAAAAGGATTTTCTTTCTTTGAGTTTATGATCCATCTGGATTTTCCTTAATAAATGGTGATTAGAATTGGCAGAGAATTCTATCTATATAGCTTACTAGGGTTTCATGAAGTTGGTAATGGGAAATTAATACTTCTAAGTCCATTTTCCCTGTAGTATAGATTTAAACACGCAATCCCTGCAATGTGTTTTTATTCATACTAATAAATGCCAATTATTCAGATTTGTATATTATGTTATTTTATAAAGAACTGTACTTGCAAAAGTCCTGTCACATAGGTACTGCGAATATTTTTAATAGTTCTTAAGAAAAAAATTACTTGATCAAACCCTCTGGAAGTTAAAATGCATATACACAGTCACACGTAACCACTAGGTGCTGAATTTAAACTTGAACCTAGCTCTTCTGATTTCAGATTTGATGTTCTTTCAACTATGCCAATAGAGATAATAAAGTGATATTCTCTAAAAGAATAAGAAAATAATTTCAAATATCAACGGAAAAAGAATGTCAGGTACCTTTGTTAAAATGGAGACCTTTGTTGCCCCTTTTTTCCAGACACCTTTCAGGGATCCCTGTGTTGCTTCACATTACTTTCCTTGGACCTGGATCTGGACTGCTTGCCTGTGATTTCTTTGCTCCACAGACTTCCAAAAGGTGCCTTGCGTTGGGCCAAGGTTCAAGCTGTAACTTTGAGGTCTCTTCACTCAGAAAACGTCCCAAGGCACACCTTGTCGTCTGTGTTTCAGAACAACAATGGTGGCTGCCTCTATCTTTTACTCCATGGTTTTCTTAGGTGCCCTTGGGGCCTTTTCTAGAATCAGAACTACCCCAAATGCCAGGTCCTGCCATCTGTCTGTATTGTCCTACGGGATACCTTTGCCTGCTAGGAAACAGCCTCATTATCTGCTACAATTTTGAAGCAGTTCCATGAACAATACAATTCCCTGCTCCCCTCACGTAGCCTCTCTCCATCCACTGATCCTCTGCATGAACTAATTCCTCAGTGGTTAGCATATTCAAACCTTGTCATACTTTCTCAGTCTCAGTGATTCTATTCTGCCTATTCTACTCAAGTAAAAATAGCTAGTATTTATTGCACTTTAAGATTTGCAAAGCACTTTACAAATATTATCTCATTTGATCTTCAAATAACCGTGTGATGTACATGCAATTATTATCCACATTTTACAGATGAAGAGGCAACCAGAGGATGACTTGCCTGGAGTCACATAGCTAATAAACCTCTGAGGCTATATTTGAATTTAAGGCTTCCTGACTCCGGGTCAGGACTCTAATCCACTTAGTGCCTCATATATATCCTTTCTCATAGAACTTCTTGTCCCTCCCACTGTGCTCTGCAGTAAACAAACTTAGGTTCATTGTAACTTTGTTTTTTCTTTTCCCTGTCCTTCCATTTTCTGGCCCTCACTGAGACCTAGCTCTCTCCTAATAACAGAGTATCACTGTGCACCCTTTCCAGTACTGTTTGTACTTTTACTCAGACCCTTCATTAGTAATGGTAAATGACTGCAATACTCTTTATATTCCATTACATTCATATTAGGCAGGGGTGGGAAGGAGATTGTCAGCCAGGTACTGAAGGTACTGAAGGAAGGAGAGTGTTTTGAATATTGGCCGACAACAGCTATCAGAATTGTTACTATGTGTTAACATTAAATTGAATGAAACAAGGAAGGAGAGGATAGTGAGTGATGGTCATAGAGTGATAATCTGGAAATGGTACTAACACACAGACATATATCAAAGATATCCTTGGTGAAGATAGAAGAAGGAAACATCTTCATCAAGGATGTCCTTGATATATGTCTATATATTATTCTTATAAAAAATTTTGTTGAGATGAGACAATAAGATCATGAATTGGTAGATATTGATTTTTTATGTCTACCTTTTTTATTCCCTAATTTTGCCAATATTTTTTGTATCTTTGCTTTCCTTCTTTATTTCTGACATATTGAGAATGAACTCTCCAATATTATCAAAATCGTGGCACTTCTTATCCAAACCTCCACTGGGTATCCTTGGTGTAAACCAGCTTCTCTTCTCATCTTCATTTCCTTCAGTGCTGATTTCAGGCCCTCAGGAAGCAAATCTTAGAACTGTGATGTTACAGAACCAATGTGGTTTCTCCATTGCACCAGGCAGTGAAAGAAATTGCTGGAACATAATAATATTTTTTTAAAAAAAACTAGCACAAAATCTTTTGTAGAGTTTTTGTTTTTTGTTTGTTTTTTTTAAACTTTAGCACGTTATAAGTTATAGGGGGAAGGCAGCAGTAGCTATAAGTACTGTTATTACTAATTAAAAAGTAAAACAGCAAACAAGAGTCAAACAGTTTACCCATCTCATTTTAAAACTTGTTGCTCTTTTAAAAATTGATGTCGCTGATATAAAAAAACTAAGGTTTAATCATATATTTATTTAATATTCTTTTCTACATTCATTTCATCAATGAACAATTTAATAGTGAAGACAAAACTAAGGTTTGGTTATTCACTTACGGAAAATAGTGAAAAGCCTACAAAAATAGGCTTGTTGAAAGTATAAAAATATAAAGCTCAAGGATTAAACAGTAAATGCTAGGGGGAAGGCAGCCTTCATTAATTTAATTGACAACTGCTTGATGTGAATTCCAATTCAGTTATAACTTGAACTGTGTCTCTGTCAGAGATTGGGAACAAAAATGTTATAAATTTTAAACAATAGACGGCACATTTATTATTTGATTCTGCATTTAAAAATAAGATCTACAAGGTCTATCCAGGGAAAAAACAAAAGATATAACTTTTCTGAACAATGTTAAGTCTTGGAGCATTGAAAATGTTGATTCCAATGGAGTTAAAAGGAATATTCTTCCAAAACCCAGAACAAGAAAATAAGTTTTAAAAGCAAAACAAAACAAAACAAAACAAAACAAAAAACAACCTGCTTTTCCATGACTCAAAGAACAAGAATACTGATTCCCTAAGACTTTCTACTGCCTATTGATGTCAATGAAGACTTTTTTCACTTCATTCCCTGTCAGCTTTCAGGCATCCTAAAGCTGAGATACTAACTAGTTTAGCAAAGGTGTGACTTTTATTTAGTAAAGGAAAGAAACAGGAAACATTTGCCAACAAAAGATATGAATTAAATCTGGTGCAAGTTTTTTTTTCTTGTTATTTTGAGGTTTTTTTAGCTAGAAAAATTAAAGGGATCAAATTTTTTTAATTGACTTTGCTCTCATTTATCTTTGTGAATCATAGTAAATTGAAGATATTCTTCCTAATCATGTTTATTGGCTGTTTGGAGTGTTTGGGGTGTTCGGGAAGGACTAGCACCACTCTTGTGAGGCCTTTTAGGGGTGCACATCCACCTTTGGTGTCCACCTTCACCCAGCTCTCATCTGTGCTCCAAGAAGCATGTGCAACAGCCACATCCTGGTAAACTGTCATGGCAGATAGGCTAAACCAGGTCTGGGTGACAAAACATCCTCATATCTGTTGGTGAATTAATGACATGTCTACTCCAAGCATTTAAAGACTTTCCCCAGAGGCTAAATGTGAAAAATGTGTTCCAATGGCCATAAAGATGGCTGAAGCAGGTACCGTGGAACACTTAGAGCTTATTCAAGCATCGAAGACACCAAGATCATCCACTGCATGCTGAACCATCTCCAGTCTTCTTGAATTTGGTATTGCCACTGGACTTTGATAACTCAGGAAGATGAAGTGAGGAAGATGACTTTATGCAACTCTGCCCCACTTAAATCCAATTCATGTGCAAAATATCACCAATGATGTCATCGGTCCTCTGAAAAAATGAAGGATGGACAACACACCATTACCATGTTACTTTGTTTGCCAACCAGAAAAATCCCCATCCACTTCTCTGTTTGCATAAATTCAATCCATCATCTAAAGTGGTGCTTATATCCTACCTTCGCATGACAACTTCTCTATTTTATTCTATTTTGATTTCTTTCTTCCTTAAACTCATGTCATTTATTATATTGTAATTCATTGTTATCTAATTCCTATAAATATATTGAGTTTCTTTCCCCAGCTAAAATGTAAGGGATGAGATCATGTCTTACAGACTTTAATTCTGTAGAAAATGATGGACACATAGATGAGTAATTCATTTTTCAATTGGTGGGATCATAAATCAAAGCTAGAGAGGACTCGTATACTGATCTATTATTTTATCAGTGTAGAAAATTAATCCTAGAAAAGAAACAAATAAAAAATACTCCTAGGGATGATGTATATTTGCTTCTCCTAGAATGTATATAGTGCTAGATGAATTTATTTATATGTTTGAAATGATGATGGCATTGTGACAAAGTAGAAAAGGTCCTAGATTTAGTGTCAGAAGATCTGAGTTCAAATTGTGCCTATGTCTTTTTATATGCAGGCTATGTCATTATAAACTGCTTTTACCTTGGAAAATTCCCCGGAAGTCAGATCCCTTTTCCATAAAATGAGAGGTTTTAATTAGATGAACTCTGACCTTTCAGCTCTATTTTTTAATGTAATATTAGATACATACATCTTATGAGTTTTGCTGATAGCTGAGTTTTAGCTCTGACAAAAGGTGAATGCCCAAGTCTCACTAACATTGATGATTATAATTTATGTACTTAAAGTCTTCAAAGTCTTAGAGAGTGGCCCAAGTCACAGAGAAATTTAAGTACTTGCCCACTGTCATACTGCTAGTGTATATCAGAGGCAAGAATTAAACACAGGTCTTCCTAACTCCATGGCCAAGCTTCTATCTACTTTGCCAATTTGTCTTTCACTAAGGCAGTTGTCATTTTATGTTCATTCTATTAATGAGGAAACAATATAGTAAAATATAGTTTCCTTGTCACAATTAAGGAGAATACCTTTTGTCAAACATTCTTCATTTTGTTTCAATCTAGAGTTTGAAAATTTGAATGGCCTAAGTTAGGTGTGACCCCAAACAGGTTAGATAAATTGTTGTTTTGACTAAAGTTTAAAATCAACAGAATGGAAAAAAGACTTTTTTGACAGGCTCTTAACAACCCTCAAAAGGGTTATGTTTCATCACTAAAATAAATAATAACATAAGAAACAGAAAATATCAATAAATGCTTATTTTGAAAAAATGGTATTTCATTCCTTATTCTCCACAGAATTAAGTTTATTGTTTTTGTTTTGTTTTTCCCCTCAGTGTGAAATAATGAAGAGAAAAAATTTTCTAGTTACAAATAAAAATCTGTTATAAGTATTTGATACAAGATATTCTTCTTTGAAAAAAGAAAAACAACAGAAAAATGGCAGAATAAAGACTGGGAGGCACCTGAGCTCTCCCAGATTCCCATCCAAACAGTTTTAAAATATGCATCAAAATAAATTCTGGAATAACAGAACCCATAAAGAGATAGGGTAAAATATTTTTCTAGTCCAAGACATCTTGGAAAATCAACAGGAAAAGTTTGTCTCATTGGGTTGAAAATGGAATGCAATCCAGTGTAGATGGTGCCCTAGCAAGCCAGCAAGCCTAGCAAGCCTTGGGGGTGACTGAATCTGTAGTAGTGACATATAGAGCTCTCAGGTCAAAGACAGTAAAGTGACCAGACAACTGATCAGATGGAGATTAGAGGGGATACTTTACTGGCACTGGGTGCAGGACTCTGTTGCATTGTCCATACAGGGATCCAGGTCATAGGCCCAGGTGTAGGAGGAATACAAGCATATGGGGACGCTGGTCACAGTTCCAGGGCAGAAAAGAGCGCTTCTGGGGAGAGGATTCTAGGAAGATAGCCGAGTAGGTCAGAAAATTCCAAGCTCTCAAGATTTTTCCCCACAAAAGAGTTAAAATAGCACCTTAAAGCAAAGTATGAGTGGACACAAAGAGGAATAGGGGCACAGCCTGGGACTTCCTGGGACAATTTGAGAAGATCCCAAGAAAAATCTCAAGAAGAGGTTTGGTCCCGAAAAGAGGAAACACCTCCAGGCTAGGTTCCATTTTAACCACAAGCAGCAAGCCCCTTAAACAACAAGAGGGTTGTTAGTTGGTTTGAGAGGCTGCCTAGGGCTCAGCCACAGGAACTTTTCACCCCAGGATAGTGAGGGCAGTTGGGCATTTGAGCCCAGGAAGATTAAGGGAACCTCTGCTGACGAGGACCCAGACCTAGACCCAGACCCAGCTGTGCTGCAAAGAGCCCTGGGGGGGGGGGGGGAGAAGGAACCACCACACAACCGGTGAGTGCAGAAGCGGTGGGGGAGAAAGCTCCTGGCTGTAAGCACTTACAGGAGGTTGGAAGTTTGCCTTTGGTTCCAGGCTAGATTAGAGAACTGAAGATCTGGGGCAAGAGGGACCATCTCTCATACCCCAGGGCTAGAGGTGATTACAAAAATCTGGTTATTACCACAAAAAAAAAAATGTGTGGGCAAAGGAGAAAGAATCCAACCATAAAAACCTGTTATGGGAATAGAGATGACAGGGGCTCATCTTCAGAGGAGTTATACTGAAGTAAAGAAACCCTAAAAGAGTAATGTCAAATGGTCACTTGCCCAGAAAGAATTTACAGAAGATCTTAAAAAAAGACTTTAAAATCAAATGACAGAGAAGAAAAACTAAAAAAAAAAGAATAATCCAAGAAAAATATGAAGGTTATGAAAGGAAAGTTAACTAATTAGAATAGGAGATCCAGAATCTTAAGGAGGAAAATGACACCTTGAAAATTATAATTGGGCAAAGAGAAGCCATTGAAATGATAAGAGATCAAGAAATAATTAAACAAAACATGATTAATGAAAAAATAGAAGAGAAACTGAAACATCTTATAAGAAAAACAACAGATTTGGAAAACAGATCAAGAAGAGAAAATATAAAAATAATTGGACTAACTGAAAGTTATGATCAAAAAAAGAATCTTGATATAATACTACAAGAAATAATTAAAGAAAATTGTCTTGAAGCATTAGAACAAGGCAGGGAAGTAGAAATAGAAAAAAATCCATCAAACACCACTTAAAAGAATCCTATGAGGAAAACTCATAGGAATATCACAGTCAACTCCTGAAACCCTCAGCTTAAGGATAAAAAATTAAAAGCATCAAGATTAAAACAATTTAAATATGAAGGTGCCACAATCAGAATTGCACAAGACCTAGCAGCAGAGTCATTAAAGGACCACAGGTCTTTAACACAATATATCAAAGAGCAAAAGACCTGGGGCTCCAGATGAAAATATCATACCCTGCAAAGTTAAGTATTATTTTGAATGAGAAAATGAATATTTTATAAACTCTCAGACTTTCAAGACTTTGTTAAAAAAATCCTGAACTTAATAGAAAATTTGACATGCAAGAAACAAGAGAAACATAAAATATATACCAAAGACTAATTTTAAAGGATTCATGAAGACAGACTGTTTACCTTTCATATAATATAAAATATATGTCTAAGAGACTTACTAATAACTAGAGAGCTCATAAGAAAGATTGAGGTCAACCTGACTATGATATGAATGTAAAAAAAGTAAAACCATTTAGGAACAGCTAAAAAGAGTAGCTATTTTATACAAATGAGGTTCAAAAGGAAGAAAGGCTTCAGAGGAATTAGATGGGAGAGGAGGGCTGGTAGTTCTGGTAACCTACTTTTATCAAGAATAGGTTTAAGAGGAAACAATATATGTATATTTAGAAGAGTATAAATGTCTTCTAAATTTAGAAGAAATAAAATGGTAGGGGCATAGAATGGGGGGAGAGGACAAGGGAGGGATCTTTAGAGGGGACAATGAGGGAATAGGTAAAAGGGGGTATAGAAGGGTGTTTAGATTAATGGGAATGGGAGGATAGGAGAAGGATTCTTGGAGGGGGGAAGGCAAGTAAAAGGAGGGCAAGGTAGCAAGTAGAAGTAAAGTAGAGGAGGCAGGAGGGATAGGAAACAAGAGATATGTACAAACATAAAAACAAAGATCAAGAGTAAAATATATTTGGGAAAGTATATGTCTATATACGCATGTATATATGTATATGTGTATATCGAGAAACATATCTATTATTGTAGCCTTCTGGAAGGGTGGGGGGAGGGGAAAAGAACAAAGTAAAAAAGCACACAGCAGAGAAAAAAAGAAAATATAAGGAAACAAAGATGGACAATCCTCAGAACAAAGTGTATTATTTATTATACAGGCTTTCTTGAAAAGAAAATTTGTTACATATTTTGAATGCTTTCTTATGTTCTGCTATGTACATGACGTGCTTTTTGTCTTTCTTACTTTGTATTTAAGTTTCAATATTTAAGTTTATGATATATTTTTCTTTTCTTTATTCTGTATTTGTGTTCTAGTAAAATAAAATTCAATTAAAAAAAAAAAAAAGAAAAGGGTGCTTGCGGTCACTCACAGAGCAGAGCGAAGGCCAGGAGAGCAGTGATCACAAGTCTCCTTAGATCATACCATCTTGGAAGAAATGAAATTTCATGGGTCCCCAGAATTAGCTCTGAAAAGACTGGCGCAAAAACCTCAACTTTGGGACAATGCCCCTTCCATGCCAGGAGAAGGGCCCAATTTAACATAAAATTTAAAAAAAAAATAAGAAACAGGCTTGGAAAATGACCAAACAAAAAGAACATTACCATAGAAAGATATTACTGTGATAGGGAAGATCAAAACACAAATTCAGATGAAGACAGTGTTAAAACAGCTACATGCACACTGTCAAAGACAAAGACAAACTACTGTCAGACCCAAAAGCAACTCCTGGAAGACCTCAAAAAGGAATTTAAAAATCAAATAAGAGAGGTAGAGGAAAAAATTGAGAAAAGAAGTGAGAATGATACAAGAAAGTGTTTTTTAAAAGTCAGCAACTTAATAAAGGAATCATTAAAAAAAACAGAAAAAAAATCACTGAAGAAAGCAACTACTTAAATAGTAGAATTGGCCAAATGGAAAAGGAAGTACAAAAGTTTGTTAAAAAATAATTCCTTGAAAATTAGAATTAAGCAAGTAGAAGGTAATGAGAATCCATTAACAATAAAACAAAATCAAAAGAATGAAAAAATGAAAGAAAATGTGGAATATCTCATTAGAAAAAAATCAACCAGGAAAATAAATCAAGGAGAGATAGTTAGAAATCGCTAGACTATCTGAAAGCCATGATCAAAAAAGAGCATAGACATTATCTTTCAAGAAAGTATCAAGCAAAACTATGCTGATATCTTAGAGACAAAGGCTAAAATAGAAATTTAAATCTGCTGATCACCTCCTTAAAGAGATCCCAAAATGAAAGTTCCTAGAAATATTATATCCAATTCAAAAGCTTCCAAGACAAATACAAAATAGTTCAAGCAGCCAGAAAAATAAAATAAAATGAAGTGAAATAAAATAAAATAAAATATCAAGAAGTCACAGTCAGGATAACACAGAATTTAATAGCTTTTACATTAAAGGATCAAAGGGCTTAGAATATGATATTCTGGAGGGCAAAGGAGCTAGGATTGCAACTTAGAATCACCTACCCATCAAAATTGATTATAATTCTTCAAGGTGTGGGGGATAGGCATTTTACAAAATAATGGACTTTAAAATATTTCTGATGAAAAGACCAGAGTTGAACAAAAAATCGATTTCCAAACACAAGACTTAAGAACAGCATAGAAAGGTAAGCAAGACAGAGAAATCATAAGAGATTCAGTAGGGCTAAACTGTTTCTTCTTCTATATGGGAAAATGATATTTACCATTATTAGGGCAGTTCGAAGGAGTATACATAGAAAGAGAAAAAAGGTGTGAGTTGAATGTGATGTGATAATAATATAAGAAAAAGGATAAGAAAGAGAGAGGCACTAGGAATAGGGAGAATAGAGAGGGAGAATGGGGTAAATTTTCTCACAGAAAAGAGGCACAAAAGAGCTTTTATAGTGGATGGGAAGATGGTCAGGATGGGCAATGCTTAAACCTTACTCTGATCAGAATTGGCTGAGAGAATAACATATGCACTCAGTTGAGTATAGACATCTGTCTTTCCCTATAAGGAAGTAGGAGTGATGGGAAATAAGAGATGAGGGTGATGCTGATAGAAGGGAGGGCAGATTGGCAGATGGGGTAGTGAGAAGCAAAATATGTTGAAAGGAGAGAGAGAGAGAGAGAGAGAGAGAGAGAGAGAGAGAGAGAGAGAGAGAGAAAGGGAAAACAGAGGGGAAACAGGATGAAGGGAAATACACAGCAGTGACCTGTGAATGTGATTAGGATGAACTCCTCTATAAAACAGGAGCAGATAGAAGAGTGGATTAAAAAAAAATCACAATTTAAAATATGTTGTTCATAGGAAACAAACAAAGCTGAGAGACATACGCAGAGTAAATGGGAGGAGCTAAAGCATAATATATTAGCCTTCAATTGAAGTTTAAAAAAAGCATGGATAGCAATCATGATCTCAGACAAAGTAAAAGCAAAAAATAGGTCTAATTAAAAGAAATAAACAAGAAAATTATATCTTGCTAAAAAGTACTGTAGATAATGAAATGATATCAGTATTAAATTTATAAATGGCATAGCATCCAAATTCTTAAAGAAAAAGTTGAAAGAATTATAGGAGGAAATAGACAATAAAACTACAATAATGAGGACCTCAACATTCTTATCTTAAAAAGAGATAAATCTAACTTTTAAAAAAAAGAAAGAAGTTAAGAAGACAAATAGAATTTTAGAAAAGTTAGATATGGGGGAAGCTAGGTTGCACAGTGAGTAGAGCACTGGCCCTCGAGTCAGGAGGACCTGAGTTCAAATTTGGCCTCAGACTCTTGACACACCTTACTAACTGTGTGACCTTAGGCAAGTCTCTTAACCCCAATTGCCCTCTCCTCCTTCCTCCAAAAAAAAAGTCAGATGTGATAGATCTTTGAAGAAAACTGAATGGGAATAGAAAGGAATATACCTTTTTTATTCAGTGATCCATGGCACCTACAAAAAAAAAACAGACTATGTATTAAACCATAAAAACCTCTCAGCCAAATGCAGAATGAAAGAAATATTAAATGCATCCTTTTCAGATCATAATGCAATAAAATTATTTTCAATAAAGGTGCTATGGAAACATAGATTAAAATTAATTGGAAATTAATCTAAAAATAAGTGGGTCAAAGAAGAAATTATAGAAAGAATCAATAATTTCACTAAAGAGAAATTCAAGAGTGAGACAACATACCAAAATCATGGGATGCAGCCAAAGCAATACATAGGGGAAAATTTATATCTCTAAACACTTACATCAATAAAATAGAGAAAGAACGAATCAAAGAATTGGGCATGCAGCTAAAAAAAAAAAACAAAAGAAACAAAATGCAAACCAAAACCAGAAAAAAAAAACAAATTAAAAATCTCCTATTAAACACCAAATTGGAAATCCTGAAAATCAAAGGAGAGATTAATAAAATAGAAAGTAAGAAAACCATTGGACTAATGAATAAAACTAAGAGCTGGTTTGATAGGGGTGGTGGTGGGGGGGAATGACAGTAAAACAGATAAACCAGTGGTTAATTTGATTTTTTTTTAAATAAAAAACCCAAATTACCAGTATCAAAAAAATTTTAAATAGATGAAATTAAAACAATTATAAGGAATTATTTTGCCCAATTGTATGCCAGTAAATATAACAATCTAAGTATAAAGGATGAATATTTACAAAATTATAAGGTGCCCAGATTAACAGAAGAAGAAATAGAATACTCGAATAACCCTATCTTAGGGGGAGAAAACAGAATTTGAACAAGACATCAGTGAACTCCCTAAGGGGGTAAAAATGCAAATAAAAAAACCCAACAACACCAATACAAAGGACCAGATGGATTTGCAAGAGAATTCTACCAAATATTTAAAGAAAAACTAATTCCAATACTATACAAATTATTTGGAAAATTAAAGGACACAAAAGGGGTCCTACCAAATTCCTTTTACAACATCTATCTGGTCCTGATACCTCTGCCAGAGTGAAAACAGAGAAAGAAAACTATAAACCAATTTCCAAAATGAATGTTGTTGCAAAATTTATAAATAAAATACCAGCAAGGAAATTATAGCAATTTATCACAAAGAACATACACAGTGATCAAGTGGGATTTATGCCAGGAATGCAGAGATAGGTGAATATTGGGAAAACTATCGACATGATTAACCATATCAATAATTAAATAAAAAAATCATATGATTATCTCACTGAATTCAGAGAAACATTTTTTTTTACAAACTACAACACTCATTCCTATTAAAAACACTAGAAAGTATAGGAATAAATGGAACTTTCCTTAAAATGATAAGTAGTATCTATCTAAAACCATCAGCAAGCATTGTTTTTATAGGGGTGAGCTAGAAGCTTTCCCAATAAGATCAGAGGTGAAAAAAGGGATGACTATTACATGATACTATTCTAGAAATGCTAGCTATAGCAAGAAGAGAAGAAAAAGAAACTAAATGAATCAGAATAGACAATGAGGAAACAAAACGATCACTTTTTTGCAGATGATATGATGGTATACTTAGAGAATCCCATAGAATTACATATTTAGTTTTGTTTTTCTTTGCTGTTTACTTTTTTATGCTTCTCTTGAGTCTTTTGCTTGAAGATCAAATATGCTGTTAAGCTCTGGAAAGTTTGAAAGTCCCATATTTCAGTGAATGTCCATTTTTTTCCCTGAAAGAGTATGCTCAATTTTGCTGAGTAGTTAATTCTTGGTTATAATCCAAACTTCTTTGGCTTTTGGAATAGCATATCCCAAGCCCTTTTATCCTTTAATATACAAGCTGCTAAATCCTGTGTAATCCTGACTGTGGCTCCTTGATATTTTAATTATTTCTTTCTGGCTACTTGCAGTATTTTCTCCTTGACCCAATAGTTCCGTAATTTGGCTACAGTACTTCTTGGAGTTTTCATTTGAGGATCTCATTCAGGAGGTGAGTTTTGGATTCTTTCAATGACATTTGCCTCCCTGGCTCTAAGATATCAGGGCAATTTTTCTTGACAATTTCTTGAGAGATGCTGTCCAGGCTCCTTTTTTTAAATTTTTTAAGAAATTATTTTTTGGAGCCAAGATGGTGGCTGGAAAGCAGGGACTTGTGTGAGCTCCCTGCCGGGTCCCTCCAAAAACCTATAAAAATGGATCTGAACAAATTCTAGAACTGCAGAACCCACAAAATGGCAGAGGGAAGCAAGGATCCAGCCCAGGACAGCCTGGATGGTCACTGGATGAGGTCTATCACTCGTGGAATGGAGGGGAGTGGAGTCCAGTGCCAGCAGCGGCAGGACCAACCAGACCAGGAGCCAGGCAGAACAAGCCCTAGCGCCCTGAATCAGTGAGCTGTGGCAGTTACCAGACTTCTCAACCCAAAAACACCAAAGACAGCAGAGAAGGTTAGTGGGAAAAGCTTCGGGGGACAGAGTGAAAAGAGTTTGCAGTACAGCTGCAGTTACTTCTGGCCCCAGGCCCACCTGGTGGGAGGAAGTAAGTGATGGATCAGAGCAGGAGTGCAGAGCATGCTTAAGATTTTCTTCAGGTCTGGATTGGTGGTTCTTGTGGGAGGAGGAGTGCTGGTGTGGCAGAGCTGGCTGTATAGAAATTGCTCTGAAATCAACAGCACATCCCCTCCAACTTAGAACAAAGTACTCTTTACACTGCAAGCAGTCATATATACGCTGCTGAAAAACTCAAGGGTCAAGTAAGTTTGCTGGGAATATGGCCAGGCAGGGAAAACACACTCAGATTCAGTCTCAGACCTTGGAATCTTTC
>CM053626.1:101456923-101483602 GCA_028646595.1 Phalanger gymnotis | reverse complement strand
AATAAGATGCACAGGCAATGGGGCGTAGAGATTTATCTTGCCCTACAAGAAATGAAGGGAAAGGGGGATGGGAGGGGAATGGGGGGACGGAGGGGAGGGCAGACTGGGGAACAGGGCAACCAGAGTGTATGCCATCTTGGAGTGGGGGGGGGTGGAAATGGGGAGAAAATCTGTAATTCAAACGCATGTGAAAATCAATGCTGAAAACTAAACATATTAAAAATAAATTTAAAAAAAAGAAAAAAAAGAATATATTATGGGAATTGATGAAAAAAAATGTTAAGGAAGGTGACTCAACATTTCCAGATCTCAAACTGTATTACAAAGCAGTAATCATCAAAACAATCTGGTACTGGCTAAGAAATAGAGTAACATATCAGTGTAATAGATTAGGTACACAATTTGTAGTAGAAAAATTCCATAGTAATCTATTGTTAGATAAACACAAAGATCCCAGCTTTTAGGACAAGAATTCACTATTTGACAAAAACTGCTGGGAACACTGGAAAGCAGTTTGGCAAAAAAACCTAGGTGTGGACTCACATCTCATATTCTCTACCAAGATGAGGTTAAAATGGTTACATAATTTAGACAAAACAAGGGTGATATAAAAAGCAAATTAGGGGAGAATGGAAAATTTTATCTGTCAGATATATTTATAAAGGAATAATTAATGACCCAGCAAAGAGAGAGAGCATTATGGAATATAGAATGGATACTAAATATATTAAATATAAAAGGTTTTGCAGGAACAAAACTAATGCAGTCAAAATTAGGAGAAAAGTAGAAAACTAGGGAAACAGCAACTTTCTCTGATAAAGCCTTCATTTCTCAAATATATAGAAAACTGTGGTGAGTTAAAGATGAAATAACTGACCAAATCAAGATTTGAGCTCCTGAGCATATCAATTTGTTAAGCAATGCATGCCAATCAAATAAACATTGGGAGAAGGCATCTTCAGCTTAAGCCCTGGACCCCAAATACAGGGGGAGACAGATTTTTATATGTTAAAAGCAAAAAAAAAATAGCCAAATATTAGATAATCCAACTTCTAATTGGAAGAAAGATTAGGGGCTTTCTGAGTTAAGAGGGGGAATGAATGAGTTTCAGGAGTTGGGAAAGAGAAGAGTATACAGGTATAATTCCCTGAAATCAGAAAAAGAGATGTCCCACTGCCCCCCATAAAAAATAAAACAGAAACAGAACAAGGAAATAGTAACTGAGTTGATCAGTACAGGGTCAGCTTTTAAATAAAATGATATTAATTGCTTGATATGCATAAATAAATATGAATTGCTTGATATGCATAAACCTGAGAAATCTCCTTCCAACAATTTTTGAATCTGACTTGGTTTCTGGTCACTATAACCTACACCCTTAGATAAGTGTCTCTAAGTAACAGGTGGAGGTGGTCCAGATTATCAACCATGCAAGGCTAGGTTCTAACAATGCAATGCAGTTTTCTCATAATTCCCATAATTGAACAGTTTTCTCACAAGACAGAAATTTGACTAAACCCATAATTGAATAGAAAAGGAACTGAGCTAGAGCCAGAATTATGTCACAAGATGGAGTCAGTGTGGTTTACTCAATTCTCATAATTCCCTCAGAAATGCATCAAATTTATTAGAATACAAGTCATTCCTCAATTGATAAATGGCCAAAGGATGTGAATAACCAGTTTTTAGAACAAATCAAAGCTATCTATAGTCTCTAAGTTACTATTGGTTATTGTTGGTGTTCAGTCATTTTTCAATCACATCTGACTCTTTGTGATCCCATTGGGGTTTTCTTGGGAAGGATACTGTAGTCGTTTCTCATTTTCTTCTTCATCTCATTTTACAATTGATGAAACTAAAACAAAAAAAAAAAGTTAAGTGACCTGCCCAGGGTCACATAACTAGTAATTGTCTGAGGCCAGCTTTTAACTCAGGAAGATGAGTCTTTCTGACTCCAGGTCCAGCACTCTATCCACTGTGCCACCTAGTTACCCTCACTATTAATTAGAAAAATATGCATTAAAACACCTCTGAGGTACCACCTCATACCTATCACATTGGCTGATATGACTGAAAAGGAAAATGGCAAATGTTGGAAGAGATGTGGAAAGATTGGTACAGTAATGCATTGTTGGTGGAGTTATGAACTGATCCAACCATTATGAATAAAAATTTGAAACTATGCCCAAAGGGCTATATAATTGTGTATATGTATTAGCCCAGCAATACCACTACTAGATCTATATTCCAGAGAGATGAAAAAAGACAAAGAAAAGGACTTACAGGTCTTTTTGTAGCAGCTCTTTTTTGTGGTGGCAAACAATCAGAAATTGAGGGGATGCCCATCCCATGAATGACTAAATAAGTTGTAGTATATGATTGTAATGGAATACTATTGAGTTATAAGAAGTAATGTTCAGGATGCTTTCAGAAAAACCTGAGAAGACTTATATGAACTGATGCAAAGTGAAATAAGCAATGCCAAGGGATCATTGTTCACAGTAACAACAATGTTGTGTGATGGTCAGCTGTAAATGACTTTGTTATTCTCAGCAATACAACGATCCAAGACAATTTCTAACAGATTATGATAAAAAAAATGCTATCCACCTCCAGAAAAAGAATTGATGGTGTCTGAATGCAGTATTTTTGTTTTGGGGTATGTTTTTTTTTTCTTTCAGAACATGACTAATAAAGAAATATGTTTTGCATGACTGAACATGTATAATCTATTTCAAATTGCTTGTTTTCTTGAGGAATTGGGAGGGAAAGAGAGAGATAAATTGAGACTCAATTTTTTAAATGTTAAAATTATTTTTACACTAATTTGAAAACAATAAAAATTTTCACTTGCTAATAGTTGAGTTTTAGCTCTGACAAAGACTGTATCCCCAAATTTCACAAAAATTTTATGACTATAATTATAATATTTAAAGACTCCAAAGTGACATCTAGGTTTTGGTTTTTTATTGTTTTTTTTTCTTTTTCTTGTTTTGTTTTGTCTGAATGCTTTCAATCAGCAATCTTTGAGTCTAGAATCCATTTAGGTAATTTCCTTTTTTTTTCTTGAGGAGGGCTTGCTAGGTGGCACAGTGCCAGGCATGGAGTCAGGAAGACTCTTCTTCCTGAGTTAAAAGCTGGCCTCAGACACTTACTAGCTATGTGACCTTAGATGAATCACTTAATCCTGTTTGCTTTATTTTCGACATCTGTAAAAAATGAGCTGGAGAATGAAATTGTTTTTCTATGTCATTTGAAAAAATCAAATATAAAAACTTTTACTTGCTAACAGGTGAGTTTTAGCTCTAACAAAGAATTTATTTTGAAGTTTCACAAATGTTGATGCCTATAATTAACATATTTAAAAGTTTCACAGTGACACCTGGTTATTTTTTTTTTGCTTTTAACTAGCAGTCTTTGAGTCTTGAATTTAGTAAGATCTTTGCCTTTTTAAAAATAAAAGTTCTCCCTATATCAAAGTTCTGTCCCTCAAATAAATGTATTTAATTTTTGTAAAATGTTAGTTACTTATATGTTCCAGCTTTTTGAGAATATTTTATACCATGTATCTCTGAAGCGCATTATATAACTTTTTTCCCCCATCACTTCCCCATTCTGAGTTTTACTGAAGGAACTATTAAACGCTTGCATTCTCTAAGCTCAAACCCACTGAAACATGGTATGAGTTGATCTAGTAGTATTGGGATCATAAAGAGCCTGACTGGTTTAAAATTTTGTTGTGTATAGTTGGGACTTGATTTTACTTTCAAGATGTTTCTTTACTGCGTGACAAAATGTTACTCTTATAAGCGGTTTTCCACATCTGTTATGAAACAGAAACACAAATTCCTTTGGGAATCTTCCTCTGGAGAGTAGGTTGTGAGAGAAAAGAGCTCTCTCTTCCCCGGTGCCTTCTGTGACCCCAATTCTAAAGTAATAATCTAATACAGGAGACAGATAACCACATTTCTATTATAACATTTTGGAGGCCACTACTGATTTAAAATATTCAGCATGTAGATTTTGGACATATGACTGTAAATTAGACTCTCTCACCTCCCTGTACAATCATTTGAGTTCTCTAAACTTTTTGACTATTTCATAACAATGCTTAAACCTCATTTATAAAAGCTTAATTTCCATCAAAATCTTTTAAACAAGGTTATAAAACAAAAGCTATACAAATTACAGTACAGATCTGAAAGTTATTCAGATACAGACTATTTGAAGAAACTCTCCTATTCAAGGAAAGCCATAGATGCATCGCATCTACCTTGATCATATTTATTTAATATCATATGACTTTAATTATAATCAATAAAAATCATGTTTTCTACACGTATGCTTTGTAACATTTGTTTTCGAGGTTATTTTCACAACATAGTTACCTAGCTCATTTGCACCACCTAGGTAGAATCTGAATATGTCAACATCTTATATTTTCCTACTATCCTTGAACACTTTGGGGTTTTTTAAGGCATCAAATAAAAATTAGGTTTACTTACGAAGTAAAAGATCAAAAAAAGGTCTTGTACCTGAGTTCATGGAGAGTCAATAAATCTTTCCCCCTTCTATGACCACCATCCTATAACCCTATAAATTCCCTGTAACTCTCAGTACATTTTTTGACGAGCTCCATTATGAAAGAACAAAAGGTTTGCTCCTAGAGAACTGCCTCCCTGTCTCCTCTCCCCTTCCCCTGCCAACACTTCTCATCTCTTATCATCATCATTTTACTTCTGGCATTTTTCTACCTCTTTGCCTTCAGTTTTCCCCATTTTTGCAGACATTGTGTTAGTTTCCTCCAAGGTCAAATTTTCTCAAGCAGCAGACCAATTAGAACATTTACAGTTGTGAATAAACTGATAGATTTAAATTTATTTTACCCTTTGCAAGACAAATAGTTCCAGGCTCTGAAATGTCCTATTATTTTATATCTGGCTCTTTTAATCCCTTCATATACCAAAAATAGTTTCCTCAGATTTTCCAGAGATACTGTCTGAAACTTCCTTTGATTTACTTTGTATATATGCTATACACACATAATTGTTTACAAGTTTTCTCTCCTGGTAATTTATTCCTTGAGAACATGGGCTTTCTTTTTACTCCCCAGCATTTGGAATAGTGTTTGACACAAAGTTAGGACTGAATAAATGGTTGTTGACTTGACTGGCTTCTCATGCTACTAAATCAAGTCAATATTTTCCACTTCTGGCTAGCTTAGAGTGAATGTCTCATGTTTATTCCTGTAGTCCCCTACTGCCTGGTCAATGTACCTCCATTAATTTAGCACTACTCCATGTTTTTGGAGAGTTTGAAAAGTTCTCAAACCCTTCATTTGTGTTTAACCTTCTACCTTCTACCAGGGCATCTAGGCCAGGTTATACAAATTTTCTGGGCTGTTTTACAAAGAGAGAGTTCTGTAGCAGTTCCCAGAAGTGGCATCTGTGATAAAGAACAACCCTGAACTGAAGGGAAGATTCATGTCCCTGACATATATTGATTTATAATGCATATATCTTATTGTGCTAGATGAAACATAAAGTGGGTGCTATCCTTAATCATATATTCCAGTTTTAAACCTGACTCCAATTCAACTCTACACTAATTGTTCATATAGATTTTCCTTCAGAAATGTCTCTTTTGTCTATGACATTTTACTGGTAGAAGTTACCAATTTTTTTTTTTTTAGCCAGTAACATTGTAAGGGAGCAATGATCTAACCGAATCTAACCACTGCTATATCTTTTAAATTGCTTTGGTTGTCTACACAGCTACCACCTAGAATGACCATGAAATATTGATCATATTTGAACATTACTTCTCCTTAACATATTCCTTTTCAGATCACAGCTGGAGCATTGTGCTTGGGTCTAGTTAGTATATTTTAGGGAAGACATTGCCCAGTAGCAACACATTCAGAGAAAGATGACCAACATGAGGGCCCTGCCTGCTCTGCCATTTAAGGATTGGTTGAAAGAAATGAGATTTTTTAGCCTGATGAAGAGAAGACTTAGGAATCTATAGTGTAGATTCTCTTTCTCCAGTCGATTAAAGCAAACAGAGGTTAAGTGATTTGCACAGAGTTGCACAGTTAATGAAACTTGTTCTACTTTGTCCCAGAGGGTAGAACTAGGAGCAATCAGTGGGAGTAGCAAAGGAAGCATATTTTAGAAAGAAAAATGGTAATAATTAGAGCTGGCCAAAGAGGAATGACTCATATCTGAAGGTAGTGAATTCTCCATTGCTTTAATAGAACCAGGAGAAACTTGTAGAAAATAATATAGAGGGGATTCTTGTTATAACATAGAGTAGTCTAAATAAAATTCAATGCCCCTTCCAAATCTGAACTTTCATGATTACATGAAATTTGGAGAATCCCCTAGGATTTTTGTTTGAAGGGTTCAGTGCCTCAGCTTAGGAATTATGTGGCTTTTCCAGGAGTGCCCACAGTAGAGTCAAAATAGCATTAAGGAGAATCAGGAATTGATCTGACAACGAGTATGGTAACCCAACTTTCTGGCTCAGCACTGGGTGAGCCATTGTTAAAATTTTATTAGCCGACAACAAAAGGTGAAGTGTGATGTGAGAGAGGAGACAGTGTAGGGGAAAACAGCCATAGGGCAAAGGATGATCCAACCTTGGATACAATTATGCTCAAAGAAAGGGTATTGTCCCCCCAGAAAATCTGTCTCATAGCTTCACAGGTGCTGTGTTGATATAGAAAGATTATTTTGCTGAGGGAAACCTGAAATTGTGTGTGAGAGAGAGAGAGTAAGTTTATTTGACATAGCTTTGACTAGCAGAGGCACCTGGCATAAAGACAATGATCTGCGGACCACCATGGGGGAGAATTCTCTCCCGTCTGGGGTAGTGGTGCCTTGTAGAAAACTCAATTGTCTCACTCATACTAAAGATCTTGAGAGGGCTTCAAGTAACAGTGGTATGCTAGACCTGGAAATATTTCTGGCTTTTTCATATTCAGATATAGCCAGCCCAAAGCTTCAGAGGGTCTCTGGAATACTCCCTTATACTTTCAAACTAGTATCATTCATTGCCTGGTTTGTACATGTAGTATTTAAGATAAAAATGAGCAATTCATGTAGTGATTTTCAAGACTCCAAAAGTCCTCTCAGTATTTAAGGATATGAGCCACTGGCTGCCAGGTTAAAAAATAGCTACTAGGTATTGTGTTTCCTCTTCCAGTTGAAGGCTGACTAGAAAATCTGAAATGAATTCAAGTGAACTTTTGGCAGCATCTGAAACAATTTCCTAATGTGATCAGCAATCTGTCGAATGAAGTGACTTCTCCGTGTAATAACTTGTATTGGTCTCATAAAGATAATAAGGTCAACCTGGACAATGAGGACACATATTTCCATACATTTGACTAATGGTTCTCAGCTTGTCATTTCTGCTTCTTCCTTTTCTCCATTTCATGTTGACAGTGAAAGTATTAAAAAATCTCACCCCTTATATATCTCCTCTACATAAATTCCTATACTACAAGGTATTCCAAAATCTGGACACATAGGCAAAAATGCATATTTTCAAGAAATGAAATGAATGAAATTTTCAATGACATTTTATTTAATTGGAATATTAACAAATAACATCTTCAATATGATTTCCATCATTTGTGATACAAAGGTTGATTCGCCTTGCAAGATTCAGGTGAACTGGATGCAATAACTCCACATTGCCGTCAATTTTAGCACATTCAATCTTTATGCATTCAATCAAGTGTGTTGCATCTGTGATTTTCATTGAGTACACATTCTCTGTTAGCATAACCCAGAGGAAGAAGTCAAGGGGGCTAAGGTCTGTTACTATTCCAAATATTTCAAAATATGCACTTTTGCCTATGTGTCCAGACTTTAGGAATACCCTGTATATTCTCAGTAAAAGCCATGTACTGTTTCATCTTTTAAAAGTTTTTCTGAAGATCATGTTTTAAGGAAACTTCTCTGACTTATTATAAAGTATATTCATTACAAATCAATTAAACAACTGTGAATTATTTCCTTCGTAAAATACAATGTGTTAGATGATAAAGATGATAAAGATACTAAAATACAGTGACAACAACAACAAAAACCCTGAAATAGTTCCTGTTCTTAAAAAGCTCACATCTCTAAGAGGATACAATATGCATATAGATAAACATATAAAATAACACATGTATAAAATTATACTAACACTTGGGAAGTATCTCATGCAAGGGGTATTATCTGAGCTTTGCATTGAAGAAAACTAGGCATTCTACAAATTAGAGGTGAGGAGGGGTGAATTCAACATATAGAGAACAACCCAAGGAAAAAAAAAAACAAAGTGGCAGGGAATGGACAATTAAGCATCTGTCCAATAGACTATCTTTTTTCAATTCTCTTTTATTTTTTTATTTTTTTTTTAGCAGTATCTAGTTTATTTATGCCTGTGGAAAGGTAGACATCACAGGACACACACCCTTCAGGAGTGGAGTGCCCGCCATTTATCCAAGGGGCCCCGTCTGGGGATGTACTTAACCCCAGAGCCATCAGGAATGAGTCACTTCCCAGCTATCATATCCTCAAACTCATCAGCATTAGACTTGGTGAAACCCCATTTCTTGGAGATTTGCATCTTCTGGCGGCCAGGGAACTTGAACTTGGCTCTCCGCAAAGCTTCAATCACGTTCTTTGTTCTGAACCTTGGTTCGAATCGACATGATAACTTGGCCAATGTGTACACGGGCTACAGTGCCCTGGGGCTTCCCAAAAGCTCCCCGCATGCCAGTATGGAGCCTATCAGCCCCAGCACATGACAACATCTTATTGATGCGGATGACATGAAATGGATGTAGCTGCACACTAATATGAAAGCCATCCTTGCCACAACTCTTCACCATGTACTTGTTGGCACAGATCCGAGCGGCTTCTAAGGCTTCAGATGACAGCTGTTCATATTCATCTGACACCATGTGGCCGCACAATGGAAATTCATCCACTTTTGCTTTCTTTCTACCAAGATCAAAGATTCGTATCTTGGCATCAGGAACTCCCCTGCAGAAACGGGACTTTGGGTACGGCTTATTTTTACAGTACCTATAAACAGCGGGCGGGACTACGGCCCATGGCGTGGGCGCCAGCAGGGACTGGGTGTCTGCAAGGAGAGAACGGAAACAAGGGCGTCTGTCGGGGTCGGGGTTGGGGTCGGGGTCGGGGTCGGAGCCGGGACCGGACCACGGGGCTGGGCCGCGGCAGAAACACTGAGCGTATAGCCACACCAGCAGACACACTCACCTCGCCGCAGGGAAAGGCAATTCTCTTTTATCTTGAGGAAGATTTTGTCAATGGGTAAACCACAATAAATCCATGCTTGCTTCACCTGAGCAATGCCAAAATTGCTCATGTTTGCTATTGTATATTTAAATACAAGATACGGAAGAAATACATTTGCTATTATGCAGTGAAATTTTAGGTATATGATTTGTCGCCTCACCTAGATAGAGGTTTATTTTTTGCAGAGTGAGCACCAGAATTATCTAAAGAAAAAAATTCTCTTAAAGAAATATTAAATCTGATCAAGCATTTAGTTGAAATACCAAATTTATATTCCTGAAAGCATCAAAAAGATCATTTTGAGCTGAAAAAAATTAAGGTCAGCTCATTCAAAGTCGTCATTTTGATCGTTAAAGAATTTTAGTACACACTATACAATAAGACAACTGATTTGAAAAGGATTGTATCTTTACGGCCTACTTGACTAAGTTAACTACAGAATTATCCATACATATTGAATCAATTGATGAGTTATAGGTATTTATTTAATACTTTTGACAAGTTGAATTCCAACTAAACAATATATAAAATAGACTGTTGTCCTAGCCCTTGTTATTTTTTTAAACATGTTTAAATAACTTTATAGAGTTGGAATATTAATTGGAAGCATGACCTTCAGACATAGCAAATAAGAATGTAATTTAGAAACAGCTTTAGGAAAAAGATAACTAGCATGTTTGAATTCGAATGGCAGAGCTAGGAATGATGAGTGGGTACTCTCAGTGAGTCACTGGGAGGTAGATTTTACTTTAACGTAAGAAAAAAAAAACAAATTTCCTAACAATTAATAGTTAATAAAACATAGAATGGAAGAAAGACTTTCATCTTAAACTTTGAATCTTTAGCACTTATTAGTGAATCATTCAGTCAGTCACAAGCATTTACTAAGTGCTTATTCTATACCTGGCACTGCATTAAGTGCTAGGGATACAATTTAAGGGAAAAGAAAATTAGGTTTCTTACTAATAGGGAAGATACAACACATAAAAGGAGACAACATATTAAAGCTGAAAAGGGAGAGATGTTTGAAATGAATTTTGAAGGAACCTGGGGATTCTTAGAGATGGAGGAGAAGAATAAATGTAAACGTACAGTGGTGAGAAAAAGAATGCTTCTTATAAGAAACAAGAAATCACTTAACCCCAATTGCCCTGCCTTCCCCCCTCCAAAAATTAAAAAAAAATTAAAAAAGAAACAAGAAGGACCTTCCAGTTGAAATGCATTGTTCCTAGGAGGGAGTAATATTTAGTAAGGCTAAACAGTAGGTGGGCATATGTAATGACAGTAAATGTAATTAAATGTCAAACGGGAGTTTTTATTTAATACTGAAGACAACAGTCATTGGAGTGAGTGGAATGGACAAATTTGCACTTTCAAAAAATCAGTTTAGCAGCTGTGTGAAGGATGTATTGAAAGGGTAAAGAATTGTTGCAGGGAAACCAATTAGGAAGCTGTTGCAACAGTTGAGGCAAGGAGCAATGAACTCCAGGTTTGGTGGATCCTAAAAAGCTGAAAAGGCTTTGGGTATGGGTCTAGCAGCAGGTTATATCTTAGTCATCTCTGGGCCAGGTCAATTAAAAGGCTCTCATCACCAGATTGGTTGCAAGGTGGGAAAATTTTGACCAGAGTAATTCACCAAAAACATCTACATATGTGTACAGGAGTGGTGATTTGTGTTGGCAGAGAAAACATGGCACTACAATGAAAGTACTACAGTGAGAGGCAGAGCCAAAATAGCAGAGCAAAGGCAGGAACTCATCTAAGCTCTCCCTAAACCCCTCCAAATTCTTTTAAATAATGACTCTAAACAAATTCTAAAGCAACAGAACCCATAAAAAGACAGAGTGAAACAATTTCCAGCCCAAGAAAACTTGGAAGGTTGGAAGGAAAGATCTGTTGCATCAGCATAATAGTGGAGCATAGTCCAGTACAGGCCACATCAGTGCACTCCCAGCCCCAGAAAACCAGAAGCAGGCCTTGGGAACCACTGAATCAGCACCACCAGTAGCTGCTTCCACAGCTCTTAGTCCACAGGTGGTAAGGGGGTTGAAAAACTAGTCTTAAGAATATTACAGGGATCTCTTTGCTAGCACTGAGCCCATACTTGGAACCAGGTCACTGTCCAGGGTGGCAGTCCCAGGGCAAGAAGGAGCACTAGCGCACCAAAGCTTGTGGCCACAGTGGAGTGTGCACCCTCCTCACAATTCTAGGGCAGAAAAGAGTGCTTATAGTCATTCGCAGACTAGAGCACAGGGCAGGAGAGTAGTAAGCACTTCTCCTTAGATCATATTAGCCTGAAAGAACAAAAAAACTTACAAGTCCCTAGAAATATCTTTGAGAACAGCTGCACAAAACCTTTGAAGCTTAGGACAGTGTACTATCTACCCTGGAAGCAGAGTCCTAGTTTAACCTTAAAAGTCAAGTAATAGGCTGGGGAAATGGGCAAACAAGAAGAAAAAATTCTGGCCCTAGAAAGTTACAATAGTGACATGGAAGATCAAAATACACACTGAGAAGATGACAAAGTCAAAGCTCCTATGTCAAAAGACTCCAAGTAAAAAATGAATTGGTCTCAGGCCATGGAAGAGTTCAAAAAGGATTTTGAAAATAAAGTAAGAGAAGAAGAGGAAAACTTGGGGAGAGAAATGAGGGTGATGAATGAAAATCATGAAAAATGATTTTGATAAAGAAGACACATAAAAATACTGAACAAATAACACCTTAAAAAACAAACTAGATGAAATGGTAAAATAGGTACAAAAAGCCAATGAGGACAAGAATGCCTTAAAAAGCCGAATTAGACAAATGGAAAAAAGGGCACAAAAATTTACTAAAGCACAAAAGTAAAATTGTCCAAATGGAAAAGGAGGTACAAAAGCTTACTGAAGAAAATATTTTTTTAAAAATTAGAATTGAGCAGAAAGAACGAAAAACCAAAGACAATATGAAATATCTCATAGTAAAATCAACTGACCTGGAAAATACATCTAGGAGAGATAATTTAAAAATTGTTAGACTATCTGAAAGTCATGATAAAAAAGAGCCTAGATAGACATCATCCTTCAAGAAATTATCAAAGAAATCTGCCCCACTATCTTTTGATACAGGGAGTAAAATAGAACTTGAATGAATCCACCAATCAACCCCTGAGAGAGATCACAATATGAAAATCCCAGGAATGTTATAGCCAAATTCTAGAGCTCCTAGGTCCAGGAGAAAAATATTGCAAGCAGCCAGAAAGAAACATTTGAAGTGTGGTAAATCCACAGTCAGAATAACACAAGATTTAGCAGCTTCTACATTAAAAGATCAGAGGGCTGGGAATATGACATTCTGGAGGCAAAAGAGTTAGGAATACAACCAAGAACGACCTATCCAGCCAACTTGAGTATGATCCTTCAGGGGAAAAATGGATATTCAATGAAATAGAGGACTTTGAAGCATTCTTGATGAAAAGACTGGAGCTAAAAAGAAAATTTGATTTTCAAATACAAGACTCAAGAGAAGCATGAAAAGGTAAACAGGAAAGGGAAATAATGAGGGAGTCAATAAGATTAAACAGTTTACATTCTTACATGAGAAGATGATACTTGTAATTCCTAAGAACTTTTGCATTATTAGGGCAGATAGAAATAGGATATATGTGTATATATTATATATATATATGTATATACATACACACATGTATATATATATATATATGTATATATATATATATATATATATATATATTTACAGAGCACACAGGTGTGAGTTGAAAATTAAGGGATGGTATCTAAAAATAATAAAATTAAAAGGTGAGAGAGGAATGTACTGGGAGAAAGGGAAAGGGAGAGATACAATGGGGAAAATTATCTCCTATAAAAGAGTCAAGAAAGAGATTTTACAATGGAGAAGAAAAAGGGGTAAAACTTACTCTCATCAGAATTGGCTCAAAGAGGGAATAACGTACTAAATTGGGTACAGAAGTCTATCTTACCCTACAGGAAAGTAGGAGAAGGGAATAATAGAAAGGGTGTGCATGATAAAAGGTAGGACATATTTGGGGAGGGGGTAGTCGGAAGCAAAACACTTTTGAACAGTAACAGAGTGAAAGAGAATAGAATAAATGGGGAGGTAAGGAATAGGATAGAAGGAAATATAGTTAGCAATAGTAACTGAAAAGAATTTTGGAGCAAGTTTCTCTAATAAAGGCCTTGTTTATAAAACATATAGAAAATTGAGTCAAATTTATAAAAAAATAAGAGCCATTCCCCAATTGATAAATGATCAAAAGATATGAACAGTTTTCAGATGAAGTAATCAAAGCTATCTATAACAGAAACAAACACCTCCAGGACCATTAGAAAAATGTTCTAAATCACTATTTATTGGAGAAATGCAAACTAAAACAAGTCTGAAGTACTACCTCATATCTATTAGATTGGTTAATGGAACAGAAAAGGAAAATGACAAATGGTGGAAAGGAAGTGGGCATAGAAGGAAGGAAGGAAGGAAAGGAAGGAGGGAGGGAGGAGGGAAGAAGGAAGGAAAAACAGGAGAGAGGGAATGAGGAAAAGAGAGAGGAAAGAGGAAGGAAGGAAAGAAAGAAGAAAGGCAGAGAAAGTAAGTAAATAATAGATGAGTGAATAAGCAAATAAATGAATAATTGAATGAAATGAGCCAGCTCTATTTGCCCTGAAAATAGATGGAAACAACTCATATCATTTTGTAGTCAACTCAGGCAAGTTTTGACATCATTTTGTCAAAACTTGCCTGAGTTGACTACAAAATGATATGAGTTATCATTAATTGGTCATTTTACCATTAATAAAGCATCTCTATTGAGTACCAATGACATTCTTGATGATAAATTCTACAAAATGTAATTACAAGAATAATTAACAGTAACACAAACAAGACGAAATTGTGACAGTATTGGGACAAGTAAATACTTAACATTTTTTTGAAAAAACTCAAATCAAATAAATATTGCTTTGTTTGCCTAGTATTTTTCTCCTTTCTGTGTTTTGCATTTAGGTTTAGGTTTTTAGAAAGAGAATGAACAGAACAGGGATGAAAAGAAAGTCTATATTCATATTATTATAATTGTAACCCAGGTAGGTCTGAGCATTCTGAGTTCTTGTAATATGGAGGCACCCTTGAGGAGCTTTGACTGGTTTGCCAAACATAAAACCTATTGTGTCTCCTACCTCATAGGTGGAAGTAGACAGCATTGATTGGCTGCCTATGACTTTAAAAGTGGTGAGGCTCTGCCATTCTGCTTTTATCTGCTGTATCTAGAGGATAAAGATCAAAGTTCACCCACAAGATGGGCACTATGAATTTAACTATTGAGAAGTAAAATATTCCTTTGCTCCCTTTTACCCTGGCTATTCCAGGAAATGGTCCTGGAGGTGTTTGTTTCTGTTCTATAGTGTTTGTCTTTCTCAGTTTCAAACGCCACAGGTACTATCTCTGGGACCAAGGGTTTGAGTCTTGGTGACCTTGGAGCCAGGATTGTTGAAGATGATGCAGCCAGCCAGTCAGCCTAGCAAGGAAGCCCTAAGAAGACAAGGTGTCTGAGACTTGAGCCCCAGAGAGGTTTTAGACTTGGACCTGGTACTGGGATCTTTGTGAATCAAGCTAAGTAATGAATCTTGAATCTAAGCCCTTTCTCCTCCCCAGAGACTGAGGTAGTAAAGAAGGGGAAAAGGATTATGTTTCTTATTAGTTTGGGGACAAAATGTTTACATATTTGTGATTATACCTTCTAAAGTAAATATTCCCATGAAAAAGCTAATTTAACAGTGGTTGGTAGAAATGTTGTTCAGAGGACATCCTGCCTACAACTGGAGAAAAGCATCAATGGAGATTAGAGCTAATGGTAGAGAATGTAGTTGTTCAGATGTGTCTAATTGTGTCTAACTGTTCATGACCCTGTATGAAGTTTTCTTGGCAAAGACGGTGGAGTGGTTTGCCATTTCCTCCTCCAGGAAATTAAAGCAAACGGAGGTTAAGTGATTTGCTCAGAATCACACAGTTAAAAAGTGTCTGAAGTCACATTTGAACTCAGGTCTTCCTAATTCCAAACTCAGTTCTCTATCCACTGAACCATCTAACTGCCTCTAGAAAAGCTATTCTCCCTCCCCTCCCCTATCCAATCCCCTTAAATAAAGAGCCCTGGGGGAGGAAAGAAATGTAACATACCTGGCTCTCAGACTATGGGCAACAGAATATTCTATATTACCTAATTACATTTTTTTCACCATGAACATAACATTATAGACATAAGATCATTTTAATTTGCTAGCCTGAGGTCCTGGAAATAACTACCCATGAGAGACTTAAAAGGCTGTAGATATTTGTTGAAAGATACCCAGGAGCAGTCAGTCAACAATAGTCAACAGGCATTTATTAAGCATTTACTATTGTCTGTACTAAAGAGCTGTGCTAATTGCTGCAGATTAAAAGAACAGCAAAAATGTCATCTGGGAAGGAAGCACAAGTGCCCTGAATCATTCCTGCCAACTGTCTGGCAGCCCCATTACTCAATACAGCAAGTCCAAAATCTCAATTTTCTGAACTCTGAGATTGTCTTTGAGACCATCTAATATCAAATATAAAAGGTTGCATTCAGCACACTGTTGCTAAGATAATATGGTCTGTCATACAAGGAAGAATTGTCCATGAAGGACACATCAACTGACCCAGATTACTTGTTGCAGTGACAATTAGTCTTTCTCCAAGGGTGTTATATGGGGCAGCTAGGTGGTGACACAGTGGATAGAGAGCCCGGCCTTTAGTCTGGAAGACATCTTCCTGAGTTCACATCTGGTCTCAGACACTTACTATCTGTGTGACCCTGGGCAAGTCACTTAGCTCTATTTGCCTCAGTTCCTCTTCTGTAAAAATGAACTAGCAAAAGGAATGGCACACCACTCCAAGGAGTGGCAGACCACTTTTCCAAGAAAATCCCAAATGGGGCCCTGAAGAGGACATGAAGAGAAGGACATGACTAAAAATGACAGAGTAACAATAAGCAGGGGCTGGGGGTGCTATATATGGAGATTTGTGCTTTTCTTTGGATTCCATATTAGGCCTGTGCTCAGCAGGCTTCTTATATCTGTGAGGAGAGATAGATTGCTTCCTTTTTTTTGTTCTGGACAATGAGATAGGCATACAAATCAATAAATTTTGCCATTACTAATTAACAAGATGTGGGTTCTATCAGACAAAGAGAAACAATGTACATCACACCATCCATCATCTACAACAGGAGCTGGCTGAGCATGGGTGCCAATAAATCTGTTTTCAGCCTGAGTACATGATTTATTTCTGCTGAGATGGCCTTGGGCTTAATGCCTTCAGAGTGGGTGGTATAGGGTGGCCTTATCTCTGAGAAAGGGTGGGTAACACTTAGAAAAGCTGGTCTCTGAGGAGGGACTTAATTGGAAAAAAAGAAGATTTAGATATGAGTATGTGATGGAGAGAGTAAATAGAGGTAGTAATAAATTTTATGTGCCACTCATTGGATTGGGTCAGCTAGGTGACAAATGGATTGAGTGTGGGATCTGGAGTCAAAAAGACCTGAGTTCAAATTCAGTCTCAGACACTTACTAGCTGTGTGACCCTGGGAAATTACTTAACCCTGTTTGCCTCAGTTTCCTCATTTGTAAAATGAGCTGGAAAAGGAAAGGGCAAACCACTCCAGTATCTTTGCCAAGAAAACTCCTCAAAAAGGGTAAAAAAGAGAGACACAGTTGAAACAACTGAAATGACTGAATAACAACACCCTTCATAGACAGGTTTTTATATAGTATGACAAAAAAGGGACAGAAGACAATGAGAAAGAGAGTGTCCTGGAAGCTATAACCATGAGTGTGGGCAGGTATTAGGACCTAGGAGAGGATAGAATGGTCTGGCATTCTGTGGTCCATAGAGTCATAAAAAATTGGACATGACTGAATGACTGAACAAAAACCAAAAATACAGTATGGCAATAAACTTGTATACACTAACTCAGGGATTGGAAACCTGCAGCCTCAAGGCCGTATGTGGCCTTTTAGGTCCTTGGGTATGGCCTTTTGACTGAGTCCAAATTTTATAAAACCAATCCTTTTAGTAAGGGGATTTATTGGGTGAAGTATGAATTCAGTCAGAGGGACTTGAGGACCTAGAGGGCCACATGTAGAATCTAGGCTACAGGTTCCCCATGCCAGGAATAACTTTTCTTCCTCAGTCGCTATTCTACCTTTAATTGTGCAATGATTTGATGAAGGTTTTTTTGATTGTTTTTATTTTTTGTTTTGTTTTGTTTTCCTTTATAGGAAATATTGGGAAAGAAATCCTAAGCAGGCAAGGTAACCCACCTCTGTGAACCTTGGTGGCTGAGGCTGGTAAATCCCTTGAGCTTGGGGTTCTAAGGCCTAGTGAGCTATCAATCAGTGTTTCAATAAGCATTTACTAAGCACCTAGTACAAGACGAGTACTATGGTAAGGGCTTTGGGTACAAAAAATGCAAAAAAGACAGTCCTTGCCCTCAAGAATCTCACAATCTAAATCACTGAGTATCTGCACTAATGTTGATACCATCATGGAGAACCCCCTGGAAAGAGAGGCCAACAGGCTTCCTAAGGAGGGGCAAATCAGCCTAAATCAGAAAAAAATCAAGCAGGTTAAATAAAGATTTCTTTGATAATCAGTTTGGGATTGAACCAAGAATAGTTACTGTATTTCCAACCTAGTTGAGCTAGGGAAACCCAATTAAAAAAAAGTATTGCAAGAGTTCACAAAAGCCAGTATGCCCTTTAGTCATTAATTTTTAAAAAAAGAATTTATCTACTTATATGATATATTTGAAATGATAATCTAATAAATGGCTCTATTATTGGAAATATTTAGAAGCAGAAAAAGGAAAATATATCACTTCAATATTTAAAATTATTATTTAAACATCTAACAATTGCTAAGTGAAAGTTTTTTTTTCCTGCTCAATCATAATACATAGAAGTTCATGTAATTATATTGAGCTTATAAGGGCTATAGAATTTGTCTAATCCAAGCCCCCTGATTTTAGAGATGAAGAAATTAAGATCCAAATAAGGCAACTTGTCCAAAGCCATGCAACCTGTTAATGGCAGAGCTAGGATGAAAATCCACTTTTACAGACTCCCTTCCCAGCAGTCCTATTACACCATACTGAATGCATAATTTTGCCACATAAACACTCAACCTCTCATCAGAAGTAGATTCTATACAAATCAGCAGGTGTCTGCTGAGATAAATCACAACTTGAATCATCCCTTGTAGAAATGGGAGCATTTCAGAATTTTTCTCCCATATTAATAAGATTAAGAGCTTACATATTTCATAGTGAATCTACTGACCTTGCAAGTATCTCCACTGGAAGTTTGAGTCTTGGCTTGAATCTCCTCAAAGGAGATGAAGCAAGATGATTTTAAAAGTCACTATAATTATCAGGAACAATGACTCAAAACATTCTAGAAAGAGCGCATATTGGGTCTTATAGATTTCCCAAGGACAAATAATTCTGTAGGGTAACTATGCTAAAAAAAAATTTAATAGACTACCTTTCCAGACTTATCTACAACTCTACCTACTTCTCTTTTCATATTTTATTTTTTGTCTAGTGTCTTTACTTACCAAACTCTCATCTCATTCTGTCTACTCCTCTTTCTATGCCCTCAATAATGTTTGTCTCCTTTCCTAAAATGGACTCTTTCACAATTCAAACTCCTGAAACTTTTCTCTTACTTTGAGGCTCAAATCAATTACTACCATTACTACTGAGGAAGTAATGAGATGTTCTCTGTAACCTCTCTTCTCTAAATTTTCCCATAATGGTTTGCTTGAACCCCTCCTCTGAATTTGTCACATTCTATTTTTCTAGTGTAATAGTTTTCACCTAATACATTCATTACTATTTAAAATTACCGAATAATGCATTTAGAGATTGGATGGACCCCATACATCATCTATTCCAACCTCTGCCCACATTTTTTGTTTGTTTTGTATTTTTACAAATGAGGAGCCCAAGATCCAGTGACATTGAGTGTCATTACTATCATGAGAACTTTGAAAAGAGTGTATGTCCCTTAATCCATCTTCATATTCTCTGTAACTAGTAGAGTACACTGCATATAACTGGCACCAGATAAATACTAAATGATTTGAATATATGCCCTAGCCCATTAAAAACTAGTGAAACAAACTTTTAGCCCCATTCACTTCTTTTTGTTCCTAAACTTGGTCAAAATTCAATCCCATCTTGTCTTCTGAATTGATAATTAATTTATGAAATTACGAAATGGAGGCAAGCATATCCAATTCTTTGGGGACTGCCCTGGGGGAAAAACACTATGGCAGTGGGAAATAAGGCTCCAAACAAACTATTAAGAGCATAAGGGCAAACTGTTCAGAAAGTACAGAGACAAACAATAAAAAGGTAAAAAGAGCAGATTGGTGCGAGGACAGAGGATGGAGTGGTGAAGGAAGGCAGGGCAGTGTGAGGAATAGGATGGAGAGAGGGAGAAACAGAGAATATCATTCATATAACCGTGGATTATATGGTTGTATGATCATATGGGGCATATGACATCATGGGCCCTGTGAAGATGGAAGAGTGTTAGTGGGACAGGAGCATGAGGTCTCAATTTTATAGGATTCTTTCAGGGAATAGGTTAACTCTTAGATGTGCCACCTCATGCTTAATTTACTAACATATCCAAATCATCTCAAAGTTGTTGATAAAACTTTAAAGTTGACATGCACATTATCTCAAAGTTATCAACAACATTTGGTGTTCTACTGGTCTTATGGAACTTTTCTGAGATTTATAGATCATAGAACAATAGATCACAGAACCATAGACCATAGAACAAAATGGACCTGACAGCAAAGCTTTGATGGTTTTCCCTGATTCAGCATATATTACCAAGATGTAATTTTTGGTCAATATACACCACAATTTTTTAAAGTATGCTGCTTTGTTCTTTAGAGTGCTTTGTGTGTGACTTTCAGATTCCCTTTTGCTATCTTACTTCTTTCTATTCACTTCATCCTGGCTACCTATAAATTTACTTATTATACTGACTTGGGGGGTAGGAGTGAGGAGCAGTTAGGAGAACCAGAACAAGATACAATTTTAACACATCTCTTCAACTTCAGTACGGGAGAAAAGGCATCTGTTTTCAAGGGCAAGGTAAAGATGGCTAATTAACAATAAGAACTTGCTAAACGTATGCAAAGACTGAGAGTTTCTTTCTCTTTATCCTAGAATCATAGGACCATCATTCTTCCCTATGTCACTACGCCATCATAGTTGCCACTATTCACGACATCCTTTGTTTTCCATAATAACTTTCTGAGCATTGTTAATTTCCAACCTTGAGCTTCACCATCATTTTCAATATCCTTGTTCTTATAAAAACTAAACCAAAAAGCAATAAAAAGCTGTGTTTTTAATCTTCCCAGATCTTGTCATCAATGTTTGATTGTCTGTTTGATTTGTCTGATGATTCATCTAATTAGGATATTTAAAAAATAAATCATTCTGTTATAGATAAGCCTCCAGACTTCTAACAATTGCCCATCATGTTCACTTTTCTTTGCTAGCATTATGATGCCTCGCTAAATAGTCTATTGTTTTAGTGTGTGCTTAAATTCTACTTACAAACATTTCACAACAGTGCTCCCTCCACAAGGTCCTCGAATATCTCAAGGTCTTCTGCTTTCTCCTCACATACCTAAGAGGCTAAGAGTATTCTACAGAAAGCAGAATGCTAAAAGTGAGATGATTTATGACTGAAAACCATTATTTCAAAAAGGGGCTGTGTCGTTGATGGAAGAACACTGAATTTATGTTCAGGAAAACTGGGTTCAAATCTTGATTCTCATGCTTACTATATACAAGACTGGCTAAGTCATCTTTCTTTTCTGAGCCTTAGTTTTATTATAAGTGGGAAGTAGTAATAGTGATACTACATAATTGAAATTCTTGTTTTGAAGAAAATGCTTGGGAAGAATTAAATGTAATTTTCTACCATATATATTTTGCTGTGTAACTTATCTTAGCAAAGAATATTTACAAACCACTTTCCTCAACTCTGTGAGAAGTAGGTAATAAAAGTATGACTACCACACCCACTTCAGAGATGAGAAAGCCAAAGCTCAGCTTAAATTCTCATGTGCTCAGTTCCAGAACTTGGATTTGAATCCAGGTCTTTTCAATTGATGTCTCCTTCAATGCTTTCTCCTTCTGTGATTCTTTAAGATTTTGTCTAATGAATTTTAGAGAAGTCTGGTGCCTTTTAGTCCTGAAGTACAGCCCTCATGCCCACACCCAACAGCAGACCTATACACTTTCAGTTCTTGGGTTTTTTTATTGTTTATTTATTTTCTTCGCATTATTTGCTTTGTTCACTTCCTATACACAGCTCAGACATTACTTCTTGCAGCTTTCATTTTTTTTGTTCATCGCTTCCCATTGTTGTTGTTGTACAGTTGTCTAATGCTTTGTGACCCTACGGACAATAGCAGACTAGACTATTCTATACTCCACTACATCCCAAAGTCTGTCCAGGTTTATGTTTTCAATAACACTACCTATACATCTCATCCTCTGCTGTCTTTTTTTTTCTTTTGCCTTCAATTCTTCCCAAGATCAGGGTCTTTTCCATCGAGTCATGTCTTCTCATGTATTCAGAGCATTTAAGCTTCAACTTCAGTATTTGATCATCTTGTGAATAGTCTGAATTAGTTTCTCTAAGTATTGACTATTGATATCCTTGCTATGCAGGGTACGCTCAAAAGTCTTTTCCAGCACCACAACTTGAAAACACCAATTCTGCAGCACTCAGCTTTCCTTATAGTCCAAATATCACAGCCATACGTTGCTATTGTAAAAGACATAGCTTTGAGTATGTAGATATCTGTTGGCAAGGTGATGTCTCTGCTTTTTAGTATGCAGTCAAGGTTTGCTTTCCTTCCAAGGAGCAAATGTCTTTTAATTTTATGGCTGCAGTTGCCATCTACAGTGATCTTTGAGCCTAAGAATATAAAATCTGACAGCGGTTCCATTTTCTCTCCCCTTATTTGCCAGAGGTTGATAGAACCAGTTGCCAAGATCTTAGTTGTTTTTTTTTATGTTAAGCTTAAAGCCAGCTTTTATGCTTTCCTCTTTCACCTTCAGCAAGAGGCTTCTTAATTCTTCTTCACTTTCTACCATTAGAGTGGTATCATCGCTATGTTTGAGATTGTTGAAATTTTTCCTGACAATTTAATCGTGGCTCTTGATTTATTCAATTTGGCATTTAGCATGCTGTACTCATCATATAAGCTAAGTAAATAAGGTGACAATATACAGCCTTGTTGAATAACTTTTCCAGTTTTAAAAACCAGTTAGTTGTTCTCTATTTTATTCAAATGGTAGCTTCTTGTACCATATGCAGGTTCCTCAGAAGACAAGCAAGATGATCTGGTACTCCCATCACTGTGATGACATGCAACATTTTGTCATGATCCATGCAGTCAAAAGGTTTAGTGTAATCAAAGAAGCAAAAGTAGATGTTTTTCCAGAAATTTAGAGAATGTTGCTTTCTCCATAATTTAGAGAATGTTGGCAATTTGGTTTCTCGTTCCTCTGCCTCTTCAAAACCAGACTGCTTTTCTGGTAATTGTTTGTTCACATATTGATGAAGCCTAGCTTAGAGAATCTTAAGCATAACTTTGCTGGCATGTGAAATGAGAACAATTGTCTGGTAATTCGAACATTCTTTGGTATTACCCTTCTTTAGTATTGGGACATAAATTGATCTTTTCCAATCCAGTGGTTGTTGGTGAGTTTTCCAAATTTGCTGGCCATTCTACAGAATTCTACATTCAATTGGGTGTATCTTACCCTTCCTCATTTCCCTTTCACTTTCCTTCTTTCCTCAGCTAATTGTAAAGCATCATCAGACAGCCATTTTGCTTTCTTGCTCATCTTTTTCTTTGGAATATTTTTTGTTGCTACTTCTTGTACAATATTGCAAACTTCTGTCCATAGTCCTTTAGACACTCTATCTACCAGATCTATTCCTTTAAATCTATTCATCACTTCCACTTCATATTCATCAGGCATGTTATTTAGGTCATAGTTATAGAGTCTGGTGGTTTCCCCACTTTTGTCAACTTAACTGAATTTTGCAATAAGAAGCTAATGATCTGAGCCACGGTCAACTCCAAGACTTGTTTTAAATGCCTGTATAGAGCTTTCCCCCCCTTTAGCTGCAATGAATACAGTCAATCTGATTTCAATATTGACCATCTGGTGATGTCCATGTGTAAAGTCACTTTTTGGTTTGTTGAAAAAGAGTGTTTGCTATGACCTATGAGTTATCTTGACAAAACTCTGTTCATCTCTGCCCTGCTTTATTTTGTACTCCGAGGCCAAACTTTTCTGTTACTACAATTATCTTTTGATATCCTACCTTAGTGTTCTAATCCTGTATGATGAATGTAACGTCGTTGGGGGGGGTATTATTTCTAGAAGATGTTGCAAATCTTCATAGAAGTGATCTACTTTAGCCTCTTTGGCATCAGTGGTTGGAGCATACACTTGTATTGCTGTGATGTTGAAGGGTATACCTTGCTTTCGAACAGAGATCATTCTGTCATTTTTTGAGATGATACCCCAGTACTGTTTTTCTCATCCTTTTGTTAATTGTGAAGGTTACTCCGTTTCTTCTAAGAGATTTTTGCCTATAGTAGTATATATAATGATCACCTGAGGTAATTTCATGCATTCCAACCCGTTAAAGTTCACTGACACCAAAGATATCAATATTGAATCTTTCCATCTCCTGTTTGGACACATCCAGCTTACTTTGGCTCATAGATCTTACATTCTAGGTTCCTATACAATATTGATCTTTACAGCATCATACTTTAATTCATCACTAGACTCTAGACTAGAAAGCTTCTTTTCGGCTTTGGCCTAGCTGCTTCATTAATACTAGACCTACTTGTAGTTGTCCTCCACTCTTCTCCAGTAATGTGTTGGATACTTTGCAACCTGAAGGTCTCATCTTCTGGTTTCAAATATTTTATCATTTTATTATTTTTAATTAATTTAATTTAATTAATACATTTTAATCCACTGGGTTTCCTTGGTAAAGATACTCGAGTGGTTTGTCATTACCTTCTCCAATGGACCACTTTTGGTCAGAACTCTCCATTGTGACCTGTTCATCATGGGTAACCCTACACAGAATAACTCATAGTTTTATTGAGTTAGGCAAGCCTCTCCAGCATGACAAGGCAGTGATCTAGGAGGAGTAACTTCCCATCTCCCTTCCCAAATTTGCTGCTTTTAATTTGTTAAGGCCTGAGAAACCAGATAGCAGACCTTAAAAGAATTATTTCTAACATAAAGTTCTTTCTTTTAGAAAATTTATTGTGTTCTATTATATTAGTAACCAAATATTAAATTAGGATTGAGGTTTTTCATTTTTATTTCCTCATTCAGGGACTAGCCCTTGCAGGTCAATCAGTCAGTCTTTGAAGGATATTGCTGATAGAAGATATTGCCTAAATCCTCTGGGTACATAATCTATGATCTTGGGTTAACCCCACTCAACTAAAAGACCTTACAAACAAAATCTAATCTCAGTAAATACTTGCCCTTATGAAATGAGCCTCTGTCCTTGGGACTCTCCCTTAGAATTTAGGTGACACAGCTTAAGAAGGAGGCAATCAAACAGAGTGGTCTGGATAGAGATGGATTCCTTTAGCCAGATTGCTGGAACAGCTGACTCTCATGATCAGCTTATATCCTCAACAAGAGCTAAAGACTTTTGTCCTACATCCTCATTAATATGTCCACCCCCTCATTAATTGTTAACCAATCAGGGTTGATTTTCACCTGTCAAGGGCATCTCCTTTTCCAAAGGTATTTAAGCATTCAGGGATCTCCATAGTTTTGTTTTTCGCTACTGAGGGAGACTACTGACCATCAATTTATTGATTATCTGCTAGCCTCATCTCATCCTAAAGTCAAATGCATGAAACTCAGTGCTTAGAATTTGTGACATTTTTTTTTTCTGCTCAGAGTTCCTGGTTTTTGTCTTTGGTCTAACTAGCTGATATGATCTTAGACAAAAATAACACTAATGTAAATTGTGAATATGATATTAGGAACAAAGAAAAGTCTCATCTGTTGTTAACTCTCAAGTTATATAATTTTCATTTTTGTAGCAAAAGAATTAGAGTTACTGAGCCATTCAAAGAGCAAGTTTAAAACTCAATCCAAAACATTTTGAATCTCCCCCATTGGAGGAAAGGAACAAACAAACATGAAACTGAGAAAATCATTAGGGTTCCAATAGAAACACAAAGGAAATCTTTCCTTTGCCTACTCTGGCATTATTGGTCCCAGTTAGCAAGTGAGACACCTGTATTTGAGTGTTATAGGAACAAATTTAAGCTCTTTTCATAGAAGAACATTCCATCCTACTCCCATAGTATACCAAGATTAAATTAGTGTCCTCTCAATTGGAACCCCAATGAAGTGAGAACAATAGCAAATGAGTACCATGATGATAACTTGCTGCATAGTTTCATCTAAGAAGCAGTTTACTATTGTTTTAGCACTGTATGATAATATAATGGTAATGAATTACATTAATATAATTTTCTTCATCCAGAATAAAATCCCTAAGTATAAGAAATATACTATAGAGATCCTCCTGCTATAACTATTGAAAATACAGCACTTCAATAGTTGGATGTGTTATCAAATGAATATTGCTTGACATTACTCATTACCTGTGAGATAGAAAAATTCAATATGTTCTATTTATCTATAAATAATACATATTTTATTTACCCATAAATCATAAGAGACACTTCACATTGACTTACTCCTTGTTCCTAATTCTACTTCTAGACCTTCTCCTGCATGAACAACAACAAAAATAATATAAAAAAAACAAGCGTTTATATAGTACTGGCACAGTGTTAAGCATTTTACAAATATTTTCACATTTGGTTTTCACCACAACCAATTAAACCTCCCATATTATTATCTCAATTTTACAGTTGTGGAAATTGAGGCAGAAAATGGTTAATTATACCCGGTAAACTTATCTTCTTTAACATTCAAGCCTTCCACATCAACTCTCATATCTAACTTCATATTTCCATTAACAAAGTTACCACTCTGTTTAGGTCCCTCGTTACTTCTTTTTAAAAATTATTTCAATATTTAATATTTTAGTTTACAACAAAGATTTGCACAAGATTTTGAGTTACAAATTTTCTCCCCATTTCTACCCTCCCCCAACTCCAAGATGGTATATATTCTGATTGCCCAGTTCTC
>CM053626.1:101439798-101456823 GCA_028646595.1 Phalanger gymnotis | reverse complement strand
CATACAATTCAACATAGGCCACACATTTATCATTATGTAAAGCACTTCCACAATACTTATGTTGTGAAAGACTAACTATATTTCCCTTCATCTTATCCTGTCCTACCTTTATTCAATTTTCTCCCTTGATCCTGTCCCTTTTCAAAAGTTTTTCCTTCTGCCCTATCTGCCCTCCCTTCTATCATCCCTCCTTTTATATCCCTTTCCCCTTACTTTCCTGTGGAGTAAGATACCCACTTGAGTAAGTATGTTATTCTCTCTTCAAGTCAAATCTGATGAGAGCAAGATTCATTCATTTCCCCTCACCTGCCCCCTCTTCCCTTCCAATAAATTGCTTTTTCTTGCCACTTTTATGTGAGATAATTTACCCCATTCTATCTCTCCCTTTCTCCCTCTCTCAATATATTCCTCTCTCACCCCTTAACCCCTTAATTTTGTTTTATTTTTTTAGATATCAGCCCTTAATATTCAACTCACCCTGTACTCTCAATCTCTCTCTCTCTCTCTCTCTCTCTCTCTCTCTCTCTCTGTATGTGTATGTATATATATATATATTCCCTTCAGCTACCCTAATACTGAGGTCTCATGAATTATACACATCATCTTTCCATGCAGGAATATAAACAAAACAGTTCAGCGTTAGTAAGCCCCTTACGATTTCTCTTGCTTGCTTACCTTTTCGTACTTCTCTTGATTCTTTTGTTTGAAAGTCAAATTTTCAATTCAGCTCTGGTCTTTTCACTGAGAAAGCTTGAAAGTCCTCTATTTTATTGAAAATTCATATTTTCCCTTGGATCATTATACACAGTTTTGCTGGGTCAGTGATTCTTGGTTTTAATCCTAGCTCCTTTGACCTCCAGAATATCATATTCCAAGCTTTTCGATCCCTAAAAGTAGAAGCTGCTAGATCTTGTGTTATCCTGATTGTGTTTCCACAGTACTCAAATTATTTCTTTCTGGATGCTTGCAGCATTTTATCCTTGACTTGGGAACTCTGGAAGTTGTCTACAATATTCCTAGCAGTTTTCTTTTTGGGATCTTTTTCTAGAGATGATTGGTAGATTCTTTCAATTTCTATTTTACCCTCTGGTTCTAGAATATTAGGGCAGTTCTTGATAATTTCTTGAAAGATGATATCTAGGCTATTTTATTTGATCATGTCTTTCAGGTAGTGCAATAATTTTTAAATCATCTCTCCTGGATCTATTTTCCAGGTCAGTGGTTTTTCCGATAAGATATTTCACATTGTGTTTCATTTTTTTTCATTTCTTTGGTTTTGTTTTATAATATCTTGATTTCTCATAAAGTCACTAGCTTCCACTTGCTCCAACCTAATTTTCAAGGTGGTATTTTCTTCAGTGATCTTTTGGACTTCCTTTTCCATTTGGCTTATTCTTCCTTTTAAGACATTCTCCTCATTGGTTTTTGGAGCTCTTTTGCCATTTGAGGTAGTCTATTTTTTAAGGTGTTATTTTTTCAGTAATTTTTGGGTCTCCTTTAGCAAGTTGTTGACTTGTTTTTTTTTTGTGGTTTTCTTGCATCACTGTCATTTCTCTTCCCAATTTTTCCTCTACTCCTCTTACTTGCTTTTCCAAATCCTTTTTGTGCTCTTCCATGGCCTGAGACTGGAGGCTTTTGCTGTAGGCTCTTTGACTTTGTTGATTTCTTCTGGCTATGTGTTTTGATCTCTTTGTCAACAAAAACAAGATTCTAGAGTCTGAGTCTTAGACTGTGTCCTTTTTCAAAGCCTGGCCATGTTCCCAGCCAACCACTTGACATCTGAGCTTTTTGTCGGGGTATGACTGCTTGCAGAGTAGAGAGTGCTTTGTTCCTAGTTTTATGGGATGTGCTGCTGTTTACAGAGGTACTTCTACTCCACTGTTATTGCAAGCAAGCTATGTCACACCAGTACTCCTTCTCCCCCAAGAATTGCCAACCAGGATGGCGACCCAGTTCCAAGCAGGGTAAAGCAAACTCTGCACTTCTGCTCTGGTCTGCCGCTTGATTCCTCCCACCGTGTGAGCCAGGGACTCCACAAGCAGCTGACATTGGACCTCTGGAAGCAGCCAAAGGAGCTTTCTGCTGCTGCAGCCACTGCCACACCACCTCTGCCCCACCCCCAGGCTAGGGCCAGATGGCTCTCTAACCTGATCTAGCACTTTTCCCACCAACCTGCCCTGTGGTCTTGGTGTTTGTGGATTGAAAAGTCTGGTAACTGCCACAGCTTAATGATTCATGGCCCTAAAGCCTGTTCTGCTCAGCTTCTGGTCTGGTCAGTCTTGGTGTGTCCCATGCTGGGCTGCGCTCTGCTCCCAGTATGGTGAGATAGACCCTTCCCAGTGATCATCCAGGCTCTCCTGGGCTGGAGACCGACTTCCCTCTGCTATTTTGTGGGTTCTGCAGCTCTAGAATTTGTTCAGAGCCATTTTTACAGGTGTTTGGAGGTATTTGGAGGAGAGCTTAAGTGAGTCCCTGCTTTCCAAATGTCATCCTGGCTCTGCTGATCCCCTCATTATTTTTTCCCTAGACCTTTTCAACAACTTTCATATTTGTTTCCTGGCCTCCCAATTCCAATATAGCCATATAACTGTCCTTTCCAAAAAAAAACCCAGCAGTTCCCTTTTCCACTGAAAAAAAAATCATAGTCCTCTATCTGGCATTTAAATATCTTCATAAACTGCCTCCTATTTATCTTTCCAGACTGATTAATATATCATACCTCTTCATGTATTCTACGTTACAGCCAAACTGTCCTATTTGATATTTGCTGGGCACAATATCTCATCTTCCATATCTGTACCTTGGCACACACTGTCCTCTGTGCCAAAAATTCTTTCCCTTCTCACTTCTGCCTCAAATAATCCATTGATATTTTCAATTCACAGTCAAGGGCCACTGTGTATAAGACACTTATCTTCAGTTTTTGGTGTGCTCTTTTAAAAATTACTTTGTATTTTCTTTTTTTTGTAAATATCTTTTGTATGCTTGTTTGTATACATTTTGTTTCTTCCCAGTTTAATATAAACTCCGTAAGGATAAGGACTATTTCATTTTTGTTTTTGTACCTCCAATGCCTAGACAGGGTCTATATATATATTATGAACTCAAAAAAAAAAAAGAATGAGAGGGTATTAAATTGAATTTAATTAAACTGGACCAACCAAATCTATTGCTCATGGCTATTTCTGATGTGTACACTCACACACACAAACATATACACACAAACATACACACAAACACACACATACTACTTACACCACGTGCATTCAAATTCATACTTTGATTATTTTGTGCCTATTTCGTGTGAGAATGTGTGAAAACATAATGCAGGCTACAGATTGATTTGGAATTTCTGAGTGACAAAGCTGGTCCTTAGGGAAAATAGAGCTCCTTAAGGAGCAGCAGGAAGTAATGGATAGAGCACTGGACTTGGGGTAAAGAAGACCAGGATTTAAATCCTTATTAACTCTTTGATCCTGGACAAATCACTCATCATCTCTGTTTCTCAATTACTTCATTTGTAAAAAGAGAGGGTTGAATTAAATGGCCTTGATGGTGCCTGGAAATTCTAAATCTATAAACCTATGGTTTTATACCAGCCAAATTAATTTAGCCCATGAAACTGCTACCTTGGGACCATGGTAATATATATTGTATCAATCAATCAAGAAAGAAATAATTAAAATATTTAACTTGAACTCATCAATCAATCAACAAGCATTGACTAAACATCTACCAGACACTGTCTTCAGCATTAAGAATTCAATCACAATTCCTATTGTTAAGAAGCTTATTTCAACAGTGTGAATACCTTTTCCATTAGTGGAAGCTCCTTCTGGGTTTTTTTCTGCCTATCTCCTGTGCCTGAAACAATCTCCCATATCAACCTCACATACTGACTTCCCTAGCTTCCTTTAAGTCTCAACTAAAATTTCATTGTTAACTTAACGATTCTTTACATAGTATTAGTTTTCTTCTAGACAATGTTCCTCCACAACAAAATAAAATAGTGAAAGAAAATTAAAAATAAAAAGAAAGAAAATTTTAGTTTCTCTTTCTTTTCTTGCTTTTTGAGTCAATTCAATTGAACAATTTCATTCATTTGTTCATCAATTATTTATTGATTCCTGGTTTTGGCAAATCCAATGTCAAGCACTAAGGGAGATATAGAATGAATAATATGAAGTCACTGCCCCATCATTATATATTTACAAGTTACAAAATGCCACTCACTCCAAGGAACTAAAATTGGTGTTCACCCAAAGGGCAATGGACAGGTACATGGGGAGTATAAACAAACTACAAGGCATACCAAGCAAGAGATTATGTAGAAGTTATATAAAGAAATATATGATCAAAAAAGTGTGTTTTTCAAAAAGAGAAAGCAAGAAGTAACTGATGGAAAGCCTGATTGTTCCATTAGTAAAAGATAATACATTTTAAGAGAATACAAGGAAGGCTCTCAGCATTTTGTGGATGAATGCCCAGGAGAGAATTTTTGTGAAGACGTAGAGGAGAGTTGAGATGAGAACTGGTTATGATTCACATCACTGGAGAGATCTTTGATATAGTGGGAGCTTGGGAAGGTTTCTGGGATTAATGAACAAAATTGTTGTAGAAACTGCCTATTCTATCCCCATCACCTCCTTTTAGTCTCAACAGCCTAAGAGTAGGGAAGGTGATTAGAAATATTTTCTTGAGCTTCCATTGGTTCTATATTTCTTAAAAGGAGTTGCTATGCTTTTTATTCCCTTATTATGAATTTTGAAACTTCAATTATTAAAGTAGTTAAATTGGATTTTATCATTCGTAAGTATCTATTGTATAAATGCATATATCTCCATATATAAATAGCTATCCAGGACATATACACATACACTTATGTATACATATATGTAACTGTACACACACTCGCACGTACATAAACATGTATACATATACACACATACACACATATATACACACAAATGTGTATATGTGTATGTTTATATGTGTGTGTAAAAATTATAGAGAAAGAGAGAGAGAGAGAGAGAGAGAGAGAGAGAGAGAGAGAGAGAGAGAGAGAGAATATACTGAATCAAATTTAAAAAATCCAGGCATAAGTCACAATCACATAGATCAACAAGATTATAGACACAACAAATTAAAGTAATCAATTGGAATCTATTGGCTGAATGTCAGAGGAGGACAGGGATGGTAAAGATCTTGATTTATTAGTACTAGTTCAAGAAACAGGATACTTAACTTGAAGAAAAGATAATTCAGGGGAAACATAAAATTCTTCATACTTTCTTCTTAATAGGTTTTTGGGTCACCACTCTCTCTTGATTTTGCTCCTACTTTTTTTTAATCTCTCTTTCTCTCTTTTCTCTGCTGGATCCTCCACTAGATCATGCCCTCTAAATGAAGGTGTCCCTTAGGGTTCTATCCTGGGCCCTCTATTCCCTCTATATTATTTCACTTTGTAATCTCATCAATTCCTGCGGATTTAAGTACCATTGCAGTGTTGATGATATTCATCTTTCCCTAAACTCTGTGGTGACCTTCAATCTTGCATCTCCAACTGACTTTAAGACATTTGGATTTGAATGTCCAATAGACATTTTAAAGTTAATATTTCTAAAGCAAAACTCAATATTTTTGTCCCTAAATTCTCTCTCCCTCCTACTTTTCCTATTACTGTAGAGGGCAACATACTTTCCCTGTTCCTCAGTCTTGCAACATAGGAGTCATCCTGGATTCCTCACTCTGCCTCACTCCCCTTAAACAAGCTGATGCTGAGGCCTGCTGATTAAACCTTTGCAAGATTGCTTGAATACGTCCCTTTGTCTCCTCTGACTCTGCCACCACTCTAACAAGCCCTCATCACCTCATGCCTTGATTATTGTACTAACCCAGGGATGCATTTGCCAGCCTCAAGCTTTTTCCAATTCTAATCCATTTTCCTCTACAGTCATTTCCCTAAAACATAGATCAATCATGTCACACACACACACACACACACACACACACACACACACACACACACTCAATAAATTCCAGTGGCTTCCTATTGCCTCTAGGAGGAAATACGAAATGTTCTATTTAGCTTTGAAAGCCCCTTCATAATAAGTTACTATGTGAATTAAAAATAACTATCCGGTAACTTCCCCGAACTTGTTTTTCCTCTCACATGATCCTTCATCTCTGGGCTCAGAGCATTTTTCAATTTGTAATTAGTTGTTTGCATAATGTCTTCCCTGAAAAACTTGAAGTCCTTGAGATCAGGAATTTTTCCCACTTTCTTTTTACCATCAACACTTGGAAGAGGTCCTTATCCATAGTAAAGCCTTAGTAAGTTCTTATTGATTGACTGACCGAAGTTATCCAGAAGTGGAATAGGCTGCCTCACATAATAAATAGCACGTTCTCTCTCACTAGGGGCCTTCAAGCAAAGGCTGTTTGAACACCTTTGGTTGGTGGAAGGAATTCATGTTCTCATGTCCCTATTTTGAATAGATTTTCTCTGAAATTTCTTTTAGCTCTGAAGTTTTGTGAATCTGCAAGATACAGAGACATGCAAAGGGCATTGCCAGAAAAGTGAATGAGTATGAAAAAAGTTGCAAAGGTTAAAAAAAAAGCATTACAAAGCTAGAAATATATGTAATCCACTTTCAAAGAAACCCACTTTCATTTAACATAGATTATATGGAAGGGAACGGTGTCAGATAAAGATAAAAAGTAGAATGGCACTGATTTTTTGAATTGATATTAAGCACTGGGATGAGGAGTTTGGATTTTATTCACTAAGAACTGATGATCCCACCAAAGATTATGAAACTAGGAGAATATAAGCAGAGAAATGAAGAATACAATTGAAAGGATGGGAAGAAGGACTAAAGATAGAGATGCAGGTTAGGAATCATTTGCAGTATTTATTCCAAATGATGAAGGTCTATTTTAGGGTGATAGTACTTACCATCCTTCGTTTTTTTCTCAAATGTTACCACAAGCACCCTGGGTCTGATCTTCATCCCTTATAGCTTGGCCTAATTTTTATCATACCTCCAGTCTCTTGCTCCCTCATTCATCCTTCACCAACATCTTGAACCAACTTCGTAATGAACTCTCTGCTCATCTCAGCACTCTACTGGAAAAAGAAAAGAAAAAAAAAGACTTTGTCATACCTACCAATTAAAGAATTAACTGCTAATCCTGACATTTAACATCTTCAACAAAGTTCCAATTTACTTTTTTTCAATTTTATCCAGCTCTCTAACCTGTGACCCAACACCCCAGGCTCTGGGCTAACAAAGGCCTTTATTCATTGTTGAGGAATTCTCATAAAATTATCTTTGATTAATGATCTCACTCAGGGCTTTCTCTCAAAATTTCAGAATATACAGACATAATCTTCCTAATAATCTATAGATATAGTTAAAAAAGCCCCTAACCTGTGTGCAAGTACTCAAGGCACACACACACACACACACACACACACACACACACACACGTATATCTATATAAGTATGTATGTACATATTATATATTGTGTATGTATATAGATACATATATGTATGTATATGTATACACATGCATGTGCATACCTGTATGTGTATATATGGGTGTATCCATATACATCTATCTATAGAATTGGTTCTAATTTAGTCTTTCTTTCTAATTAACTGCAGACAATTCAAGAGGCACAAAAAGAGCCTCTACGCAATCAAGAGAAACCTATTTTTAATGAGCCTCACTTTCTTCCTCCACAGGGATGTATTCGGTCGTCCATAATCATGGCACATTGTGTTGCTGGTCTTCCCTTTGTTGAGCACTGTTTCCCTTCTCCTTGCCTAGGTAATTAAATAATACTCTAAATACATTGTCAGTCAGTAAGTCAGTCAATAAACATTTAGTAAGCACCTACTATATTAGCACCCTAAGATTTGTGAACTTAGAAAGGAGATGTTTGTACTTGAGATTGCAAGAGAGACAATCCTCTTCCTAATAGTAGTGGACAGCTGTGTCTGTTTTTTTTTCTTCATCCTAACCTTGAAATAAGAAAGCTAGGCAGTGTATCAGAGAGAAGACAGGATTTAGACCCAGGAAGACCTAAGTTCAAATCCCACCTAATTCACTTACTAGTCATACAATACTGAGCAAGTCACTTAATCTCTCTCAGTCTCTGTAGACATCTCTGTATACATTGGGATAATAAGAATGTCTACTTCAGATCAAATGAGATAATATCTCTTAAGCACTATGAAAACCTTGAATCACTAATCAAAATGTTAGTTATTATTTTTATGACTGTCTTCTGCTGCTCCCCCCTATTTGTGGCCATGTGGCTACTTCATTACTCTACAGGACAGAGGATACAATAATTCTACCACTCCTCCTGAAGGCAGTGTCTTAGAGATATCACTAACTCTGTGTTATTTCTTGTCTCTGCAATTTTTGATTCCCTACCCTCTTCAGAGAACATAATCTTCCCTCTAAAAACTGAAAATTATGTTACTGTCTCTATTTAGCTGTTATCTTTAGTGCTCAGAGGTGATAGTTTCCTAGTCTATATGCTTCCCATTCTCAGATCTCTTTGGATCTCATTATTATGTCTTTACAGATTTATCTACTCCCTTTTATAAGTACAAATCCCAGGATGAGGCCTAATTGCCTAATCCATTGAAATCACACCCAGACTCATTCACTCAATCATTTCCATTGACATGTGAATCAGTCAGCAAGCACCCAGGATTATAATAGTATTTCTCACCTTCTTCAAAGTCACAAAAGGAATGTCTACATCTATCAATAAGCAGAATCCCAAAGATAGATGTCAATATTTTATTTCGTTACCTTGTTCAGTTTCTTCTACTCAGATCCTTAATTCCTCATACTACTCAACTTCAAACCCCCTGATTTTTCAGTCAAACTCTTTTAAGTATCCTGCAATTTTTTCTTATCATCCCCTCAAATATGTGCCTTTGTTCATAATGGCACCCATCACTATAATCATCTGCCCTGGCACATTCCATCCATTGAAATATCTTCTTTCAGGAGCTAACTTAGGTATCAACTTGTCCATGAAATCTTCCCTGAACTCCCTTCCTTAACTGAAAATGCTGTCTTCCTAATCATAGCTCTTACAATACTTTTTAGGGAGCATTGAACTTATCTCACTCTCTTTTATATTATAATTATTTATATGCTTGTCTTTCTCCTTTATTAGGCTTTAAGCTCTTCCGTGATAAGGACTACAACATATTCCATCTTTTTTTCTTCCCAGTACTCAGCACAGCACCTTGCCAAAATGACAGAACTATCATGTGCTAACTTGTTGCAGTCATAGCTCTTGAGATCCAAAGTTATCTCTATCCTATGGTAAGGCATCAGATAAAAATTATTATATGTGGAAATAGGTGAGGAAAACTGAGATAGCAACAAATATAAAACTGTTGTTTGTATTTTTACTCTGGGGAAGATTAAGAAAAATGACTATTGTATATAGTCATTGTGATTTATTCTAAAGATCTCATTTCTTGATATCTATTCTAACTTTATTTGACAGTAGTAGGCTTAGCTTGATATTCAACTATTAAAAAACCCCACAAATATTTATAGACCATTTGCAATTCAACACTTGTGTTTAGCAAGAATGTCAACTAACATCCCTAATAATGCATTCATTAAGATAGAGAGAATTGAACTTTCATTTCAATTTTTTAATTCTACTTACAAATAGCATCTCTGGAATGAAATGTGGGAAAATTTGTGTATTAAACTATAAAATATGAGTATTCAATGGAAATTAATGAAGTAGAAAAAAAATTTGGCAAATGGAATCAAAATTTAAATATTCCAGAACTATTTAAAAGCACATTTCACCAAAACTAGCAAAGAACCCTACTCTAAAGTGAAAAATCATGCCATATTTCTATTTTTTAAGTTTTCATTTTTAATATTTGGGGCTTTCTTTTTTGATGGCATTTTATTTATTTCCCCAATTACATGTCAAGACAATTTTAAGCTTTCATTTTAACAAGATTTTGAATTCTAAATTTGTTTCCTTCCCTCCTACTCCTCCCCTTTTCCCAAAATGGTACGGAATTTGATATGTTATATATATGCTATCATGTAAAACATATCTCTATATTAGTCACAGGTGTGAAAGAAGAAATAGATCAAAAGGAAAGCACAAAAAAGAATAAAGTGAAAAAAAAATGTGCTTCCATGTGCATTCAAAGTCCATTGGTTCTTTATCTAGATGTGGATAGCATTTTCCTTCCTTAATCCTTTATACTTGTCTTGGATCATTATGTTGCTGAGAAGAGCTGAGTCATTCATATTCCATCATTATACAATGTTGCTAATACTATGTACAGTGTTTTCCTGGTTCTTCTCATTTCACTTTGCATCAATTAATACAAGTCTTTCCAGGTTTTTCTGAAATCTGTCTGCTCATCATTCCTTATTGCCCAATAGTATTCCATTACATTCATATGCAAAAGCTTGTTCAGCCATTCCCCAACTGATAGGCATCTCCTCAAATTCCAATATTTTGCCACTACAAAAGGGCTCCTATGAGTATTTTGCATGTGTCAGTTCTTTCCCCTTTTTTATTATCTCTTTGGAATACAGCCCGGGAAGAGTTATTACTAAAGCAAAAGGTATACACAGTTGTATTGCTCTTTGGGGATAGTTCACAATTGCTCTCCAGAATGGTTGGATCAATTTAGAACTTGACTAATAGTGCATTAGTGTACCAATTTTCCCACATCCTCTCCAACATTTAACATTTTCCTTTTTTATCACATTAGCCAATTTGATAGGTGTGAGGTGGTACCTCAAAATTGTTTTAATTTGCAATTCTGTGATCAAAAGTAATTTACAACACTCTTCATATGCCTTTGATTTTGATTTGATTTCTTCATCTGAAAACTGCCTGTTCGTATCCTATGATCATGTATTGATTGATTGAGGAATTACTTGTATTCTTATAAATTTGACTCAGTTCTCTATATTTTCTTTCCTCTATTTGAAGAATGAGGCCTTTATTAGAGATACTTGCTATAAAAATTGTGTCCCAAAATTTTAATATGTGTGCGTGTTTGTGTGTGTGTGTGTCTGTTTCAAGTATATTTCTTGTAAACAACATATTATAGGATTCTGATTTTTTTCATCCACTCTGCTGTCTGCTTCTGTTTTATGAGAGTTTATCCCATTCACAGTTATGATTACTAATTATGTATTCCCTCCATCCTATTTTTCCTCCTGTCAGGAGGTCCTCTTTCTCAGTGTCACATTATATATAAGTCAATGACTCTTGATTGCCTCAGTGCTGAGAAATACTCCAAGGCAAAAGATCCCACAGTACCTGCCCCATTCAAACAAAGAGCGGTGAAAAGTCTCATTTTGATGGGATACTGGGTATGGGGAATTTTCACACAGCCAGCCTGGGTGAGGTCAGAGCTCTCAGGGCTCTGAACAGGATGTATTTGAGGGGAACTTGGTGTTTGACTTTTGGGCTCACTCATGGAAGGAGTGTTGAGACTCTGGCCAAGCTGTTGTAACTGCCCCCTGGCTTTGTTAACCCAGACCCTTTGGTTATTCTCTAGTAACTATGAATCATGATTTGAATCACACAAGGTCTGTCTGTTGATGTTTGTAACTTCTGTTTGCATTTGACTTGAAGTTCAGGGGGCTGATCTTTTTCCCTTGACCCAAGTGAATGATATATGTGTGTTTAATCAAACTGAGATTGTTAACCCCTTAAAGTTGCTTTCCTTAGAAAAGAAGATCAAAGGACCTGTGTTTGCAGCCCTTATTGGCCTTAAATAGCAACAGTAGCTGCTAGCAGATTGTTGTTACACTCTTCTGCCCCCCTTCTGTCAGTCTCACCCAACCCCTCCCTTTGCTTAATCTCATCCTCTCCTACTTACGTGTCAGATAATACAGATTTCTATTTTCAGCTGATTGTTTATATTATTCCTTCTTTGAGCCAATAACAATTAAAGTAAGGTTCAAATGATGCCTCTCACCCACTCTCCCATCTTCTCATCCACTGTAATAGGTCTTTCACACCTCTTCATGTGAAATAATTTACCCTGTTCTACCTCTTTCTTTATTCTGCACCCAGTGTACTCCTTTCTCATCCCTTAATTTTTTTTATGTCATTCCCTCAAATTCACCTTATACCCATACCCTCTGTCTATGTATATTCCTTCTAGCTGTACTATTAGTGGTACAATTTTTAATAAATACACATATCATCTTACCATGTAGGGATGTAAACAGTTTACTTCTATTGAATCTCTTATGTTTTCCTTTCCCTTTTTACCTGTTTATGTTTTTCTTGGGTCTGATCTTCTCCTTATGAAAGCTTGAAATCCTTCTATTTCATTGAATGACCATTTTTTTCCTTTGATGCATTATGCTTAATTTCATCATATAGGTGATTCTTGATTGTACTCCTAGTTCCTTTACCTTCCAGAATATTATGTTCCATGACCTCTGATCTTTCTATGCTATAGGTGCTAGGTCCTATGTAATCCTGATTGTATCTTCCCAATATTTGAATTGTTTCTTTCTGGCCACTTGCAATATAGTTGTCCTTAACCAGACAGTTCTGAAATTTTGCTATGATATTCCTTGGATTTTAATTTTAGGATCTCTTTCCTGAGGTGCTTGGTAAATTCTTTCAATGCCTATTTTGTCCTCTGGTTCTAGGATAGCAGAGCAGTTTTCCTTGGTAAATTCTTGAAATGTTCTATCTGTGTCCTCCTTTAATTATGGCTTTCAGGTAGTCCAGTGATTCTGATATTGTCTCTCTTGGATCTATTTTCCAGGTCAGTTGTTTTTCCCATTAGGCATTTTACATTTTCTTCTATTTTTTTAAACCTTTTGAATTTGTTTGATTGTTGATATCTCATAGAGTCATTAGCTTCCACTTGGCTAATTCTAACTTTTAAAGTGATGTTTTCCTCAGTTAACTTTTGTACTTTTTTTTTCTATTTGTCCAACTTTTCAAGTTGTTTTCTTCAGTAGATTTTTGTGTCTCCTTTTCCATTTAGCAAATTCTACTTTTTAAGCAGTTTTCCAAGCTGTTGACTCTCTTCCCCCCATAATTCTCTTGTATCACTTGTGTTTCTTTTCCCAATTTTTCTTCTACTTCTCTTATATGATTTTTAAGCTCCTTTTTGAATCCTTCTATGAATTCTTTCTGGGCTTGAGATGACTTCCTTGTTTCTCTTTGGATTTTGATATTGTTGTCCTCTTCTGAGTTAGTGTCTTAATCTTCCTTGTCACTGTAATAAGTTTCTATGTTCAGATTCTTTTTTGGTTGTTTTTTTCACATCTTTTTTAGCCTTTTTCTTTTTTTTTTTCAATTTGAGTTCTGCTCCCAGAGTGGAAGGAGCACTGTCTCAGGATTCTTGTGTCAGGGGCTCCAGGTCCTGGCTGTTTACCTGTTGCTACACTGATGTTACCTTGAGGCCCAGGGGGATTCCCTCATGTCTGATGCTGTGCTGAAGGGATGAGATAGGGAATGTCTGGTGCTGCTGGAGGTCTTAGGGATCCGAAAGCTTAACTAGTGATCAGCCAGGGTCCTGGTGGTGGTGTCTGACATGTGCTGAGGTTAGTGGGGTGTTTCTTCATTTCCCTGAGGACGTACTTAAGCAAGTGGCAGTCTGGCTGGCAGAGGTTGCTTGTTTGCCCAGGGCTAAGCGGAAGCATGTGGTGGTTCTCAGAGGTAGAATCTGGCCATTACTCTGGCTCTGCTGAGGAACATCGGGGCCCTGGTGTTGGCATTTGCCTGCTTCACTGGACTAGGGCGAAGAATATAGTGCTGGTTTGCTGAGGTGGGGCCCACCTCTGGCTTGCTGTGATGTTTTCTGTCCCAGACTGTGTTCCCCTTTAACCTGAGTAAGACAGATCCCTTCTGATCTTCCAGGTTTCTTGTGGTCAAAGATTGTTTTGCCCTTACCTTTTGCTGGTTATGCTGTTTCAGGATTTGTTTTGGGGTACTATTTTTTGGTCATTTGGAGGTGAATGTGGAAGAATTACACTGGTTTACTGCTATCTTGGCTCCCAGAAGTACATGGATAGCTATTTGGGCTTTCTTAATGATTGGTGAAATGTATGGAAATATTATAAGCAACATTAATGAGAGAAAATATGGCTTTTCTTCACTCATGTAACTTAGTTCTATGTATTTTGGGAAACTGGCAATGATAACCCATTCCCATTCCCAACTGTCAATACCATGGTATGATCTATTGCATGGGAGGGGAATCTCTTCATGTTGGAAGGCCAAATTAATATTTAGCTGTGATGAAATAAGGCCACATTCAAGAACCTCCAATTAGATATACCAAAAAAAATGTATATAATTTTGTAAATGTCTAACTACTGTGTACTTAATAATTTCAAAAATTGAAAACTATTTGTTAATTTTAAAGTTAACTAACCTTTTAATGACTTTGTTGTGTCTGCTTCTGTTGGAAAGCATTCAAATGTTTGGTTGCAGCATGAAGGTCCACATTTTCAGTTGATCCTCTAGATTAGTATCAGTTATTTGTGACCTTAAGGGCATCTTGATTTGGTTTAGGTAGGAGAATGTAGAGATCCTCAGGAATAAGTGGTTGAAAAGCAAGAAAGCATTTTTCAGGCATGTTGCCAAAGGTGTGAGTATTCTACTGCATTTTTCCATATTTCAATTGCAACTTTCTTAGCATTAAACAATGACTTTAAAATGTCAGCTGCTGAGAGCTCAATCAATTCTATCTGCAGTTCTTTCAGCACCTTGGTGATATCAACTAGGTGAGGCTGAAATGGTAATTTGAATATGATATCATGATTCTTAGTGAACCTTTCTTTGTATTCTCCAATTAATAGGTCTATAACAGCTACATATTCTTGAGATGATTCATATATATCATCCTGCTCATTCATGACCTTTGCTAACTGGGGAAAATGTTCATCTGAAATTTCCTTTTGAAAAAAGAAGTGTTTTGAAAAAGGATAGCTTTTTTTGAATGCTTGGATTTTTTTTGCCACATATCATATATAGACTTAATTTTACCTTGCAAAAAATATTCAAGTAGTTTTGATTTGACATGATATCACACAGAAATGCAGCATTCCTGTAGAAATCTTCTCTCAGTAATTCACGTTGCTGATTCTGTTCTTCATAAAATTTAACTATCTATTCTCACAAAGATAAAATTTTGGCTAACACCTGTCCCTGCAATAGCCAATACATTTTAGAACGATATGGCAAATCCACACTGAATACCTCATCATTCAACTTTAGCAAGTTACGAGATTGACAATGTTGCATTAGCATGAATATAGTTAATAATACTTATATTTTGTTGTAAAGCGTCACTTAAAACAGCACAGAGATGGACTTCCTGGAGCCAAGATGACAAAGTAAGCATTAAGTCGCTCTCACATTCCCTTAATGACCTTGAAAAACCCAGAAAATACCACCCTAGGAAAAATACTAGAACAGGGGAGCCAACAAGAAAGATGGGGTGGCTAGGGGGATTAATGGGAAAGGTTCCTCTTGCTGTGGCTGAAGGGGACCAGTACGGGATGGGAGGTATCCCGGCAAGCTAGCAGTAAACCCCACCTCAGCAAATTAGCAGGAGATCCTGAGCCCCAGGGTGGCAGAGTAGGCAAGTACCAACACCAGGAACCCCATGTGCCTTGGCACAGTGAGGCGAACCAGCAGACAATAGAGTAGAGAACCACCAGCAGACAGGTGTCCACCAACTGAATTTACCCATGCTGTAGCATAGCCTCAGGTGAGGAGGCAACCTCCAGTGGCATTTCCAAATAGTTAACATAGGATTAGGATTAATTGTTCGTAGAATTCACTTGTAAATCCATCTGGCCCTGGAGATTTTTCCTTAGGGAGTTCATTGATGGCTTCTTCAATGTCTTTTTTGTAAATAGGGTTAAATATTTTATTTCTTCTTCTTTTGATTTGAGCAATTTATATTTTTGTAAATATTTATCCATGCCACTTAGATTGTCAGATTTATTTTCATGCACTTAGGCAAAATAACTTCTAATTATTGCTTTACTTTCCTTTACATTGGTGGCAAATTCACCCTTTTCATTTTTGACACTGGTAATTTGGTTTTCTTTTTTTTTTAAACAAAAATAACCAAAGGTTTGTTTATTTTTTTTATTTCCTTTTTATAAAAGTGGCTCTTAGTTTTTTATTTGTTCAATAGTTTTCTTAATTTCTGTTTTATCAATCTCTCCTTTGATTTTTAGAAATCTTAATATGGTATTTAATTAGGGATTTTTAATGTTATTTAAATTAATTACTTAATTAATTAAATTATGATTTATTTTTTTTCTATTTTTCTTAATTGCATGCCCAATTCATTGATCTCTTCTTTCTCCAATTTATTCAGGTAAGCATTTAGAGATATAAAATTTCCTCTAAGAATTGTTTCGCTGCATCTCATAAGTTCTGGTTTGTTGTCTCATTGTAATTCTCTTGTATGAAGTTATCGATTGTTTCTATGATTTTGTTTGACCCACTCATTCTTTAGGATTAAATTATTTAGTTTCCAATTAATTTTTAATACATCTTTCCCTGACCCTTTATTACATGTAGTTTTTATTACATCATGATCTAAAAATAATGTATTTCATATTTCTGCCTTTCTGCATTGGATTATGAGGATTTTATGTCCTAGTAAATGATCAATAAAAAAAAAATTATTTAATATTTTTAGTTTTCAACATTGATTTCCACAAGATTTTGAGTTACAAATTTTCTCCCCATTTCTACCCTCCCCCCACTCCAAGATGGCATACATTCTGATTGCCCCTTTTCCCAGTCTGCCCTCCCTTCTGTTACCCCACTCCCTCCACGACCCCTTTCCCCTTACTTTCTTGTAGGGGAAGAGAGATTTCTATACCCCGTTGCCTGTATATCTTATATCCTAGTTGCATGTAAAAACAACTGTTTTTGAGCATTTCTTTTTAGAATTTTGAGTTCCAAATTGTCTCCCTTCTTCCCTCCCT
>CM053626.1:101347879-101439298 GCA_028646595.1 Phalanger gymnotis | reverse complement strand
GCCATCTTGGCTCCCTTCTCCATCAACTTAATAAAGAAATTGATTTTTTTTTGTTTTTTTTAAGATGATACCACTCACAAAGTTACTCACAAAGGCAGTAATTCACCAGAAATCTCAGTTACCCAGACAGAAGTTTAGGTTTGGAGATTATTTTTTAGAAGATTTTTTAAATAGTATTTTATTTTTTCCCAATTACATTAAGATAATTTTTAGCATTCATTTTTACAAGATTTTGAGTTCCAAACTTTTCTCCTCCCTCTTTCCTTTTTCTTCTTCTGAAAGTGATAGGCAATTTGATATAGATTATATATGTGCTATCATTAAAACATATTTTCATATTTGTCACAGTTGTGAAAGAAGAAACAAGTCAAAAGGTAAAAAAAAAACAGGAAAAAGAATAAAGTGAGTGAAAAAAATATGCTTCGCTACGCATTCAGAGTCTATCAATTCTTTATCTGGATGTGGATAACATTTTCCTTTGTTGTTTATACTTGTCTTGGATCATTGTGTTGCTGAGAAGAGCTGAGCAGTTTATAGTTGATCATGACACAATGTTGCTGATAATGTGTGCAATGGTTTCCTAGTTCTGCTCATTTCACCTTGCATCGGTTTTTGCAAGTTTTTCCAGGTATTTCTGAAATCTGCCTGTTCATAATTTCTTATTACATAATTGTATTCCATTATGTTCATATACCACAGCTTGTTGAGCCATTCCCCAATTGATGGGCATCCCCTCAATTTCCAATATTTTGCCACCACAAAAAGACTTCTTTAAATTTTTATTCACATGTAGGTCTTTCCCCCTTTTTTAGGATCTCTTTGGGATACATACCTGACAGCAGTATCATTGAACTAAAGGGTATGCACAGTTTTGTTGCCCTTTGAGCATAGTTACAAACTGTTCTCCAGAACAGTTGAATCAGTTCACAACTCCACCAATACTGCATTAGTGTCCTAATTTTTCCACATCTTCTACAATATTTATCATTTTCCTTTTCTGTCTCATTAACTAGGTGCTAGGTGATACCTAGCTATTTTAATCTGGAGTTCACTAATCAAAAGTGATTTATAGCAATTCTTCATATGTCTTTGATTTCTTCATCTGAAAACTGCATGTCCATAACATTTAACCACTTATCAATTGTGGAATGGCTTCTAGTCTTATAAATTTGACTCAATTTTCTATATATTTCAGAAATGAGTCTTTTATCAGAGATACTTGATGTAAAGACAGCTTTCTACCTTCCTTCTAACCTTGGTTGCATTGACTTAGTACAAAAGCTTTTTGATTCGGTATAATCAAAATTAGGTATTTTACATTCCATGATGCCTGTCACTCACTTAACTTGTCCTTTAAGAATTTGGATGCTTGGCAGCTAGGTGGCGCAATGAATACAGCACTGGCCCTGGAGTCAGGAGGACCTGAGTTCAAATCCAGTCTCAGACACTTGACACATGTACTGGCTGTGTGACTTTGGACAAGTGACTTAACCCCAATTGCCCTACCAAAAAAAGAAAAGAATTTGGATGCTATACCCTTTGGTACATATATGTTTAGTATTGATATTGCTTCATTATCTATGTTACCTTTTAGCAGGTTTGTCTGAGATCGTGATTGCTACCCCTGTTGTTTTTTTTTTTTTTACTTCAGCTGGAGCATAATAGATTCTGCTCCAGCCCCTTAACTTTACTCTGTGTGCGTCTCTATGTTTCAAATGCATTTCTTGTAAATTACATATTGTAGGATTCTGGTTTTTTATCCACTCTGCTATCTGCTTCTATTTTATAGGAGAGTTCATCCCATTCATGGTCACAGTTATGGTTACTACCTGCATATTTCCTTCCATGATCTTCTTCCTCCCATTTGTCCTCTCTCTCCTTTCACATTTTTCCTCCTCAATATTGTTTTGCTTCTGTCTACCACCTCCTCTGACCTGCCCTATGTTCTGTTAGTACCCATGCCCCCCCCCTTACTTAATTCCTTCTCTTCTACTTTCCTTTCAGGTAAGATTGACTTCTATATTCAATTGATTGTGTATATTATTCCCTCTTTGAGCTAATACTGATAAGAGTCAAGTTTAAGTAATGACAGTCAACCACACTCCTATCTTCTCCTCCACTGTAATACGTCTTTTATGCCTTCTTTATGTGAAATAATTTACCAAATTCTACCTGTCCTTTCCTTCTGCACCCAGTGTCCTCCTCTTTCTCATCCTTTAATTATTTTTACATTATTCCCTCAAGTTTACCTTATGCCTATGCTCTTTGTCTATGTATATTCTTTCTAGCTGTACTATTAGTGTTATAATTTTTAGATTTACAAGTATCATCTTCCTGTTTAGGAATGCAATTCATCCCTATTGAAGCCCTTATGTTTTCTTTTCCCCTTATACTTGTTCATGCTTCTCTTAGGTATTGATATTGGAGATCAAATTTTTGGTTTAATTCTGGTCTTCTCCTTATAAGAATTGAAATTCTTCTATTTCATTGAATGATCATTTTCCCCCTTGATGTATTATACTTAATTTCATTGTTAGTGATTCTTGGTTGTAGTCCCAGTTCCTTTGCCTTCCATAATATCATGTTCCATGACCTCTCATCTTTTGGGTTGCAGCAGCTAAGTCCTGTATAATACTGATTGTGGCTCCCTCATATTTCAATTTTGTCTTTTTGGTCACTTGCAGTATTTTTTCCTTGACGTAATAGTTCCAAAGTTTGTCAATAATATTCTTTGCAGTTTTTCCTTTGGGATCTCTATCTGAGGTGATTGATGGATTCTTTCAATGCCTATTTTGCCCTCTGGTTCCAGGATATCAGAGTAGTTTTCCTTGATAATTTCCTTAAAGATGCTGTCCAGGTACTCCTTTTGATTACGGCTTTCATGTGCCCAATGATATCTATTTTCCAGGTTGGTTGCTCTTCCCATCAGGCATTTCTTCTATTTTTTTTCATTCTTTTGAATTTGATTGATTCTCTGTGTCTCAGAGTCATTATTTTCCAATTTCCCAGTTTTAACTTTTAAATAGTTGTTTTCCTCAATTTTCTATTTGGTCAATTGAAGTTTTAAAGGAGTTGTTTTCCTCAGTGGATTTTTGCATCTCCTTTTCCATTTGGCCAATTCTACTCTTTAAGCAGTCATTTTCTTTTTCCAAGGTGTTAACTTTTTTCATGATTCTCTTATATCACTCTTATTTATTTTCTCAATTTTTTTCTACCTTTCTTTTATATGATTTTAAGTCCCATTTTGAGCTCTTCCATAAGTTTTCTTTCTGGGTTTGAGACCATTTCTCATTTTTTCCTTTTGGTTTTGTCTATAGGTGTTTTGACATTGTTATCCTCTTCTGAGTTTGTGTCTTGATGTTCTCTTAGCCATACTAATTTTCAGATTTAAAAAAAAATATTGTTTTTTGCTTATCTTTTTTTGGCCTTTTTCCTTTCTTTTAAATTTGATCTTTGCTCCCAGGGTGCAAGGGACACTATCTCAGGCTTCTTGTATCAGGTAATGGAGGCCCTGACTGTTTATCTAGTGCTACACAGATGTTTCCCTGAGGCCCACTAGGGGACCCTCATGTCTGGTGCTACACTGAAGAGATAGGATGTTTGTTAGCTGGCACTGATGGAGGCTATAGGGGTCTGGCAGCTTACGTGGTGCTGAGCTGGGGTTTCTTGGGTGTGCTGAGGCTATTGGGATATTTCTTTATTTCCCCAGAGCTATGCTGAAGCATGTGGATGTCTCCTTGCTGGAGATTGACTTTTGCCAGAGACTATTCTCTAGCATGTGGGGGTTCTTAGAGCTGGAGTCTGCATGATCCCCTGGCTATGCTGAGGCATGTGGGGGGTCCTGGTTTTGGCATTTACCTGCTCCACTGTACTGAGTTTCAAGATCTACCACTGTTTTGCTCACTTCCTCCTGGCTTGCTGGGATGTTTCCTGTCCTGGACTGTTCTTCCCTTTTTACCCAAGTGAGATAGACCTTTCCTGTCAATCTTCCAAGTGTCTTGGGCTCAAAGATTGTTTCACTCCACCCTTTTGCTGCTTCTGCTGTTCCAGGATTCATTTAAGGGTGTAATTTCATGCTTATTTGGAGGTGAATATGGGAGACTTATGGCAATTTAATGCTTACTCTGCCATTTTGGCTCCTGGAAGTCTGCCTAAGATTATATGTATGTGTGTGTGTGTGTGTGTATTGTATACATAAGACTGGGGTTCTTTAAAGGTATGTTTAGGTTATACATAGAATTCTTTAATTTATTGTTGTTGTGTTATTTTTAGCCTTTTTTTGACTCTTTAAAAAAATGTCCGTGAAGTGGTTATATTCCTTAATCTAGTGGATTAAATATTTTATATTTATCTGAAACTAGTTACTTAAATATTACAGTTTTAAGGAGCCGATTTTAAATATTTGCTACAAAAATCATATTTTGATATTATTTTCCAGAACTTTAATTTAATCATCTCTATAGTTTTACTACTTGCTTATCTGTTTTTGTTTTCTTGTCAGTGCCTTACTGCTTTCCTAAGAGTCCAGGGATAATAGCTATCTGTATTTGGGAAAACTGATATATTCTCAACTAATTATGAAAATATATCCCCAGGTGAATAGTGGTCAACTACTGGAGTTCTGTTTGTTTGCAGAGGCCTGGCATTACAAGAAGAAATAAATATGAAGAAAGGAACAAAAAATTCAACTCAACCACAGCATTTAAGTAAATATGAAAGTCAGGATTTTTCATTCCAATTGAATATCAATCATCTCATCTCATTTTGAGTCAGGTTTTAAAATATGATTGCTAGTTGCACCTCTTATGCAAGTAGAATAATGCTGTCCAATTAAGATTAAAGAATTGCTAATATTGTTTCACACAAAAGAAATACTCCTTTATCCTCCTCTATATAATCTCTTAAAAGGAGCTCTACAACTTAAGTAAATTTTCTCATTCATCAAAAAAGAAGTGTAGGCCTCATATTTAGTTGTTTTTATTTTAAGGAGTCCATGTTCTCTGAGATTTTCCAAATCAAGGACTGATACAAGAAAAAAAAATATTGTTCTCTTATTTATCCTGAATTCTGAGCTTTATAAGCTCAAATAGGTTGAGAGAAAAAGCAAAACTCCTAATTTTTGTGCAATGCTTTCTGTCACCCATCTTGAATTTAGAATAGTGTCTTCCTTTTTTGTTATAGATACATCTTATCTTCTTGGCGAGTATAATATAAGATTCTGCTTAAGCAGGAGATATCCCTTACTTTTCACTAGTAATTTCTCATTAAGATTTCTTTTTATCCCACCCCTTTGCCCTCCAATCTTTTCAAATGTATATTTTCCAAAAAAGTAATCTTTTAAGCAAACAGAAAATGCCACCAATATCACTCACAAATTGTGTATTACCTTTCTTTCTTTTTAAACATAAATTTATCATCACAGAAGAGAACTGGGGAAGAGGGGAACTTTGGAGAATTCCAAACATTAAGAAGTGAAGACATAACATAGATTGCCAGGGTGCAGATTTCTTAAGTTTTTAAATTAGAAGTCAATAAACCATACTTCTAATATGGACCCTCAAGTCTTTCCTGTCCACCCTTCACTGAACGTGGCATTATACATGCTCAGTTAGATGAAATTGGCACTTCTTTGTTCTGGATAATCAGAGTTCCAGTTCTGGATGCATGCACCCAGATAAGTGACCCAAGTGAGCTTATTCTTTAGTAGTCTTAGTTCAGTGTTTCTGGAATACATTCGTAACCACCACAAGAAGAATAAAGTTTTCTGCCTGCACCACCTAAGATGCAACTGGTTATTTGCTTGCAAGCATTTGAAAACCCTCAGAATGATGAAGAAACTTTTTTTTAAGTCATCAATAATTCTAGGATCCCTCCCCTTCCTCCTCTTTCCCTGCCCCCACTGAAATCTATTTGGTCTATAATCAAATAAGTAAATACGCATTGCAATTTCAATCACAGTCATAAAAAACGTTAAGAGAATGAGTAGAAAAGAATAGCTATTAATGGCCAAAACCATTGAAACCCCCTACAAAGTAGGAGCAATTAATAACCTGAATCAGTTATTGTGCAGTTAAATCCTCCTTCCCCCACCCTAAGATTACTATGCATGTATACATATATGTACGTATTTGTAATCTATAATTCAATACATGATGATTCAACGTTACAAAGAAAATGCTTCAAAAATAGCACTAAACATCGTATTACTGCAGGAAAGGAAGAAATGCATTTAAAGCAACCATGAAAATGGCGTGCAGTATAATTACCTGAAATTGCTATTCGCTTGACACCCTGACACTAATTTTATTCAAGCCATTGGGAACTAAAATTTTTAAAAGCACTCCTTTCCAAACGTCAGAGCTTGGGTGGGTGGGTGGGGAGTTTAGGGGATAGGGAGAGTAGAGGCAGAAAGGAAAGGGTAAACTTTCCAATATCCAAAAAAAGAACTAAACAATCCATTTAGGATAAACGTCTATATAGATCGACAGCCTTTAATGCCAACATTTTTAACGCTTGCCCTGTACGTAGATTGATTTTTTTTTCCTACAACATTCCCTCAGCAGATGGAATTTTGCTACTGCAGATCAGCAGAGGGTGTCAGATCTTTCAGAGTGCACCAGGCTGAAACGAGCAGAGCTTCTTAGTAACTCTCTTTTCCCCCTCCCCACTCTCGCTCTTTCTCCCTTCTTCTCTCCCCAACCCCCTCTTCTGAGTAATTCAGAAAGAGCAGAAGAAAGAGGAGCAAAACAAGGGGGGAAAGAAGCTCTAGTTAGGGAGAAGAGAGGGAAACCTGAGAAAAGAACAGAACACGAGAAGAGGGGGAAGGATGGACAACCACAAAACGCAGCGATTGCGGAAATTTTGCAGCGCCATTGGCTCGGCAGCTATTCCTTAGGCTGGGGCGTGATTTCAGCACCAAGGGGAACTGGACAGCACCCAGAGGGGACTCCTAGGCAGAGAGCAACAGCAGCAGGAGCCGCTGCAGCAGCAGCTACAGCATTCAGCATCAGCATCAGCAGCCGGAAACCCTGCTTTGTAACAGAAAAGGCAAGGTCAGTCCGAGGCATAGCCATGCACAGGCAGTTCGTCTGTACTATGCTGCACTCAGCCTGCTGGTGTATCTAACATGCACTTGCTTCTAATTCCTAGCATTGTTACCATTTAGATTAGTGAAGACAACTAGCAGAGATTCGACGTTAGGGGTTTAATTTTTTTTTAACTTCTTTTGGTGGTTTCAAAGGGGAGGGAGGGAGGATTTTTTCTACTTTTTAATTTTTTTTTTTAAATTTTTGCGTGCCTTGCACTACGTGCCTGGATAGTTTGTGGATTTAATTATTGACTGGCGTCTGGACCTTTGCAGTGTGGGGGGGGAGGAGGGAGGAAAGAATCCACCCCCCCCCAAAAAAAAGAAAGCTTTTTTTTTTCCTTCTTCCTTGGGTTCGGATATTGAAGTGGTAAATGAACTTGAACTGTGTCTGTGGCGAACAGGATGATTGCTGCTACTTTGTGATGAGATCGGGGATGAATTGCTCAGTTTAAAAATGCTGCTTTGGATTCTGTTGCTAGAGACGTCTCTTTGTTTTGCCGCTGGAAACATTACAGGGGACGTTTGCAAAGAGAAGATCTGTTCCTGCAACGAGATAGAAGGGGACCTGCACGTAGACTGTGAGAAAAAGGGTTTTACAAGTCTGCAGCATTTCACTGCCCCGACTTCCCAGTTTTACCATTTATTTCTGCATGGAAATTCCCTCACGCGACTTTTTCCTAATGAGTTCGCTAACTTTTATAATGCGGTTAGTTTGCACATGGAAAACAACGGCTTGCATGAAATTGTTCCCGGGGCTTTTCTGGGGCTGCAGCTGGTGAAGAGACTCCACATCAACAACAACAAGATTAAATCTTTCCGAGAACAGACTTTCCTGGGGTTGGACGATCTGGAATACCTCCAGGCTGATTTTAATTTATTACGAGATATTGACCCGGGAGCATTTCGGGACTTAAACAAGCTGGAGGTTCTCATTTTAAATGACAACCTCATCAGCACCTTACCTGCCAACGTATTCCAATATGTTCCCATCACCCACCTCGACCTTCGGGGAAACAGACTTAAAACATTGCCTTATGAGGAGGTCTTGGAGCAGATCCCAGGCATTGCTGAAATCCTGTTAGAGGATAACCCCTGGGACTGCACTTGTGATCTGTTGTCTCTGAAGGAATGGCTAGAGAACATCCCCAAAAACGCACTTATTGGACGTGTGGTCTGCGAAGCCCCCACTAGATTGCAGGGCAAAGATCTTAATGAGACCTCAGAACAAGATCTATGTCCTTTGAAAAACAGAGTGGATTCTAGTCTGGCAGCCCCGCCTGCCCAGGAGGAGACCTGTGCTCCTGGCCCCATTCCAACTCCCTTTAAGATTAACGGCCAAGAAGATCCTGCCACTCCAGGGGCTGCTCCAAATGGAGGTACAAAGATTCCAGTCAACTGGCAAATCAAAATCAGACCTACTGCGGCGGTATCGGCAATCAATGCCAAAAACAAACCTCCGGGCAGAAGTATGCCTTGTCCGGAGATATGCAGCTGTGACCAGATTCCCGATTCGGGTCTAAAGGTGAATTGCAATGACCGAAACGTGAGCAGTTTGGCTGACTTAAAGCCGAAGCCCTCCAACGTACAGGAGCTGTTTTTGAGAGACAACAAGATCCACACTATTAGGAAATCTCACTTTCTGGATTATCGGAATCTTAATCTGTTGGATCTAGGAAACAATAATATTGCAACTGTGGAGAACAACACCTTTAAGAACCTTTTGGACCTAAGATGGCTATACATGGATAGTAACTACCTGGACACCCTGTCCCGAGAGAAATTCACCGGGCTGCTGAACCTTGAGTACCTGAATGTGGAGTTTAACGAGATCCAGCTCATCCTCCCTGGTACCTTCAATGCTATGCCCAAACTGAGGATACTCATTCTCAACAACAACTTGCTGAGATCCTTGCCTGTCGACGTGTTTGCTGGGGTCTCACTCTCCAAGCTAAGTCTCCACAATAACTATTTCTTGTACCTTCCAGTAGCGGGGGTACTGGATCAGTTAACCTCCATCATACAGATAGATCTGCATGGCAACCCCTGGGAGTGCTCTTGCACGATTGTGCCTTTCAAACAATGGGCAGAGCGCCTGGGTCCCGAAGTGATCATGAGTGATCTGAAGTGCGAATCCCCGGAAGACTTCTTCAAAGCAGATTTCATGTTTCTCTCCAATGACGTGATGTGCCCCCAGCTGTATGCAAAGATCTCGCCTACGTTAACTTCACACAGTAAAAACAGCACTGGGTTGGCGGAGACAGGGACTCATTCCAATTCCTACCTAGAGACCAGCAGGGTCTCCATTTCGGTGCTGGTCCCGGGACTCCTGCTGGTGTTTGTCACCTCTGCCTTCACAGTGGTTGGCATGCTAGTGTTTATCCTGAGGAACCGAAAGCGGTCAAAGAGAAGGGATGCCAACTCATCTGCATCTGAAATCAATTCCTTACAGACAGTCTGTGATTCTTCTTACTGGCACAACGGACCTTACAATGCAGATGGAGCCCATAGAGTTTATGACTGTGGCTCTCACTCCCTATCAGACTAAGAACCCGGGGCAAAGGGTGGGGGAGGGGAGGTGGGGCGCTTTTCCACAAGTTTCGCAGCTAGCAACCCAGTGGTTAAAGAAATCTTGACCGGTGTGCTTTGTCTGCTCGCCCACGCCAAAGTGTGATTGGCATAAATCAATCAATCAACTCTTCTAGGAGAAGAGGGTTCTGGCTCCTCACCTCTCTGCTGGGAAAGCCAAACAGTGCGAAGACTGTGGCATAACTAGGGGAACCGAAGCCAGCTCTCTAGCTCTAAACCGCCTTTGAGAGGCAGCCAAGCTGGAGCAGCGCTTCTTATATCTGACGATGCCCTTAGTGAGCCTTGGAGACTAAAAAGAGGGCAGACGACACACTTGGCCAAACTCTTATAGGGCGAGCGATTGTTATTGTCCTATATATGTATAAATATACCTACGTCTATATATATATATAGATAGATATCTATTTTTTCCCCTGTGGATTAGCCCCGTGAGGAGGGGGACGTGATGGCCTCCCTGCTGACACTTCAGGGAAGGGAAGTTGCACGAAGGCATGAATGTAATGTAAATAAATGACTCGGATTCCGAACAAAAAGTGCTGCATGGCTCGCATGGATACAACGCACCCCAGGGACGCTCCCCCTCCCAATCAACCTGGAGACAGCGTCTAATTCACACCATCCACCCTCTTACCTGATAAGTCCCATCGTATCAAACTTTCTATAAACAAAATACAGTATAATCTAAAAGTGCCATTTTGCCATTTTTTTGTGATGATAGGCAGTACGGAGAGGTACATTTACTGTGAAAAAATGTAAAGATTTTATTTAAGACATTTGCATGGATAGTCATCAGTTCATTTTATGAGTTTAAAATTTTACTTTCTTTGGAGAGGTTTTCCGGGGTTACTTTGGTATTATTTTTTGTTATTTTTCTATAAGTATCCAATAATGCCTTCCATTTGAATGTAAAATTAGTACCCTTGATTTCTATTATGGTATCAGTGTAAACATTCAAAAAAAATTCCGAGGCAGTTAAGCATGACCAATTAATGTCACTCTAGTGCTTAGGCTGCAATCTTAAAGGTAGCAATTCTGTGCTGGTGTAAATCTTACTATTAAGGAGAAAAAACAGAATCGAGGAAGCACGTGAAACTTACTAATTCTATCCGAGGATTTTATAATGGCATATTTTTTCAGTATTAAAGTGAAAATGTTTTCAACTCTGGGTCCTTACATTTTTCCAGCTTCATTTTTGCAAGTGGCTGCTATGGTATGTGTTATCAGGGATGGGGGAGGGGAGGGAAGGGGGTGGATCCCTTCTCTGGCTACATTAAGGCAGGTTCTCTAATCTCTTAACTACCTACCCTTTGTGTCTTGTTGCTGCCCTTTAACCTCCTTATAATGTGTAAACCATCTAGTTCCCCTTCTTTCACCCTGCTCCCCACCCCGCACCCCCGTCTTCCCACCTAATGCGGCAGTGAATACCCTTTATTAATGCTGGAACTCCCTGGCTGTTGCTGGTGCTGCACACACTGCAGATATATTAGGGATGTTAGTGGAAATTTGATTTAATTGACTCAGCCTAGATCGGTCTCATTAAACGGAGTGGAGATTTCATTGGTCAGCACTCCTTGCTGAAACGCAGCAGCCTTAATGACTGGCAGTTGAGATGCTGCTGGCGATTTGACTTTAACAGCTGCTGGAAATGGTAAAACTAATTAGTGAAGGGAATCCCTTCCCCCTCATAACTGCACCTAGAAAATTGGTAAAGAAAACACACATCTTAACTCTGATCATCCACGTTAAAGAGGTTTTCTCTTAGATCATTTGGCTTTCTGGAAGTGGCACCTTAATTAACAGGAAAAGCATTAAGCTGCTCAAAGCAATGTAGATCCAATCTTAAACAGTGTTCTTGGCTTTCTCTAGGCAAAGGACATCTGTACAGCAGGGACTAACAAAACTTCAAATACAGAATGGGTCTGCATTACAGCACATGCCCATCCTTGAGAAGTGCAGTAAGAAAGCACAGATCACAGACTTGGAGGGAAAATAAGTGACAGACATCTAAAATAAATTGAAAAGGTCCTCTGAAATCTTAGGGATAGAACATTCTTCTAGAACTCATTTTCTAAAGGGGTGTCATTTCCCAGAACAGTTCTGCAAGTTGTTATTTAGTATATATAGCACTTTTAAAATAAAAAAAAATATTAAATGCAACTGTTCCCAAAGCCATTTTTCATTTTCTCCTCTAATTGATTTTGGATGTGAATTGTTCATTTTGGTAGCACATTCAATATGAGTGGAATTATTATCTACTGGTAACAAAGGTCATGGATTTTTCTGTTTGGGGGTCATTAAGTCTTTTAAGTGAATGTACAACAGGCTTCCTTCCGTGGATGTAAAGTATTAGATACTTTTTTTCTTTTTGCAATATTTTAAGAGCCAAGTAAAATGAAAAAAGAAGCAGGGACACTAGCAGAAGGTGACACTACCTCAATGATAGGTATTCGGTTTTAAATATGTGTTCCTAAAGAAATATGTTAGTCTAGATTGATACTTGAATTTCTCTTCCTAAAGTGTTTATTAAAGGCTATAAATTTCCCTCTACTTTATTCATGGTATAGTATGAATTTTATTCTACTCTATGTGTGGCACAATACAGTTTAAGGGGTCAGGCGAGGAAGTATTAGGCTATTAATTAGTTTTTTTTTTTAATTTCTGCACTTGTATTTGATAAACCTCTAAAGACACCTATCATGTATAAAATGATGGATACAGGGTAACTACACCACTCTAATGGTATAAAAAGGGTCTGTGAAGGTTTTATGCAGTTTGAAGATCAGATATGTGTTGGTCACTATATAGATATAGTATGTTTTAAAAGATAAATTATTCTTTATGTTTATTCATTCAGAGAGTAAATATAATGGTCATCTAAAACTTGGGTTGTCTTTGCCAGGGGTTATGTCTAAGAAGGATAGTGCACTTAATTTAGAGCAACAAAGATTTATGGATTGCAGCAATTTATGAATTATAGACATGTAAAGACAATGAAACTAAATTAACTAGATATTGATTCTGATAAAATTAACATTGCAGGGGTGTTTTAATAAATAAGAAAACATTTTAAAAACACATGCAGAGAAGCAGAATGAATAATGCTCAAATATATCCACAGACTGACTATATAGAACATCTATTATTTAGACAGCCAATGTTTTATTCATTTTGATAAAGTATCTCTGTCATAATACTATATATTCTATTTGCAGGATACATAATAATGCAGTCCCCCTGCATCACTTTTGTTTAGATTTGCTTAGTCCCTTGGTTTTTGGGATTTTTAAGGTTTTTTTTTTAACTTTAAAGGGCCTGTATAACTGTGTCACATGCAGTGTGTGAAGTATGTTGCTTCCAGTTGAATCACTCTTCAATTCATCAAAGCAAAAGAGATTTCAGTTGTGCAAAATGGAAAAGGGAGGAAGACGAGGAGATATCTTGTTTAGTGTAGTTGCTTTAAAGGAAGTAGCTGTACTGCTGTTGTGGCTAAGAATATCTTAGAATTTAAGTAGTTGCCATAGAAATTTATTGTTTAACCATTTTACATGTTTATGAAGCAGGTAGCTAGAAAAGTTGATTTAACAGTAACATTATATATATGTATATATATGTATACATATATATGTACGTATATATATTCATATAATTTCCCTTAAAAGAAAAGATAGCAAGCTGTGCATCAGATATGTGTTTAGATAGAATTGTTCTATTTTTAAATATAATCACATTGGTGATTCCAAGGAAAGTGTGTTTGGTTTTGGGTTATGCCATTTTGTTAATAAGTGTTTTCTTATTTGGGTAGAGATCTCAGTGAATTTCTTGTGAGCGAGGAAAGGTCCAAGGGGACAAAGAAAGTATCTATAAGATATTTGATGGTTTCCAAGGCAGACTCTATGCTAGCTCTTTCAGAAATAGCCACGCTTTTTGTGTGAATGCTTGTGTAATGAAAATATGATAGTGATGTTTAAAAGTGCTAATGGTTTAGTTATAGTATTAATTTGAATATTTGTGCATTTTCATTCAAAGGTGAATGTTATTGAAATCATCATAAGCCATCGTTTATTTTTAAAGATTTTTATTGATATCCACAAATATACCTAATTGTATACATGCTCATGGTTAAGCTGTGAGTTGCCTTAATGTGATACACAAACCATATAAAAGTGGATGAGCATTGACAAATTTGGGATAGTTGCCTGAGATTATATTGCATCTATAGAAATAACACAGATATAGATTATTTATGCAAGTAACAAAGCACAGGCTGGCATTGATCTATAACAGCTTGAGGAAATGCCATCATATTGTTCCATACTTTTAATGCTTATAAAGAGAATAACCCTAAAGGCTGATTCTCCAATGAGGCATCATGTTACTTAGGCTTGAGTGCAGTGCTAGCCCACCATAGTGACCTATCAATTATATTTTCATTAAATTTCAAGTGTTTTCAATACTTTAGACTATAAAAAAATATGGGCACAAGTGTTTTAGGTTTCAGAGTGAAATGGACATACGAAGAATAATCATATAAATTAGCTAAAATAAAGCCTTTTGGGCTTAACTAACTGGCTATTTTAGTTTTAAGATTGTTTTGAATTTAATTATCTAGATAATAATTGAATTTATTTCTTACTTCACTTTATTTTGCTAGGGCATAGCAAGTCAGTGCAATTTGAAAATAACATTTTATTAAAGAATTCCCCAAAATGGAAACAATTTATATTTGTATCTGACAAAATAAAACCTAGAGTCCATGAGTATCCAGGTTATAATTCATTCATCAAACATTTTTGAATGCCTACTATGTATAGAGTGTTGTGTTTGTGGGAAATGAAGATGTCTAAGACTTTGTACCTGTATTTAAGACATTGGCATTATGGTAGAGAAAATATTGCATATATGCAGATAACTACAATTCAAGCTAGAATAAGTTATGTCACATGGGATATGTTTAAAAGTATCTTTTAAAGATCTCTGGTATGATTGATTTATGGCCTCTCCTCCACAATTTAAAAGAGGCACAATACATTAGAGGTACATCCATGGGCCAAATAAATGGAACTATTTAGGATAGTTCAAAACAACAGATGATCCATTTTTACATTTGTTTTATTCTACCCTAGCAACGTGTTGACTGACATCATTTTCACCTCAAAAGCTCTGCTTCTATTGATACTGAACAAAATGAACATTAAGTCCATGACTTTCTTAGCTCATTATGAGGGATGAATTCCATGATAGTTGATTAGTTATATTTAAACACTCCTTTAAACAGACAACTAATTCAATAGCAAAATCAACTAAATCAGTTGTTTGGCCTTCAGTCCATATACCAATGGGTAGTGGAAAGAACTTTTCAAATTTTCACTTTCAACCAGCTATGATATAATGTGACATACCCAATACTAGCTTTGAATATGAATAATTTTATGCATGTGATAACTATTTGCTGTATAAATACAAACTACATTTATATTTAGATTAACAAAATACCCAAACAATCTGAAAAGAAAGGTAGAATAATGGAAAACATGGTTTCATGCCTATGATTCATAGCTAAGACAGGTAATAGTAGGATCAGACATATAATTGTTTTTTGCTATTTCTTTATAGAATTTATAGGGATATTTTCATTCGTATTTATACTAGCAAATATTCTATAATGTTGCATCTTTTGCTTAAATTTCTTATTTTACAAAATCTAATCATGAATATTTTGCTTACTTGATGTCTTATTATTTATAAATTGTATGTCTTCTGAATATTATAGAAATATTTCAGGCATGAAACAGCTACTTCCAAACATCTGGAACTCAGGAATTTGAGTGAATGGAGATGCAATTTCTGCTTCTCTGACTCATGCTCTCTTCCTTCTTTCCATATTTTTTCTTGGTAGAAAGGATCATATTGCATCATACTGATAGGAGAAAAAACAATATACAATATTTTGTGGAAAAACTATAGACATAAATGATAAAGACTGAATTGTTAATAGCATCAAAGAAGTGGAGAAGTCTTTGCTTTTGAGTAGTCTGGGAAAGAAATGGGAAAGTTGTGCTGTAATTAATAATTGCATCTAGTATTTGTTATTATACAGTTGGGCATATAAAGATTTTTCTTCTTAGTGTTTGATTTGATCTGTTAGTGATATCTGTACTATAAGAGCAGTGCCATGCTGTAGTGGAAAGAGCATTGGCTTGGAATCTCTTTTACTTACTAGTTTTAGGAGCTTGTGCAATCACTTCAACTCTCTGAGCCCATTTCCAAGCCTTTAAAATACTTGTTAAAAATAACAAACATTAACAACAAAACAAAACTTGGATCATATGTCTTACAGAAAGTAAAATGCACATGGGTAACTGTAAAGTATAATAAAGTGGATTCTATTGGCATGGCGTTTTGAATAATAGCTTAAAATATATGCTTTAATAGAACAGGTTTACTATAGAAAATTAGTTTATCATGAGGTTAGTATATGGGTTTGTGACAAGGCCTATACTTTGAAATAGGATTCACCATTTTGTTTGTTTGTTTTCGTTTATTGTTTTTGTCACTGAATCATTTTCTTGTCTATTTTTCATATGGTATGTTGGATAATGTTTAAGGATGATCTGATTCCCATGGTCACTCTAAGTAACTAGAGTAAATGGTCCTTTTTTGTTGTTGGTAGGAGCTTCGAAAATTCTGATATAAACAGAGCAAGTGAATGCATATGACTGTGTTTTTAATGAGATAAAGTTAATGAAAAAGAATCTTAACTCATCCAAAATCATCTGCTTTCTAATTCAGGCAAAGACATACAGTTGTATAAAGCCAATTATTTATGATGTGATAAGGTATATCACATTAATTTTATTCTACTTTCTTTTAATAACATTTACAGATTTGATTACAGTGCTTTGATTGATTGCATTAATTAATTAATCCTTTAACTTAACAACACAATATTAGTCAAGTCCTTTTACCTCCCTGTGACTCAGTTTCCTTATATTTCAAGTTAAAATTTGGACTAAATAATCCCTAAGGCCAGTTCTAGCTCTAAATCTCATGACTCAATCTGCATAGATAGAATAGGATAATGTTGGTATAGATTGATCCCCAATTAATCTCATAGCTTTCTGATTGGATCAAAATACTGCTTAGCTACAGAATATTCTTGGATGAGTGATCACTCAAATTTTCCTTTAATAAACATCCAATGTTTTGGTTCATCAGCAAATTTCTGATTGCCTGAAATTTTTGTATTTCCACAGAATATTGGTCAGCTATCTAACAATCAAATTTCTGTCACAGATGGTATTTGGTATAATTGGGCATTAAGACATTAACAAACATCACATTTGAGGAGAATATTATATCTTATGGGTGGATATTAAGAGGAACAAGATTAGAAGCCAAGTAACTAACAGCTGGAAATGGCAATCATCCATGAGAAATAAATTACATGGCATGTTGCAATTGTAACACAAAATTTATAAATTTAAATCAGTGAAATGTTACAACAATGAGTTTTGGGGGCATTAGTTGCATGAATATCAATGAAAGGTACCCAGGAAACTGTGCTTCATTTCTCAGAATAATTTTGTACTGGATATTACGAATCCAATACTTATTCAAGGTTGGCTCATATGGTACCTACAAAAATCTTCATTCCTTCAAAACCAATTTTTACATGTAAGGAGAATTAAGTAAACACATAAAATTTGAATTGCACAATTACCTTTTACAGGATGTAAGCTTTTCAGTTCAGCGTATACTAAACTGAGGTGACATGAGAATCTGTGTTTATAGTGGCTATTACATATTGATTGGTTACTATTTTGGGGGTTGTAACAGTTCTGGCAAGACCCATAGGAGCCACTCTCACTAGTTTAGGGATCAAAATATAGACAGCATACTCTGCCTAAGGAGTTAGTAATATGTTGTCAAAAAGATTGATCATATATTTACAATATATTAATGTCATGTCATAAGTTGGGTCTCTAGCTTCAACCAATTTAAATGAGTTAGCATTTAAATAATAGAATTCAGCAAAATTGTTAAAGCTACTGTTATTTTATATGACATCAAATAATCAGTATGCCTACATTCTTTTACTTTTCAATCCATTGTTTTGGTACAGTGTAGAAACAGCCTAAGTATGAAAAGTGCAGTTTAGGTAAAGACCACAAGAAATAGAATAAAGATTGAAATTCTACTATTGCAGTGGAACAAGAAACAGACAATTTAACCTGAAAGATCTGTCAATGTTGTGTATGGGAGCGTACATATTTTCCTTTTTTAGAGAATATATGTGTGGTATAAGTATATCTATATATTATATATGTGTTAGATATATTTCTATCATATGCATCTGGACACATTTATATCATATAGCTATATGATAGATATATTTATATCACTATATATATATATGTGTGTGTGTGTGTGTGTGTGTGTGTGTGTGTGTATTTAGGTATAATTTCCATATCTTATATTTATAGAGATCTGTCTATATTTGTGTACATAGATGTGTGTGTAGTATCTACATGTATGTGATATCCCATATCTGTTTATATGTATGCATGGCATATAATGTATAATTATAATTTCTGTTGCATCTTAAAAAAGGAAAATAATTTATCAATGTTCACATTATATTGCCTACTTGTGGTGGTAAATTTTACCTTCTGTGAATACAAATTTTAACATCTAATGTTCCCTGGCTTTTCAGGGCAGCTGATATTGAAAAACTCCATTTTATTATTTTCACCTAAATTTTGAGATACAATGGAAAAAAAAATGTGTCCTGCGCAACTGTAGTAGCATTTTATTGGAGACTAGGTGTCAAAAATGAAATTATTTAGAAATAAGTAAATAATATCATCTTGCCTAGAAATACTTTCTTACTATAATATAAATTGTCCAGATTAAGTTGAAAATCTAATACTTTTGAATTTTGGAATTCCAATAGCATTTTGGTAGAAAACTCTAACATAAATCCTATCTTAAGCTACTGAACTTTTTCCAACAGTCCTGAATACTTGGAGTAGGTAGAACCACCAGGCAATTTTCTCTTAATATTATACTTTTCAGATTTCAGGAGAGAAAAAAGCTTATCATAGTGGAGCCACAATCAATGAGATTAATTATGGAAAAATCATGGCATTTTGTGGAGTAGAAACTTTATCAGTGAAGCAAGAGTAGCTTTAACAATCAGCTCTAGAGAAGGAAAGGCAAAGGACAAAGTATAATGTTATTTTTCCCCTTAGGGAATTAGCTAAAAATAAATACTTTTTTCCCATTGTTTTCTCTTGTAAGCAACGTATTAATCTTGCTATCATTTGCACAACCAAATATCACATTTAATAAACCTTTCTGAGTAAGTGGCATGATGAAAACATTTATATACAGTTGTGTGTGTGTGTATTACTCTTTGAAAGAGTAATTCTAACCATGCATGTAATTCAAGTTCCCATCACTGTCTCTAATCCTAGGAATAATTGAACTTAATCTTCTAAGTAAATTTGATTGCTTTTCATTTTATTTTAATACTGTAATTGAAATACTGTTTTTAGGAACTATACAAGGATAGTCTCCCCATGTCATGGAATCCTGAGTTCCTTGCTTCTTCTCTGGATTCTTGTGATACCATGTTAGCATAGTTGATATATCAAAGGAAAACTGTAAGCTATAGCTAGACCTTATATCTTTAGCTAAAAAAAAAATAAAAACATTTCATAACTGTATTTTATTGGAGTTATCTGTAGCATTGTGGAGCTACTATTGCATCAGTTAAGAAGATCATGAAAAAGTAGCTATTGCTCTTGAGGAATTCAAGGCATCATGTATGAGCAAACTACATTCCAGGATATTGAAAGAATTGGCTAAAGTGATTGTTAAGAAACTGTTAATGGATTTTAAATTTTATAAAGTCTATAGAAGATGGCACAGGACTGCAAAAGGGCAAATATTCTGATTTACAACAAAGAGAAGTACAAACAAGGCACAAGAAATAAGCAAGTGAGCCTGAGTCTGTTCAGTGGCAAATTCTAGAATGTATTAATGAAGAGATGGTTAGTGAAAACCTAGGAAAGAAACTGGTGATGACAAAGAGCCAGTATCGCTTCATAAAGAACCAGTCAAGATAAATTAATCTTTTTTTTTCATTTTTGACAGGGTTCCCAGAATCATAGATTAAGGAAATGTTTTTATATAATTTACCTAGATTTCAGCAGCGCTGCAGTTGTTCATGCCATCCTTTTGGATGAATTGGAGATGTAGCAGCCAAAATATCCAGTGCAATTTAGGTTGCATTGAGACACAGAATCTAGAACTAAGGAGATGCTAGTCCTACTGTCCTTTGCCTTTGTTACACCACATGCAGAGTATCATTTTTAGTTCTGGGCACCATATTTTAAGGACAAACCTTGATATAGCTGGGAACATTTATAGGGCCAGTAGGGTTATGTTGGAGCATGTCCTACTAACTCATGAAAACCAATTGTCAATTTTTTAGCGTGAACATTTATACTGCAGAAATTAGTAAATGCTACAAATCAGGGCTTGATTTATTGTTTTGTTGCTTGTCAAGGCTTAGGGAAGTGATGAAGAAAATGTTAATAATGCAAATTAGACATTAAAATATGTTGGGCATGTATTTCCTCCCAGAGAGTCAGTTGTTAAACATTTACCAGCATGCCTCAGGTGACCAAGATCCTGAATATCATTGAGATTATGTTGCATGATTGAACAAAGTGGATATATTTAGCCTAATAAAAATGCACATTAGGATGAGATAGATATCTTCAGCTACATGAGGGGTTATCGTGTGGACTAGGGATTCAATTTACTTTGATTGTCACCAGTGGACAATTGTAGGAGCAATGACTGGAAGGGGAAGAGAAGAAATGTCTAATTTGACATAAACACAATAACCTAATAACCAGAATTATCTAAATATGGAAAAAAGTTGGCTTTAGAGGTTATGTCTCCTAGCTTTTATCGAAGATTGGGTGACTGCTTTTTGTGGATGTTGTAGAGAGTATTGTTATTTATGGTTGAACTAGATTGCTTCAAAAGTTAATTTGAACTCTGAGATTCATAGACCTCATTTCTAAAGGTGACTGCATGTTACTGTCTACATGACCTTGTGAAAGCCACTTCATATCTCTGAGATCTGATTTACTAAATTGTAAATTGAGGCAATTATACTTAAAAAATGTAAGTTTCCTTTAAGTTTTAAGATTCTATGATTTTGTATTCCATATCAGGGCTGTCTAAAGAGTGGCCCGCAGTGCAATTTTATGCAGCCTGCCTGTGTTTACTACAGGAGTGCAAATTGACATAAATGCTTTAACTAAAAGCCTGTATTTTGTATAGCCCTATTCTATATGATAGTCTCTTAGACATCGCTTCTTAAACTGTAAGTGATGGCCCCATGGGGTTGCAAAAACTTTGCAACAGTAAAAGATTTCTGAACGTACAATGATCAGAAATTATTTAAAAATCAAATGTATAATGAATCGGAGGTGGCACTTGCCTATGTTGCATTGTGCAACTTCACTGTAGCCTTGGTTCTGAATATACAACATGTACACTGTATGCTGTGCATGCCCTTAGGCCACCCAATGCCAATGAACATTGCTGAACCCAGAAAAAGGGATTGTGGATGGAAAAAAGTTTAGAAACCCTGTCTTAGAAGACGTTATGAACTCTAATAGACATATCCTGAAAAACTTCAATAAGTCCATCTTAAAAATGAGATTAATCAACTCGGGCCATGCTGTTGCCCAGAGATTTCGAAATAGTGATTTTGTTAATGATATATCTCAGCAATCTGAGGCTAGAGTTCCCAAAAAATTCTGTATAAAACTCCTTGGTCAAATCGTAAAATTTACACAATTTTTCATTACTCATTCATTGGGCTCTATCTCTCCCTCACTTTCTTTTGTCTTTCTCTCATAATCATTAGGAATTTAGTGCTTTTTTGGCATCCAGAATCTCCTTCCTACCCATTTTTTTTGAATTGTCTAGATTCTAATTCATTTTCAGTTTCAAATTCTTTCCCTCCCACCATCTTCTCCCCCATCCGCCGATAAGGCAAGAAATAATGATGTTCATTATATATCAAGTCATCCAAAACATTATTTCTGCATTAGCTATATTTAGTATAAATAAGAAAATAGAAATAGAAAAAGATATGCTTCAGTGTTCATTCACAGGTGGATAGCTTTTTCATTATGAGTCTTTGGAAATTGTGGCTTATCATTGTTTTGATCAGTGTTACTAAGCCTCTTATAGTTGACTGTTTTTTACAATATTGCTATCACTGAGCAAATTGTTCTCCTGGTTCTGCTAACTTCACTTTTGTCATGCAGTTATTTCAGTTGTGTCCAACCCTTCATGACCCCCATTTGGGGTTTTCTTGGCAAAGATAATGGAGTGGTTTGCTATTTTGTTTTCCAATTGAATTTACAGAGCAAACTATAAAGCAAACTTAACTGAACCAAATTGAAGCAAACTGGGTTAAGTGACTTCTCCAGGGTTGCATAGTAAGTTTCTGAGGTGACATTAAGGATGGCACGCTATACATTGCACCACCTAGCTGTCACATATACACATATACAAAGATGCAAATTTTATATATGTATACATACACACACATATATATGTATGTACATATTCATATACATATGTACATATGCATATAATCTGTATAAACAAAGCAATCTATATACACACACATAGATTTTACATATACACATATCTACATACTAATTTATTCCACTTAGTATGACAAGGAGTAAATAGATTCTTGGTAGAATCCGCTGATAAAGTGAAGACCTTTTGATGACATTGAAGCAGAATGCTGAGAAACAATTATATTTTGATGTTCAGCTTTATGAATTAGCTGTCTAAACTGCATTGATTCTTCAAAAGGTTAATACATCTTTTAGTTCTTTTGGTAAGGCATGGTGATAAGGACTAACAACTAGTCAGAAATGTAACTTGAAGAAATGAAATTTGAGGTGAGCATTGCAGGGAGTGTAGGATCCATGCTGACTGGCTGAGGAGATTTAGGAGACAGCTTAGAAAAAGCCATGGAGGCAGGGGATAGAATGGTATGTATATAGAAACAGGTCAATTTTGCTGTAGTGTAGTATATAAGAGAAGTAATGCATAAGCATCATTGAAAGACAGGTTGAAGCAAGACTATGAAGAGTTTTAAATGCCAAACTGAAAAATTTATATTTTATCCTTGTCCTTTTATCCTTATTTCATATTTCATCGTTTATCATTTTATCCTTAAATATGTATTTATTTAAGGGCAATAGGGAGCCACTAAAACTTCTTGATCAGAGGGAAACATAATCATACCCATGATTTGGGAATGACAATTTGGCTAGTTTTTGGAAGTAGGCTAGAAGAGGGGATGCAATGATACCTATTTGGGGGCAGTTACAGACAAGGCAAGTGAGAGACTATATTATGAAGAAAGAGAAATGGATGAAATATACAAGGAGACAGATTTTGGCTTGATGTAAAGAATCAATAGCCAATAGGGACCTATCTTACTCGGAATTCATCATAATAATGAAATTACAGTTCCGTGTTAAAAAAATAGTTATTTAAACATGGGATGAACTGATTTAAGAGGCAGATAGACATGGTAGTGATTGTACTAGCCCTTGGCATCTCTAGCAGGGTCTAGGAAAACATGAAGCATAGATGTTGAATAGAATATTTCTCTTCAGGTACATGCCATACAAGAGGTAATCTTATGTCCCTTCAAAATCAAAGAAACTGCAAATCATTCAATGAATTGTGTCAGAATATAGCATATCATATTTAATTGCTGCATTTCCATGTTACTAATATTCTCTTTAACCTTCCTATAAATATTGAGACTAACCTTTCATCAACCTAAGGAAGGACAGGCTGTCATGGTAGTATGCTTATGTGACCAGTGCTTTTACTTGGCATGGAGAGAATTACTTCCTGTTGGGTAACTAGGAATGACTTTGCCTTGCTTAGGTGTGCCACGAGCAATTAGTCTAATTTAACAATAGAAATTTTACAATAGCATAGAATTTAAAAATCACTCTCTGACTTTCTGTCTCTCTGTCTGTGTATACATGTACATATATATGTATATATACATACACATCCTATTTGTTGTCTATTTCTGTCTCTTTTTCTAATTTAAATTAAACTTTTATTTGACTTTTGAACAGCTCATCAAATTTCAAGGACAAAAAGCATGCTCTAGTCACCTAGAAGCCAAAATAGCTTCAGATATGGAGTAGAAGTCAGTGGACTACAGTTCTAATCCTAGCTCTGCTACTATGATCCCTGACCTTAGGCAAGGCCTTTCCTTAATTCCTTGGAACTGCAGTTTCCTCATCTGTAATATGAAGATATTAATCATCGAATATTAATTAAACATGTACTATGTACCAGACATTGTGGTATGTGCTAGGGTTACAATGAAAAGCAAAATCATGGTCCGGAGACAATGTGTAAAGAACTATGAACGTGTAAAATATATACAGGGTAGATGGGAGATAACCTCAAAGAGAAAGTGCTAGTATTAGGAAATACTTGAAAAGCCTTCTTACAGAAAGTAGGACTTTAGCAGAGATTTGAAAGAAGACAGGGAAGCCAAGAAGAGGAAGAGAGGACAGTCGATCATTTCCAGCATAGAGAACATATAGTGAAAATGTTGGTTAGGATTAAGAGTGATTATCTTTTGTGAAAAAACAGTTAGGAAGCTGTTGAGGATTGAAGAGTATGTGGAGGGAGTAAAAACCAAACAGTATTTTTATATTTGATCCTGGTGAAAGTAGGGGGACATTTTGGTTAATGAAGTCTATGTGAAAGTGTTGACATAGTCAGACCTGCACTTAGGAAAGTTCATTTCGGCAGTGGAGTGAAGGATGGACTGAAATGAGGAGAAACTAGAAGCAGTGAAGCCAAACCAGAGTACTATTTTAAGAGTCCAGTTGTTAGGTGATGGGCCATTCCACAAGGATAGTGACAGTGTCAGAAGAGAGAAGGAGGCATCAGATTAGATGACCTTCTCAGTCCTTCTCTAATTAGTTCTGTCATTCTAAATCCTAATCCTTTTGTTTGTTTGTTTATGATGTTATGTTCTTATATAGACTCAAAATAAAATGTATTTTCTTATTGTTATGGATTTAAGATCATTGGATCTATGATTTTATTTAGTATCCATACTAAATATAGTATATATTTATGTAGTATTTATTTATTTATTTAGTATCTATAATCACACCCCTCTCAGAAGTGATCTAGTTCATCTCCTGTATTTTATACATAAGAAACTGAGACCCAGAGAAGTTAAGTGACTTGCCCAAAGTTATATAGATAATTGTAGTAGTAGTAGTAGCAGCAGCAGCAACAATAGCAGCTATGTTTCTATTTGCATTTCTATAATGCTTAAAGGTTTTTAAAGAGTTTTACAAAAATTATCTTGTCTTATACCCACAGCAACCCTTGGAAATAGATTTTATTATCCCCATTTTACAGATGAAAAAAAATGAAGTCATAGATGACTTGCCCAGGACAACATCTCTATTAAGTATCTGATGCTGTATTTGATCTTAAATCTTCTGATTTCATTTTCAACACTCTATCCTCTTATCCTCATCAATGCTATTCATTCTATATTTAGAGCACAAAATAATTTCATATGTTAATACGTTGCTTTATTTTCTTCTAGAAAAGTCAATTGATTCTTACTTGATCAAATGGCTGCCACATTCAGCATAATCCTAGAGGAATAAAAAAAGTTTACATTTCTTTTTATAAAGGATATTCATTCATGGTAGCTAATAGACTTTTTAAAAACATTCAGAATTCAATGAATGTTAAGAATATAAAAACATGTTTCTGTTTACTTCAATTATTTACATCAATTACTCAGATAAATCTGGTGTCTCATCTATATGGTTACTCCTTTAAGTTGTGCAAATTTCAGCCATCTGTGACTATTCATTTATGTTCCATAAATCCACCAATGGGGAATCCACCCAGTGTTTGAGGACTTTGCTCTAGACCTTTCGACATTGTGTGGATATCAAAGTTGCGTGAAGATTCTCTCTTGTTTCTCTTTTTCTCTCCATACTTGACTGATCCATCTTTTCACCCTCAGTCATATGTCTGTCTATTGACTTTTCATTGTAATATGCAGCTAGCATCTACTTTTTACCTCTCCCCATTGGCTTTTCCTAAATTGTTTGTTTTCTAAAACAAGAGGTAGTAGTTGACAATTAATCATGGCTCTCTCTCTCTCTCTCTCTCTCTCTCTCTCTCTCTCTCTCTGTAGACACACACATCTACTCTACAGATAAAAAGGATTAAGTCTCAAAACTATCTTTGAGCAACCCCAGTTTACTTAGTGCAACTGAAGTGTAACACTTTAAAAAAAGCAAGTGTTGTTCTACTGAAATAGTTGAACATTTACACTTTGAAGTTTTGTCTAGGTACCTTTCGAAACTAATCAATTCTCAATGAAGTTAGCCAAGCAATAACCTAAGTGCATTGTTGTTATTTGTCTAGAAACTCAGAATGGGATATATGTGAATGAATAGCAATGCACTGTTTTAGGATATCCAACCTAATGGTTTGACATAATGAAAAGTACCTTGGCTTGCTTTATGAATATAGCTTAACTGGGCACAGGCTTTAACAATGGTACTCTTTGAAGACAGAACTGGTTTTTGTTTGTTTTATTTTATTTATAACATGAATGAATTTTAAGAACAGAAACATGGTTGAATGCCTGTGCCATGCAAAACAACTACTTATTTTTCTTTGGATAATTTGTTGTGGATTATATGTCAATATAGCAAGGACTTATGATTTTGGCAATTATAATGTACTCAGTGTGATGTAGGACAAGTGAAAAAACTAAACTCTTGGTATTTCAGTTTCTCCATTTTTAAAATAAAGGGTTTGCACTTGATGGCTTCTAAAATCTTCCAAGCTCTAAATCTATGATCTTATGATTTTATGATCCTAAGCAATTAAGACTGATAAATGGCTCTAAGTAAGAGAGCCCTCATTTTGCTACAAACCCACTACTTAGTGTGTATATATGTGTGTGTGTGTGTTCACATATTGGTTCATTCTAATTTTTGCAAAATTTGACATGTATGTCTATGAACCTGAAAGGAATCTGTGTCCAAGGAATTTGAAAATACTAACAAGATCTTTCAAAATTTATTGCAAAATACCAGCAGGCCTCTTGTACTGATTCAGCAATGACCAAATTTACTTCTTGAAATTAAGTTGCATTTCTTTGTGTAATCTAAAGAATTACACGAAAAGCTTGAAAGGGCTTTACATACCATCTAGTTTAGTCCCTTTATTCATAGCAGAGGAACCTGAGTGCAAGAGATTCTAAGTGGCTTGCCCCACACTTCAAAGTCAAAAAAAGGCAGAATTCAAACCAGGTTTTGAGATTTCTTTTCTATGGCTCATGTTTGGTATATTTGAACTTCTAATAATTTATTTTAGAAGCTTGGAATGTTACTGTGGATAGTGGTGATGGGACCAATTAATATTCAAAACTTACAGTTTATTATGTCCTAGATTTTAGAAGACAAATTTAATTGACTGGTTTGAGACTATGTGTTTGTGTTGAGTTGTATAGTGGAAAGTGCCTTGGACCTGGAACTAGGAGAAAACAGAATTTGAAGCTTCATTCTGACACCTTGTAAACAAAGTCAATGCATTTAACCTCTCTGAGCCCTAGTTTCCTCATTTGTAAAACAGGATAATAATACCCACAGAAGCTAACTCACAGGGTTGTTTTGAGAACTGAGATAATATATGCAAAGTACTTTGCAAAATTTGGAGTACTTTTAATATTTTACTTATTAGTATATTTTTCCCCCTTTCTGGGCAAATAAATACCAACCACCAACAGTAAGATTTTACATGATTATATAACATTATTATATTATACATATATTAATATATGTATTAATATTAATGTTAATCAATATTAATATATAATATATTATAATACATTATAATATGTTTGTAAATTCCTATGTTCTCTTTGTGGAAGTGTGCCTTTCTTTCCTTCTCTCCCTGCCTCCCACTGACCTCTCTGTCACTTAAAATATAATGATAAACTGTTTCTATAATTAGGAAGGGAGGTATATGCATGGTAAGGACTTCTTTAATGGCTGGCGTAAGAGAAAGGTTGAGATTGCAAGGCCTTTAGTCTTTGTGGTCTGTTCGAGGGAGAAGGAATGAGATATCTGGGACCTAGACTTACTTCTTTTATTTTTCTTTTCCTTTCTCAAACTGTATAACGCTGTAAGGGGTGTGGCTGAAATTAGGTTAGGTGAGATACCATATTTTATTGTCTCTTTCTTGGAAATCCAACCAACCCTTTCTGGTCCACTGAAATAGTGGGGTTACTGTCACTTTAACATAAATCTAAAATGTTATGCTTCAGTCATATTAGTTTGCATGGCATCGCAATGCCTAGATATAGTAGATATACTCCCTGCCTTAGGGGAACATGCATGTGCGCAAATATATGTATATATTTTGGTGTATGAGTGTGTGTTTGTGTGTGTTTGTGTGCGCACGTGCGTGTGCCTATGTGTGGAGAGAGGGAGAGGAGGAGAGAGAGAGAAATGGTGAAAAACTGGCTAGAAGAGAAGGGGAAATTATTCTTTCTTCTCTGCTAAGCAGGGTAGATAGTTACTGCTTTCCTCTGTGTGAAGAATTTCACCTGTTCCATTTAAATGTAAAAAGACCAAGTTAAATTAAGTGTCTTGTCAGAATTATTTATAATTGCTTATTCAAATGTGTCCCAAAATAGTATTATTTGGATCCATTCGGACAATTAAAAAGGTACCTCTCCTTCTTTGCTTTCTTTACCATAGTTCATATTAATAAGAACTCTAGACATAACTTAAATAACTTCTCAAAACAAGTAAAATTGGAAATATAATTGTGATCATAAGTATGTTCATACTTCTAGAGTTATAGCTTAGAAACTTATAGCCCATCAAATTCAACCAGGAAATAGACATAGTTTCTGAGAGTCCTCTCTTTTGCTAACTCTAGTTTTTAAGAAGGAAATTCATGTTCTGTTAGAGAGGAAAAAGAGGCCCCAAGTGAGTATGAGGTTGAAAGATTGTAAGAGAAGCTGTCAAGGTGCTAAAAGATTTCCACATATTGGAAATATACGAGAGGAGGAAATGTCATAAAGAAGTCTCCAGCAATGTTGGTGTTTATACAGGATATATAAAGGTTCTTAATAGCTTGACCTGAGGAGTAAAAATGGGCATGTTTCAGATTTATGATATATACTACTCCTATATCTAAATGTCCACTTAAAGATAAAATATATTGCTTTTGATGAGATTTTAAGTTTAGTAAATATAAATGAAACAATGTCCAAAGGATAAATTAATTGAGAATCTTTTATCTGAGTAGTGAATATTGACTTTCATATATAAAGATCACATATTTTGGTGAGGTAGTACTATAATGTAAAGAAAAGCTAATCTCATAAAAATGACTAATTCAACAAGATTGCTATTCTCTGAAATTTCTATGGAGTTTCAGGTCAGAGGCCTAATAAGGGTGAGGACATCAGGGCTTTTGCCACACTTGTGTCAATGCCAGAGTACACAATTCCTTTTCAGTTCAGAGTACTTCTTCTTTGCGATGATAAAGAGACTATTGTCCAAATGATTCACACCTTGCAGAGACTACTGTCCCTATATTTCTTGGTCTTTTAATATAATAAGCAATGGAATTTATTCCCCCTTCCATATCTCGGTCCAACCCCCAGGATGATTTTAAAGTGGTGTCCCTCTCTTGTCAACCTATCTTCTCTACTAAGTCTTTCATAAACGAGTGTCTTGGGGGACTGGATAAATCCTCATCTTTGTGTAGACACACACTGGCAGTTAGACTATGTCCTGTCTCATTTCCTAATGCCACCATCATCACGACTGTCCTCTGTACCACTTTTGCCTCTTTCTCATTCCCTGCCCTACCAAATAAATAATTCATAGTTATGGCTCTACTTGAGGCTAAATCTTGGTGCATTCACTTTGGTAAATTTAAAATGTTGCTTATGACAAAAGTGAAAGAAACTCTCGTTTTTTAAAGTTTCCAGAGTGCAATGACATATGGCCATGATTTTGTAAGTATGGTTTTGAACTTAGCTTTTGTTTATATTTAGTTTGCATTTACATTCAACCAGGTTTCCCCCACTATGTATAAATTTTCTCATCCCCAGGAATACCTTTCCACCAACTAAACCCATATTTACAAGATAATAAATTCACCCAGTCTAAAAGTAAAATATTTTATCACATTTTTTTGTTTCCATACACTTTCAATCAAAACAATTTGACCTTTTATTGTTGTTGTTGGTTTTTTGTCTTTATTTGTATTCTCAGTCCTAAGCAGTAACACAGAGTAAGTGCTTAGTAAATGCTTGTTGACTGACTGGCTGACTGAGTTGGCTACTTTGGGTTTTTTCTGTCCTTCCCCTATTCACCACTTTATAGATTGAGTGATATTCAAAGACACCCTAAGTTACAGAGAAGGTGAATTTTTCTTGTTGTCATTGTCATTGTCTGTTTTCACCATAGCAAATCTCTAAGTGATTAACTCACTTCATAGGAATAAATTTAACTGATAATTTAGCCTAAATGTTAGCATATAGAACCAGGAGCCAGAAGTAATGAATTATTTAATATATTTGACAATGATTCATTTGCTAACAACTGAATATTTACTTTTTTTTGGATTCCTAGTTAGTGTAATGGTAAAAAAAAGTGTCCATAACAATACTTGTATATGTTATGAGAATTCCTCTGAGAGTAGTTAGATGATTTGTCCAAATTTCTTAGGCTTTTGCAAAGATGTATACTATGTCCTAAATCTCATAATCTTAGAAGAAGCTTCAGATAAGATCTCGTCTAACCCATCCATTTCCTATCTAAAACAACCCTGACAAGTGGCCTAAATCCCTCATTTAAGAGGTAAATCATTCCCTTAGTATATTTTATTCAATGTTGTCAGTTCTAATTATAAATAACAAGAATTGGCATTTATACAATCCTGCAAGTTTGTGGTTTTCTGTATATATGATTTTGTTTGATCCTTACAATAGCTCTGTGAGCTAAGTACTACAGATACTATCATTATCTTCTAACAGATGAGGAAACTAGAAAAGTCCATGAAACTCGTTCACAGCTACAGCCTAAGAATGTCGGAGGCTAGATGTCAGTACCCTTCTTGAAATGTGCTTAGAATTAAATACAAAAAGCTAATTGTAACCTACCTAGAAGAGAGTTCAGTGGGATCTTCTTTGTTCTAGCCCCTATCCTTCTTAATATATCATAATAGTATGATATAATTTTTTCACTGCCAAATCACATTGAAGTAAATGAAAAATTCTATGCCTTTTTTGCTAACTTCTGTAAAGCTAGATCACTATATATTTACACAATCTATAAAAGCTCCTTAGAAATTTCATCTTTTTGATTTATGCAGTTGCCTGAAATTTCTAAAACATTTGTGAATTACAACCTATTCAAATATGTTTGAATTATAATTCCATCCCTTATGCCTTTATTAGCTTTCATGGTTATCAGCAGATCTGAAAAGCATGCTTTCTATGGCTTCATTCAAATCACTGATAAAAGCATGGAAGAGACTGAATCCTAGGGCACAGTATTCTCTAATAGACAACCAGGTTCCTTTTCTTTTATTCTTTTTTTTCCTTTTGTCTTCTCTTCTAATTTCCTTTCTTTCTGTTTTTAAGGTATAAAGAACTACAATGTCATGTGAAAGAATAGTGTTTGTCAAAATACTTGTTAAAACTTTAAAAATATGACTTACAGGAAAATATGTGTATCAATTACTAAAAGGAGGTGTCATGAGTTATTGGTATTTTACACACTAAAATAAGTAATCTAAAAGTAGCACATAATAACTACACCTCAGCAGAAACATGGAAGTAAAGCTCCAGGTCCTACCAGGGTAACATTTTGCCAACATCTGTCAATGACAGGGATGGATTTCTACTAGTTTCATTTTTACTAGAGATATTGAAGCAAACAGAATGAGCCCTTGCAAGATATGACAGGAATTAAAATTTTAAGAACATTTTTAATTTTTTTAAAGAGGTTTGAATGCTAAATTTTAACAAAATGGTTTTGACTTATGGAGTAAGAGGTCAGTAATATATTTTAAGGTAATTTTGGTTCTATTTTCCATCAAGTCAACAATTTTTTTCTGGTTAAGCAATGTAAGAGACAACATCCTGCAGTGAATAGAAAGACAGGTCTCAGACGCAGGCAGATCTAGGGCCAAGAGTTGTCTATGATGCATATTATATGGGTAACTGTGCAAACACCTTAACCTCTCAGGGCTCCTGGAAGCTCTCTAAGACTAGAAATGTCAGATGTTTTACTGATCTGTATCTATGAAGGGATTGCCCACACCAAGAGTTCCTTACATGGATGAAATTCCTTGTCTGAGAAAACATGACCTCTTTTTTGAACCTCTTTTTTAGCTAGTCCTAAATTTCAGGAGCTCTTATGAACTTCTAATAATAATTAATACAAATCTATGTATTGATAATTCTACTTAATTCAGTACAGAATTATAATCATAAATCTGAAAAACACCTTAGAGAAAATCTAGTCCAGTCTTTTCACTTTGCACATGAGGGAGCTAAAAAACAGAGACTAGAGTATAGGGCCTGAAGTCAGGAAGACCTGCATTCAAATACAGCCTGAGACACTAGTTGTGTGACCTTAGGCAAGTCTCTTAACTGCTGTTTGCCTCAGTTTCCTAATCTGTAAAATGGGGACAATAATAACACCCACTTCCCAGGGTTGTTATGAGGATCAAATGAGCAAATAATTGTAAAGTGCTTAGCATAGTGCCTGGCACATAGTAAGTGCTATATAAATCTTAGTTATTATTTTTATTATTATTTGTGTGACTCGTTGAAGGTCACATAAAAGATAACAAAAAGAGCTGAGCCTTCTCTCACAGATCTTCTTACTCAAAGGTCACTGTTCATCAGTTGTTTGGATGGAATATTATTTTTATGTTACATAGAAAACAAGTGATATGATTATCTTTCCTTGCTGCACTAGTGACATTAAATGTATTCTCCAAATTGCATAACAAATTATCTCTGTGCAGCTATTCTTAACTGTCAACAGGGATAAAAAATGGAGCAGTTGATATTCTATCATGTATCAGACATGTATCAGAAAACAATATTTTCCAAAGTGCCTCAGTGACAAAAACCGTTAAGTCAGAGCAGCTTTGTTCCATGCCTATAGACAAATGGAGAGATGGACATAGCAAGCTGCTATGTTGGAGCTATGATTTTCTCAGTATGTGTACACCCTCCACTGATGCTATTGGAAGTTTTCCTCACCTCCTCCATTTTTTTTGTCCATTTCAGTACCTGATAATTCAGGTAATAAACACATTGCTGCAAACTACTCGTAAAGAACAACACTGTTTACATCTGGCTGTCATGGTTGTATATCAGAGAATCTACATTGTGGAGCAGAAGAGATCTGAATCCTTTTTTTTTGATACTTACTAGCTGTGTGAGCCACAGCAAGTGACTTTCTTTCTATGATCCTGTTTGCTCCTCTGTAAAAGGGCATTGCTTTCACTACAGTGCTAACAGGGTTTTGTGAGGACAGTAGAACCCTTTTTTAAAGTGCTGTAAAAATACAGACAATATTATTGGTTTTCTTATCAATATAGTGCTTATCATAACTTTTTTTTTACTTAATTCTGACTAGGTCGAAGTAGCTCCCTTCAAGATGTGCAATTTCTTCCATGATGACGAGATATTTCTTGGATTATACTGCCCCGACCTAAGTTGTGAGGCAAACCACATTATTCAGCCAAACTACTTTAAAAGAATAGTCATCCTTATCAATACATGAGTGAAAGTTTCCTTATGAATCATGATTCCTACACAAAAGGCACAGCCTGCTAGCTTGTCCTAGATATGTTTCCTCCAAAGCCCAAAGTTAACTGTTCATTCTAAGTTGGGTATTTGTGCAGAGTGAATGATGACCTGGTTTCATTTCTACTCAGCCTTGCACATAATAAATCTATATTCATAAAGTCATGTCTCCTTTCTTACTATTTTTCTCAAGCCACTTTTATTTTTTTCTGATTGCAAAATGTGTAGTCTTTGTGTGCATAAGAGTGAGCTAATTTGCCTTAGACTTGACAATAATTTTTCAGTGATTCAGGATTCACTTCAATTTGGCCTTTATACAAGTTATTCCTATAACCTTTGCTATTGGCCACAAATAGAGAATTGGAACCAAATGCATCTCAGTGGTTCTATGTCTGCTTTTATCACACAGTGACATTTTATAGCCTCTCCCAATGAGGCATTCCAAATGATGGCAGTGGAATTATTTAAATAAAAATTATTGTAATAATACTTTTTTCTACTATTAAAGTAGAAATTTCCATTTTTCCTAAATCCTTCTCTGAGGAAAATTCTGATACCCTATCTGATTTTATGCTGCAATAATGTTAAAAATAAACACCTGCCTTGCATTTAAGCCAACTTATACATTTACGAGGGAATTGGTGGCTGACTGAAGCCATAATTATAGTAGCAGTTTATTATAGTTGCAAAGTCGGATGTCTGGGTCAGGCTATCCCAGAGGAAAAGGAACGAAATATTTCCTCCATATCTCATAACATAATTTGAACTTTTTTGCACTTCTTCTAGGTAGTGTGTAAGAAAGGAGGCAGAGGTATTAGAGATTTTTGCACTAGGGCAAGGCAGCACAGAGAGTTGGCTCAACTTAGCTGTGGCTGTTAAGAAGAGGAAACAACCATAGGGTGATGCCATTACTTCCCTACAAATGTCACTCTCCTGAGAAAAAATTTCCAATTGTCCCACTTTAATTAGAACTCTGAAGTGAAGAATATTGTTTCAGCACTTCTATGAAAAGAATAAACTTCTATGTCTTGATGGAATTTAATGTGGAAGAAAAAAGATCCTACACTGGAAAATTTTCTTTTGTGCCATGATCATAAAAATTTCCCCAGTTTAAACAGGAGAGTTTTGGGTTGCACAGCTATTTTCATGTCTATAACTAGATTGAAATATGTCAAATTAAGTATTTTTAGTTTTTTCAATTAGTACAGCTAGCTGTATAGAAAAGCATTTTAAAAATAGTTAAGAGAACTCTGTTAACCAAAATTATAATTCGTTTGATACCTATAATAGTAATAGTTAACATTTATATAAGGCTTCAGGGTTTGCAAAGCATTTCAAAATATCATTTTATTTTCTTTTAGCAACAGCCTTGTTAGGTAGGAGCTATTACTATATTTATTTTTGAGATGCAGACAAGCTGAGATGTTAAGAGATTTGTCCAGGGTCATACAACACATAAATTTGAGAGGTCAAATTGGAATACGTGTTTTCCTGACTCCAAGTCAAGCAATCCCTGAAGTCCACAAGTAAAATTACACATGGTCCCAGAGGTGTGTCTATTTTAAGATGTAACAACTTAACTCTTATAAATTCACTTAAGTGTTTTCACTTGCAAAAACATTTTATCCAGAAAAAAATGAATTGTGTTTCTATAATGTCAACCAAGATGAGCTTAGAAGAATATAAACTTCATAGATTTCTTTGAAGATGCTAGGTACTCCATTTTCTAACAATACATATACATATATATATATTTATATATATACACACATACACACATATGTATATATGAATGTTCTTTTTACTATTTAAAACATCTCTTATTTAACTTACTTTCAGACTAAGGAGAAATGCATGCATCTGTGCAGTGAAGAGATGTTTATTATTATATACAATTAGCAACATTAAGCAATTTGATTTTACAGTGTGCTAATTACTCTAACATTCTATTTATTTTCATTCCAGTGGGGAATTTTTTTTCAATAGTATCTCCTTAACCATGCACTTTTTTTTCTTTCTTTTTAGCAAGATGGGTTGAAAAACTGAAGTTTTTCACAATATACTTTTTAATGATTTTTTTTGTAATAGTATACATGGATAAAATAATTCCAAGTAATTTTCTATGACATTTGAAAAAGATATTCGTATAAAATATGAGGTCATATTTTTTGCAATTTTTGACTCAAGAAATTACAGCTTTTTCTATTATATCATACCATCCATTATGCTGTTTTAATTATGTAGCATTAATAAATTATATCTGCTGGGTGGAGAATGAAGAATTATTTCATACCTTTCAAAAATATGGGCAAGGAAGATTATAGGAATCATCAGATTAGAGATTTTGAGATGGAATGGAAACCAGTTACCATCTAATTCAACCTTCTTTTAGAAATGATGAAACTTAGGCCCAGGAAAGTTAAATAACTTGTGTAAGGTCTTGTAGGTAGTAGGCCTGAGATTTGAACTTAGTACCTCTGACTCTCATGACACATTAGTATGTGAATTTTTTTTTAATTTAATGAGGGAGCATCATTGTTTCAGGAACTTTTGTAAACACTCCCCCCAAAAAAGCACCCAGAAAACAACTATTTACTAATGTGTGGGCATGGGATTTGTTAGGTTGTTTGAAATTTGATAGAAAAAGGCATTTCTGGACAGTGCAAAAGTGTTTTGGATGATGTAGATGTGGGAACCAGTAGAAAGCAAGTTGGTTTTCCTGGTGGCAAATAAGGTCACTCACTAGTCATAGTGAAATTTATAATAAAGGTCTAATCAAAATGATGTAGACTTGGTTAGGAAGGTCAAATGCATCAATTTCTCCCTCTTCTTACTACATCATAGGCTCATCTTCTTTTTCAGTAGTACATTTTTCTGACAAAACTTTTCATGCCACTTCCTTTGTGTATAGTAATACTCTATGATGGTAAAGTCTATTCATGATCACTGTGCATCTCTTCACCGCCCTTTGAGTGACATATAAATCTAATTCTTCACAGCACCTTATATTATATGATTTGAAGCTATATAACACCTTTGCTTTAAAAAATAGTTTGTTTAAAATGGGCCTTTGTTTCATAAAGAATGTTAGAATTATTTTTTTAAAGTACTTCAGAATTTGCCAAAACCAATCAAGCCTGCTCCCTTCCTATTCAGTTATGGGACCAATTTATTCTTCATTCCAAGTGTTGATTCAAGTCTTTTGTACTAATGGACCAGTTCCAGTTCTGTGAATGGCATATCCCAGTGTATATCAAAGTCTGGACAGCAGACATTCTTCTCTCACTTTTTTTCTTTTACTATATGGACAATCAGGGAAAATTCTTTTGAATGATTATGGTTTTCTTTGAAGAAGCTTTGCAATGTTGCTGGCTTGATAGAATATGCAAAATTTCATCTGCAAACAGGAATAAATGAAGCATTTCATGTTTTATAGGAAATCACTCTTTCATTTGAAAATTGAGCTGGGCCTTTTCCAATAAAATGGCAAACATCTTTGGTGAACATATCGCTGACTGTTTTATAACTCAAGAGATATTAAAAATTAGAGGGTCATTGATCAAAATTATATATATAGTTGAATCTTTCAAGGAATATCATAAGATTTTAGCATATACATGGACAAAAACTAGCATTTAAGGTCACATTTCCCTCTATCAAATCAAATATTACTTATGCTTACCAAATAGCGCAGTGGGTTCTTGGATCCTTTGAATCTTTCAGTCAGTTATGGGATTATAAATATGTGACCTGGCATGAAATATCATTTTCCAGAACTTGCTTCGTACCTTTTATTCCTCCATTGCTTTATAATCATGAGTTAATAGGATGATATTTTAGTTCTAAAGAGATCTGCAATTTTGTTGCTGTGGTTACTACCTCAATTGACACAGATCAGCATCCCTCTAGGGCGATCTTTAAAAACTGTTAAGTGAGGGGGAAAAATCATCCTGTAGCCAAACTAGTGATAGGCTTCTCAGAACTGGTCCCCAACAATAAATAGAACCCTCTTCATTAGTCTGGACTTTAATTTTGGTAGGATCTGCCAGAGTTTGGTTTCCACACTCATTACTTTTGAGAACCCAGAATCATCTCCTGTAATTGTGAGATATCAAAGTAGGACTTTGGTAAAGGATTAGAATGAATGGCTTACTTTAATTAATATGGAAGCCTGACTCCGAAATGTATAAAGATTAGCTCCCAAGGGATAAATGTTTTGGTCATGATACCCTATAATCTGCATGTTCATATGCATATACAGGCAAAATAAAACACTCATAATCATGATTTAGAGTTTGAAGAGCTGGAAGTACCTTTTTGTTAGATTCAAGAATGTCTCTGTACTGCAGCCCCTTTTCCTGTAGAAAATAAAATATACAAAGCAATAATCATGGATGGCTATTACCCAAAGAAGTCTTTTGTAAAGAAACTCATGTAAGAGACTGGCTAGGGAGTCAAATTAGCAGCTACAGGGCAGCACTAATGGTGCTGCTCATTTGATAGGGATAACTAAAGAAAAGCATTCTTTGTAATACAGAGTAACTGCTGTCAGTCAATCAACCAGTCAGTCAATCAATTAATCCACAGGCTGCCTGAGAGATCAACAAAGCCATGGTATAGGTAGCTGCCTTGAAGTCACCTAACTCATACCTATTTCTCCTTGCATCTCTATAATTAAAATGCCTGGCAACCACTGCCAGTCTTAGACTTTCAAAATATTAATGAGAAAATGCAGGGACTTTGAGCTTTAAGCTTTTTAAATAAAAGCAATATAACTGTAGGAGAAAATTGTCATAAATCTCTATACCTAGGATACTCACTTAGTTAAACATTGAAATTATTCTGTATTGTTGAAGCACTGTATAGGAGAAAAACAAAGGAATTTTGAAATATGTCCTTTTTAATTGAATCCATTTCATAGACCAAACACCATTTGGATCCACCATTTGGATTCATCATTTCCAACTATGCATTGGAAATAAGCGAATCCACAATATAGTAATTCAAAACTCTTTCTTTGAGCTTCTTCCTTACTAATCAGGATGAATCCCAGGCTTTTACTTTTCATTTTTTTTTATCTTTTAAGTTTGTTCATGTGAATATTATCTCTCCCATTAGAATGCAAACCCCTTGAGGACAAACATTGTTGATAATTTTTCTTGGTATTTACAGCACTTAGCACAGGGCCTAGCCCTTAATTTTTAATACGTGCTTCATGAATGACTGGTTGGTTGATTTATTAGATCTGTCCGGGAGACAATTCAATCCATGACACTAAGAAAATGACAATGATTTTGTGAGAGCATTGAAATAGCAGTTTTCTAAATCATGTAGTAATAACCAGAACACATATTTTACCTTCAGCCAAAGTGTACATGTGTAGACTATATTTTTTCAGTTTTTTTCTTCTTTGAATTGGATCATTCTACCTCTTTCAATCCATGCTAATCAACTGGAGCTATTGTACATGTTGTCTACAATAAATACATATTTTCTAATAGAATATACTCTATACATTAAGCTTCCTTTGGACCCCAGATGACAAAGCATTATCTTAAGAAAGAATATAAGGCTCTTCCCCTCCCAACAATATTTAAAATAGCCTATTTCTCTCATAGTATAAACACATCAATCCCAATATTCTATATAACTTTACTCTTGATTAGTATAAAATTCAATTTTTTCTACTATTTCACCACAAAGTTGATGATTTATATTCATTTTGTCTTTTTGTAGTCATGACCAATTATTTTTTTCTTTCTTATTGGGATTCTCCTCACTGTTTGGACCACTCCCCATTAAATGAGTCAATCAATCAGCAATAATTTATCAATTGTCCAATAAGTGCCAGACACTCAGGATACAAATACAAAAGATGAAACTATCCCTTTTCTAAAAGAGCTTACCTTATAATTGTAGAGACAAAAGAAGCATTGAAAAATGTGCAACGATTTGGCCATACCTGAAGTTCCCTTCAGGGCCCTGGCCATTCATGAGTCTACGGAACTGAAAGAGATAAAGTCGCTACTTCACTCTGATACTAAGCATATCTAGAGAGTGAAGTATGTATTCCTGAGAATAGGCTCAATGGTTTGTATTTTGCTTTCTCATTGTTGTTTTTTTTTTTGGATTTGAAAGATACAATATTTCTTTCCAAATGTAATACATTTTGTCCTTTAAATTGTAACTATCCCCTGAAAGATAGACACACAACCAGGTTGGTATCAATCATCTGAAGATTTTAAAATTCTATTTTCTACTCCGCAATCCAAGTTATTTGCCTGTTATTTGTAAATACATCACATAACATCAGGGCAGAGCAGAAATCAATATACCACCACTCCTATTTCCTGGTAACTTAATATTGAATTACCAACACATGCTCTATGGTATCCCAGGAAATTCAACATCAACCTCACTGTTTAGTTTATGATTCACTTTTTAGTCAATGCATATTTCATGTGATATCATGTCAAAAGGCTTTTTGAAAACCAACAGTATACTAAGTCTGACACATTTTGCCCTGTCAATGATATGTTATTTTGTTCAAGAAAAAAATCAGCTAAAATTGTTATCTGAGATATTTTTACTCACTCTTGAGTTGATTTATAAATATGTATTTGCATGGAATCTCTGGGTTTTGGAAGCTAAGATAATTGATCTGCAAATTTTTAATAGCTTCTACGTGTTCCTTTCCCCCCACTCATCTGTCATCTCATAGGTCCTCCAAAAGTCTTGAAATGTCATAATTAATAGCTCTCAAATTTCATTAGGCAGTTATTAAGCTTTCTAGGATGAATTTCATAAGTCTGAAGTTGTTTCATCTATCCTTACTTTTACTAATTAAATCATATTTTAGCTTTCTTTGGATCTGTGAATTCAACAAAGGATAATTACAGAGAGTTATTCTCACATGTTATATATACCATACCTACTTTGGCTAAATTTTGAAGTTACAAGATAGTATTTCTTTGTTAAATTTCATTGGAATTATTTAAATTGAGTATTATATTCCTTCTAAATATGGTGAGGAATGAATAACAAACTGCTTAAGTTAGTGAATACTTTATCTTTGGTAATGTAATGTGTGACCAAGGGTAACACTAGGCAAACAAATTTTACAGTGGGTACCTTGAGCCTCTCTTGTTTTACTCTGTATAGCAGTCCTTATTTACATTATCATCTCTTTCTTTAAGTGTTCAGTGTTCTCCTTTCTTCCAACTTCCCTATAGAATTTACTCCAGGGAGGTCGTTTGCTGCAGTTTGTCCTTGGTTCTCTAAGAGGACCATGGCATCAGGGAGGTGATGCCATGACATGGAAGTGAATTAGATTTAACCAAGGGAGAGCTGTGCAAAGTCACCAGCCTCACTTTCTGCTCTGGAGCCATCTGGGTAAAGTGGAGATGGCCCAGGATATAGTAGGGGACCTTGGCCTTTGCAAGTAAGGTCTTTAACAGGTCTCAGTTTGACTGAAGCAATGCCCATTTGGTGATTGACTTAATAAAAAGTGAGGTAAAGAATGGCTTCTTTTAAAAAAAATTGATCTGGGAGGGGAAGATCCTCAGGGTTTCTGGCCAAAACAGAAACAATCGCTATTTACATTCATGGGCCCAAACAGGAGCTAAACAGTGACCAAGTAGCCACAGGGATTTGGGGTTAAGGCTGATCTTTGAAGCAGAAAAAAAAAATTTCATTGACTCTAATTTATATTCCCTTTGGGCAGAGCACCTGGAGGCAAGGGTGTTATACCCTATGTGGCCAGGAAAGAAAGGAAAGAAAGAGAAGAAGGAAGGAAGGAACAAGGAAGGAAGGAAGGAAGAAAGGAACAAAGAAGAGTGTTGCTTCTGTCAAACTGAGACTGTTAAAGACCTTAGCCTGAAAATGCTAAAATCCCCCACTATATTCTGAGACATCTCCAGTCATCCTGACCTATATCTGGCCATTGGACCCAAATATCTCTAGGAGTAGAAAGGGAGGCTGGTGACTTTGAACAGCCTTCCCTCACTTCAATTCAATTCACTCCAGTGAAGGGAACTGATAACCACTGATTTCTATCACCCCGGGACTCAAACAATTGTTACTTTTGCTAGAGATATCGTTTGCATTTTATTTGTAGCTCTAATTGTAGAATTAAAGATTTTGCCCTGTTTTAATGAATTCAGTAATCAGGTGGGGGAGATATTTGAAGTGCAGTGTCTTTTGGAATCACATCAGAAAAATTATCTCTTATGTTTACCATAGAAAATTGTTGCGTTCATTCTTCATTCTGTATTCAGTTCCAGGAGGGGAAAATGACTGGGATTCGGGCTTTAGTTTTCCTTAATGAGAACTGGGAGAATTGAACACGACTAATATTCTGTGTAATAGATAGTTGTAGCCCTTTACTCACAAGGGAATAATGAGAAGTATAGTATTGTTTTGTTTTGTTTTTCTCTCCACATTGAAGGAAGGATTAAAAGAACATGGAGGGTGGAAACTATTCTAGATGAGAGGATTCTGGATGCTTTTGATACCTATATTGATCAGAGGGGTTTGGGAATGTAAATGTATATCAGCAGTGAGCAAATTACAAATGAAGTGTGCTGCTTCCCTGAACTGAATATAATCATGAGAAGTGAGAATTTTGTTTGACTCTGACAGGCATAAGGAATGATCTGACTTGACAGAATTTTGCTGTTCCACTGACTACCTGATGCTCCACTATTGGGAACTGGCAAATTTATCCATTCTCCTTTTCTATCCCCTCCCCTTCCTTATTCCTGATTGGAGAACTGCCATCACTTTCCTTTGGGAATTTCCTGCTCTCTTTAAACTATATTTACTGTCTACTTTCATAATGAGTTTTTGTTTGCTAAAAAAGATAAGTTGATTTTTGTGTTCTAAGTGTCTGCTATAAAGGCGTAGACTGAAGGTTGTAGTTGTACACTTGTTTCATTTATGTGGGATTCTTTGTGCCCTCATTCGGGATCATTTTGGTAAAGATAATAGAGTAGCTTTTCATTTCCTTCTCCATATCATTTTACCATTGAGGGAACTAAAGCAGATAGGGTTGAGTGATTTGTCCAGGGTGACACAGTAAGTAAGAGAGGAGAGATTTGAACTCCTAGATTTGAGTCTTTCTGACTTTAGGCCTGAAGCTCTATCCACTGAGCTCCTACCTGCCCCACCTAGACTGCAAAAGAAAAGAATAAAAGAGAATCCATGAAAGCACCTGCTCTAAATTTAACCATGCACCCATTAATTTGAGACTTTCTCTGGAGACAACAATAAGAGCTTCGTAGATTTATTCTTTAATGTCATCTTTGTATTGGTAGAAAGCTATAATAAAAACACTGTATGGAAATGACAAGGGTGTTGTTGGCTATAATGCCACACAACCTGAGTTCAAATTCCAACTCTCTCGTTTACTACTTGTGTCCTTGAGCGAGGCATGTGACTTGGAGTGCTTCTATTTACTTATTTGTAAAATGAAGGAGCTGGATTACATTATCCCTAAAGGCGTTCTATTTAAATATATGTCCTTAATTGTGCCCAAAGAATGCATTAAAACAACAAACTATAGTTTTAAATGATATGTGTGAATGAAATACAAAGCATGCATATCACATCTAAGGAAGTAGGATTGCTCTGCACATTTGAAGCTAAATCAACTGATAGCTTCAATGATACTTCTAACATAATTTTGCCACTTCAATTAAAAGTGATCCTCCCTTAGTCATTTCAAAAATCAAATCCTTTATTTTTCTTTCATTTCTTTTCAACAAAAAAAATCAAAATCCATTTAGGTAATTGAATACTTGTAAATGCATTATAGACTTTCAGAGAAGGTGAACATTTTTACTTAAATCTACCTATGTGGGATTGCCATTCAGAATCCTATATTGAACATCTAAAGAATAGAAATGCAGGTCAAGAATGGACTAAAAAAAATTATTACTGCAATAAGCAGAATATCAAAAATGAGGCAATAAGATCAGCATGCTCTTTCTATTTCTTCCCATTGGTTTGCATGGCTCAGGTTAAGTATTCCTTCTCCTAAACAAAAACCAGATGGTAAGGAGGATTTTGGTTGTTATTGCTGTTACCAGCAACGGTGTATTAGGTCACTTTGGCAAAAGACATCTTTGGTGTGTCACACACTGCTAGACATTGATAAAATCATCAGCTAGAGCTGAGAGGAACTATAGAGGATTTAATGTTCCCCTTTTTTAATATATGAGGAAACCGAGACCCAAGGAATGTAAATCATTTGTCCAAGGTCATGTGGGTAGTACGTGGCAGTGCCAGGATTTGAATCTAGATCTTTCATTCCAGAATCTTGTCTCTACACTGTAGACTATTATTTCTGTCCTATAAAATGATACACAAAATAAGGATAAGGACATGGCTAAACACCAGCTAAACTGTTTCTCCCCATTTCAAAGGATGAAAAAATGGTGTTCACTTAATAGAAAGCAGGTCAAAAAGGAAAGTTGAAACAGGTACTAAAAGGATATTGCAAGTTTTAGACAGAACAGCACAGATTTTTCTTTTCACTGCTAGGGGAAGAGGACATGAGAGAAGGTGGCAAGATAAAAGTGTTTCTGTGAATATAGAGGGGAAATGATCTCAGCTTTGGCCCTTCTCTTTTTCTCTCTGCATCAACCAGTTTCTCAGCCATATACATCACTTAATCAGCTGCTTGCGTGGCCTTTGGCATGCTCTGAATGTGCACAGAGATACTCCTTCTAAGGTTGTAGGTCAGGTGGCCCATGTGCTTTTCTTAAGTCCATTAGAAAATTATATTGTGATTTATTCAAATGTACAAGGGGATGCACTGCTTGGAGTGAAATGCTGAAGACACACAGATAAAGTATAGAGATCTAAAGAAGTGCTATAATATGAGTGTCATCTGATAGATTTATGGGAAGAAGAAAATCTCTAGGGAGTTGGAAGTCTGTTATATGATTTGGGAGAAATTATTCCAGAGTACAGATTGGTATAGATGAAATTCAGAATGTGGAAATGAGAGAAAGAAATGGAATTAGCATAAAAATTGAGTAGAATGAAGGGATTAGGAAGATAAAGAAGACATAAGGGGACCAAGTTTAAAATAATGGAGAGAAAAAAGTTCGTAATGAAATATTAGGTTTGATATACAGATTTAAATGGAGCCATAATAGAAGGAGAAAATTATCACCCGCTGACTACAATATTGAAGATATTAAGACTAGGAAGCAGAAAATTACCAAATATGAGAGCTAGAAGAGACCAAAGAACTCATCTAGTCCAACACCCTAATTTTTATAGATGAGGAAAATAAGGCCTAAAGATGAAAGGCTTTGACCAAGATTATAGATGTCATATAGTGGCACCCTTAGGAATCAAACCAGGACTTCTGGCTCTAAGTCCAGTATTCTTTTCACTATGACTTATTATCTGTGGATTGATTGGAGGAAATAGGAATGTTTATCCTAGAGAAAAGAAGATAAATACCTCAAAAATGTGAAACATTATCATTTGCAAAAGAAAGTGTACTTTTAAAAAATCTGACAAGGCAGAACTACCACTTGAGTAGAAGGTAATAATTTTTCATCTTACTAAATTGCAAATGTACAAACAACTCTAAAACAGAATGGGCTGCTTCAAATGAAACTGAGTCCCCCATCTCTGGAAGTCTTCAACTGGAGACTGAATGACTACTTTTTCAGAGAGATTATAAAGAGGCTTTGTGCTCAGGTATGGCTTGGCCTAACTTCTAGAGTTTCTTTCCAACTCTGAGCTTCTGATCCTGGTTCTGCTTTCAAAATAATAAAAAAAAGTGTATATTATGTTTCTGAACATCAGTTTCTCATCAATAAAAATGGACATGTTCTTTGGCAGTCTGGAGAAGCATACAGATGCCTTCTCAGAATAAGGCTTTCAAATAAATGAATAAAAGCTAAGTATAAACATGTATGTGTTTGCATGCGTGCATGTGTGTGAATAGATAGATAGATAGATAGATAGATAGATAGATAGATAGATAGATAGATAGATAGATATTCTCCTTCAAGTCTATAGATTTCCCTTAAATCTATTCAGTATATATGCTGTATATGAGAAACATTTATACAAGACAATTATTTACCTTTTAGCAATGAAACAAACTGATTTAACATTGAAAGTATCTACTTCTATGAAAAATATTACATTTTATTAGGAGTGTAGCTTATTTGGTGAGATCTATCAAGTTCAAAATGAAGTGAAGAGCTTCTATTTACCCAAAGAATTAGAGCTTTGTATACAATCTCTGATAATTGCACATTTTCTACTTGACTTTGTGCTCTGAAGACCTAGTTATAGTTGAGATATTCAATTTGAGTAGTGGTAATATACCATCTTCTTTATAGCTGTGAAACTTGGACTCACTGTAGACACTGATGTCATCAGATTTATTGAATTGTTTCATGAGCAATAGCAAGAGGCCAAACTTAAAACTAAGTGGCAAATCAAAATCATCAGCTATGGAGCCCAGAACTCATCCATCCCACTGATAGTGGAATGATGATTCCTGCAAAAAAAGTTTCCCTAATCAAGCCATGTATCCTAGATGAATAACAGTGAGACAAAGCAGCCAAAGTGAATCACATACTACAAAAGAGTAGATCTTAGAAATATGCTTAGGACCCATAAAGGAGGCATACCTGGGTCCCAATGATTCAGCACATTTATGGAATGCCTGGAACTAATTCAAATATGCAAAACATATTCTTAGATTACATGGAAAGAGGAGTATTGTTGTTGAGCAGAGTAGAATATATACTAAAAGCACCAGGTAATAGCAGCAACTGCTATTTTCTTTCCGTTCAGAGAAAAGTCTATTTATGTGTGTAGTGTCAAAAGGAAGGCTGTTGCACAGGAGCTGTTTTTCCAGTAAGGGTTAACACACTTGTGGAATGAATGTCACCAGCAGTGTTTCAAATGCAAAGGATACTACATACAGGAAATGAGATGTTAGCCTTGTTCATTGAGGAGACACTAAGAACGATTACATGGAAATACAGAAAGAAAAATTGACTACATTTCAGCAATAATTTTCAGGCAATAAAATCCATAACGCTTTGGAATCGCCTCTGCAAAGGAAACAGGAAACAAACTTCTACAATCACTTAAAACTAGACATGGGCAAAAATAGATGAAGACTAAAGGAGTATATTGGAGGGAAAAAAATAGAAATATTAAAAAGAACATTATCCCAAGCTGAAAAATTATTTACAACACTATTTTTTTAAACTTTTCTCTCAAATTGAGACATAAATAAATGTTAATCAAGCTGTTTTGCATTTTTCTTTGACTATATTATTTTATTTGGGCATCTTTTGGGGTATATGAAGGGGGGAGAGGACATATTTATGTTGTAATTAGCTAGAGAGTAAAGTAATGGATTTTATCTTCTTTTCTACATTTTTATCAATCATTGTCTGAAACTAACATATGCTCTGCTCAGGCTTGCATTGTTCTTTGTAATAGTCTAACATAGTTTAATTCATTCATCAACAATATGGCTCATTAGAAAGAAGAGGCTACTGGGGGAAATCTTTCTTTTAAGTTGGTACTGAACTTTCCTTCTCTGCCAATGCACCTGCCTTCTGCAATGCCCAGATAAGAATCCTGAAGCAGTGCTATGTAATCACCGTGGTCTAGATTCTCACCCCTGGGGCAAGGGAAGCAATTGCGCCAAATAGTATGAAAACATCAGAAATGCAGCCCTATGGAGCTGTCAATGTTGAGACCTTCATTCTGTCTAACTAAATGAAAATTCCTTAGATGCATTTGAGATGTCTTTAAACACAGTTTAAGACTGTAATACAAGAAAATGGCTGAGGTGTTACTGAAAATGTACTATCTAAGCAGAGAAACAGCCTGCAAGCCTTTGGACTTCCAAGGGTGACCATCTGGCAATCCCCTGTTGGAAAAAAATCAACAAATAGTGGAGAGCAGGAGCTACTGTTTCTTGAAGAGCCTGGTGATCTTGACATTCAAGGTCACATGGCAATTGTTGAAATTTTGTATTCTAGGAAAAACAAAAACAAATTTTCCTCATTCCCTTTGCAAATCCATGTGCCTACTTGTACCTGCAGAATGATTAAGAGACACCTAAGAACCAGTAGGTCTTTTAGCTTTAATTGACATGAGTACAATAGGCAAAATTATATCCAACCTGAGCTAGCTGTTTTATTGTATTTTGCTTTTCTAATTCATCAACACAAAGATCTCAAACTTTAATATATGCTACTAAGTTGTTTTGTTTTTGTAACTATAAAATTCCACATAATAGTAGCTTATATTTCTATTATAATAATACTGTAAAGTAGATAGTAAACTATTTTTCTTCTCAATTTACAGACAAGGAAAAAATAAAATGAGGACTATTGTTGCATTGGGCACATTAAAAAGGCACTCTCATGTCAGTACGCACATACACATGTGTATTTGGATGTATACACATATTCACACCCATGTGAATATTCATATAAATGTGCCTGTGTGTGTGAGAAAGAAAGAGACAGAGAGATAGACAGAGAGACAGAAAATGTAAGCTTAATGGATAAGGAGTTGACTTTGGTATCAGGAAGTTATGGGTTTAAATTTTGCTTCTAAAACATTTAAGCTATGGGACGGTGGAAAAGTCTAAACCTAGGTTACAAGAAGTAACTCCTTAAAACACATATATTCATGTATTTATATATATGCAGATGTAGACAGAGACCTATGTCTACATATACACATACGTATGCATGCATACATATGTATGATTATATTTTGTTCTGGACTTGTAATTTCAACAATGTTGAGAACTGCCTGCATAAAATATCTCTTCATTTATATTGAAGTTTTATGTAACTTGTACTTTTGACTCATATCTTCCCGATGCCAACTCTATATCCATCATGCTTGTACTGTTTATTTCTTTGAATTTCAGATTCCTTAAATGATTCTCAGAATTCAGCTGGAATTGATCTAATGAATGGAAGATGTGAATACTGAATCAAAACAGCTGCATTTCTTTACATTAGACATAGAGAACATATTGACAAATGTGATATATGTCTACCATTCAAAATGTAAAGTAAGAAATCATATATGCAATTTGTTTTGATAGAAGAAATATGAATTTTAAAATGGGTTCATGATGACACTGACCCCATACATGCAAGAGACATTTCTCATTTACTTTTTTCCTAAAAGATATTACATTAAGAAAAGTATTTTATAGTAGTGAATGTTTCTACCTTTTAAAGTCATATGACTATAAACATAAGTACATATTCATTCTAAATTTATTATTTGCAATTTGAATGTATTTACTTCAAGAATTTTCCATCACCTCTCATGTAATCCCATAAAGAACACTGAAATGTTCAGAAAAAATAATAAAATTAATTGATCCAACAATTCTCAATTTTATTATGTACATTTTAATCCAATTATCCATCAATATTTTGATATATTTTTCTAATGCCATTATAAAATAGGTAGGGACAGTGAAAAGTATTCTCACTGTATAGATGAAAAATAAAACAAATACCAAAGGGTTATGTGTCATCCAAGTTCACAAAAACAATATGATGGAAAAACTGAAACTATAGTTTTGAGAAATAAAATTTCTATTGCACTGTGCTGTCTCTTCCAATATTGATGATGAATTCTTCCAGCATGGCACATGTTCATGTGAGCCAGATGGAAGATAACTAAAAGCTTCAGTTCAGACAAAATTAAACCTGATACAATAATAGGTACAAATAGCATGAAAATCTTTGTGTTATTCTGCCAATAATAATGAATACTGCCCCTTTTTGCATTCTTGGAGACCAAGTCAGAGAACAGGGATGATATCAAAATAAAATTCATAGTTATTTTACATAAAATGCATGGCAAACATTTTTTTTTAAAAAACTAGCTGGTCAATTCTGTAATGCTACCGAAGTTGGTGTGACCTTACTGATATTACATAAGAATTAACCATCACATTAATCGCTGTGTTTTCCAATATTTATCAGCTTAGTACCCAAATTTTTATGACCTTTTCTTACAACATTTTTGCTGAAAATCAAAATAAAATAATTAAGAAAAGTTATTCTTCACAACTCCCACCATAAAATATGTCAAATTATTTGTTCATGTCAGTAGGAAAAGGATGGAAACATCAGTGCCACCAAATATACCATAAAATATTAAAGATCATCCATAATTTTATTACACAAATGAGAACATTGTGACCCAAAGTGGGCAAATGATTAGTTTAAGTTCATCCAGCATATTAATTGCAAAGCCAGACATAGAACTTTGGTATATGGGCTAAAGGGCAGTTGTGTGGTACAGAGGATAAAGTACTGGATCTTAAGTCAGGAAGATTCAGCTTCATGAATTCAAACATGGCTTCAGACATTTACTAGCTGTGTGACCTTGGGCAAGTCACTTAACCCTGTTAGCCTCAGCTCCTCATCTATAAAATGAGCTAAAGAAGGAAATGGCAAATCATTCCAGTATCTTTGCCAAGAAAACCCTAACTGGGGTCTTGAAGAATAAGACACAACTGAAATGACTGAACAACAACAGTCTGGGCTAAAAGGCCAGTATTTATTTCACTCATTCCAATTCATTGCTAAGTTTCTCTGACTTTCAATATGCTTATGAAATCCAGAGGCAAACTGATTGTTCATCCTTGTCAAAAAATTTATATGCTCACATATTCATAATCTAAAAGCTTTAATGAAATATTCATATTTATGAGCAAAATTTATCATTATTCTGCTGATGCCATTACCTTATAGTCATCCCTCCAAAAAGTGGATGGTACTTTGTTAAGATTAGATGGACTCCAAGTCATTTTATTATTCTCAGGGGAATTAAGATCCAGGAAATCAGGAAGAAATAATGTCTAAAACTCCACAAGCTCAAACAAGTAAACTTAAAGAAGCTCTCAAAGAAGGCATGCCATCAACAGTAGAAAGCAATGATTTTTAATCTTTTTCTTATTTTGCCAAAGTGTATGGCTACCACTTAATCAAGCCAAGTAAATATGTCTTAGGATGTGCCCTTTAGAAATGTGCTTAAGGTAAGAATGTGAAGATATTGCTACACTTAGTGCTCACAAGCTGCTAGTATATTCTAGTGCCTGTGTTCAAAAATATTTTAAATTTCCAAACACTATAAATTGGTATCTTATTTTCCATCAGCAAGAAGATAGTACAGTAGCTGGGATAAAACCCAGAACCACAGAATTTTACAGTTGAAAGAGACCTTAGTCTTTATCTGATACAGTTTAAGAGGTTCAGGGAACTCCCAAAGACCAGAGTACTGGACAATGTCATCTGGAATGAATTCAGGAACTCAAGCATTCTTTAAGTCAAGGTGGCAAAGGTTTATTGCAATGCCAACATGGTGGGCAGAGCTGCCTAAGGAACTTGTCACTTAACAGGAATGATGCTAAAGCTTATATAGGAGTAGTGGATTATCTGAGAGATACGCTAATTAGGTGATAACTTACAACCTTGGTCACAGAAGTCATTCACTACAGGAAACCAGGGGAAGGGGTTTCTCAGGGGTGTATTTTTGGTCTGTTACGTCTGTAGCAAGATAGCTTTGAGAGTTGATGTCTATAGCTTGACCTCTGGATTAAATATGATTACTTTGGAAATCAATACATCATAATTCTGTGGTTACAAGAAAGCCCTGTTTCTATAAGAAAATTTCTTCAGAGGTCAGCTTGTTCTTGTTATGGAGAAAGGTAGTTTGTCTTACTGGTGCCCACTCACGAATCATTGCTACGCATAGTGTCCTTGGGTTGGGGAGAAAACTGTCAAGGATAGTATTTCTCGAAGCTAGGGAGAAATGTGATCTTGGAATTGGGGTCGAAGAACGAGCACCCAAGTACTCCATCATTATCTATTCAAATCCATAGCCAAAAGTAATCCTCATTAAAATCTCCTGACACATAGTCATTTAGTCCCTATTTGAAGACATTAAATGAGTGGTAATGCACGCTTCTCGAAGCAGCCCATTCCATTCATTTAACATTGTTAGTAAGTTTTTCTTGACATCAAAAGTTGCTACTTTGCAATTTCCACTAATTGCTTTTGGTTTTGTCCTTTGGGACCAAATAAAACAAGTCTAATTCCTTTTCCATGTGATAAATTTTTAAATACTCAAAGCTGCTATGTGTTTGCTGAGTCTTCTTTTTAGGCTAAACATCCTCACTTAGTTCCTTTAACTGATTCTAATATAACACGGAATCATTTCTCTTCACTATTCTGGTTGTCCTCTGTTAAAGATTCTCTAGTTGATTAATGTCCTTCCTATACCATGATACTAAACTAAAAATAATACTACATACATTGTCTTGTCAAGACAAAGTAGAAAGATATCATTGCTTCCTTATCCCTAGAAGTTATATTTTTAGTACAGACCAAATCATAACATATAATTGGCTGTCATACCAGTGTTAACTTTTGTTGAGCTTAAAATCCACTAAAACCCCCAGATCATTTCCAGTTAAACTGCTGTCTAACCATGCCTTTTCTGTATTGTACCTGTGAAGTCAATTTGTAAAAATAAGATTTTAAATTTATTCCTATTAAATTTCATTATATTAGAATTTATCTGAATGTTCTATCCTGTGAAGATCTTGTTAGATTCTCCCTCTGTTATCTATGTTAGTGCCCCCTCTCATTATTTTTATTTGAAAATTTGTTTTACTAAGATTGCAGAGAGCTAAGGGTTCCTTTACTTTCATTATACAAGTTCTAGAGGGATCAAAGAGAATTTGAAAGTAATCAAAGATCAGGACTAGCAGGACAATTGAGCTAGATAATGTAGAGTAGACCTGATGAAAAAAGTAAAGTGTCCTATCTCTGATATATTTCCCTCTTTTATTGGACAAGGTACAGTGGATATAGACATGAAGGATATATGCAGCATGGATATATCCTGTCACTTTTTTATCTAAGGGTTGCCTTTAGCTTGGGATCATGAGTAGAAGAGACATAAAGGGAAAACTCCTGCTCCATCAGCAATCTTGGCATGAACAACCACATTTAGCAAAGGATAGTTTAAGTATAGCAATTTAGCTAATTGAAAGGTTCCTACAGCAAGTAATCTGCTTCATGCTTACTTCTGAAGCTTCAAGCCTCAAAGCAACAAGAGTAGCTGAGCCAGCAGGTAAAAACTATTTAGGCCACGTCTGTATCTCGACAGCTCAGGAGGCTTCAGATGGGAGGAGAATGGTAAAGATAACTATTCTCCTAGATTGGTGTCTATATAAATGTACCAATTGGTATCCAGAGATGAATATATTATATGTAATAATAGGTATCCAGAAATGAATATATTAAAAGTGTTATATATGCATATAATATTCATCTCTGGATACTAATCATACACACACATATATGTATATGTGTGTATTATCCATATCAATGTGGATAATAAAAGGAAATCATAATACTTTAAATTTCAATAATACTATATGGTTTATAAAGTGACTTTGCCTACATTATTTAGTTTAATTTGAAGCTTATAAGAATTGTGTGAGATAAATAAGGCAGTTACTCACATGTAAATTGGGATGCAATTTACATGGGAGTAAATTAAGGCCAAGAGATCTTAAACAAAATCTTTTTCTTTAGAAAATTATTTTTTTTCAAAAAATTCACAGAATATTTGCTTTCTCTCCCTTCCTGCTTCCACCCTACCCTCAATGGAAAAAGAAAACCATTGTAAGAAATATGCATATTCAAGCAAAACAAATTCCAGTACTGGCCATGTACAAAAATTATATGAAGAACTTTAATATGACAAAGCAAATGTATAGGGTACCTAGGTGCTATAGTGCATAAAGTGCTAGGCCTGAAGTCAGGAAAACTCATTTTCCTGAGTTCAAATTTGGCATCAGACACTTACTAGCTGCTGGACCCTGGACAAGTCCCTTAAACCTGTTTGCTTAAGTTCCTCATTTGTAAAATGATCTGGAGAAAGAAAAGGCAAACCCACCAGTATCTTTGTCAAGAAAACCCCAAATGGGGTCACAAATATTCAGACATAACTGAAATGGAATGCAAAGCTTGAAAGCAAATAAGGTCATCTGAACCACAGGTGAAAAAGATAATTTACTCTACCATGTTGCCTCTTAGTCATAGATGTCTTTGAGTCCCTCCCCCCAGCACAAAAGAAAGAAAGAAACCTTATTAATTTGTTTTTGTTCTTGCTTAGAACATAATCAAAGAAAATATTCTCAAAACTGTAATAAAATTAATTTTAGTAAAACAAAAACATTCAGAAAATGACTCTTGGATTCACACTGTTACAGTTAATGTATTGCTAATGGACTCCAATTTTGCAAGGCACTGTCTAGATATTAGCAATCCAGAAAATGATGCCATACAGTCTGTATTGTTGAAGAGCTTACAGTTGTAGAGGGGATACACATAGATACAAATAACTTATATATGAATCAGAATGAGATAAGTGCAAAGGAGAAGTCCTATAAGAAATTAGAATTAAGAGCAATCACTTTATCTTCAGAGGAGAGAGCTCACAGTAAATACGAAGGACATGATGCCTGAGTCAGAGTTTTAAGGAAGCAGAGGAATTCGACAGATGTCTTTTCATTCTTGGTAGGGCTCTACTCTGTGCTCTGTTATTAATTTAAAAAAATAGGTAAGTAGGGGGCAGCTAGGCGACACAGTGGGTAGAGCACTGGCCCTGGAGTCAGGAGGACCGGAGTTCAAATATGGCCTCAGACACTTGACACTACCTGTGTGACTCTGGGCAAGTCACTTAATCCAAATTGCCTACTGCAAAATAAAAAATAAGAAAAAAATAGGCAAGTTAATATGAAATTCTGGAGGTTCTTGAATCCCAAGATCAGTAATCCACTTGGCTTTTGGTATTGGGAAGCTAGTGAAGTTGTTTGAGTAAATTAGTAGCATGAACAAAACCATGCATTAGAACTCAAGTCAGTGATCAAACTTATAAAAATAGATATCATGAAATTGGCCTGGCATATTGAGTTGGAAAATCACATATTAACATTATCTATGTTTTTTTTTAATTTCATTAAATATTTCCCAATTATATTTAAATCTTGTTCACCACATGGGAATGTTGTGGTTGCAATGTGGCCTGTGGCCAAGTTTGACACATCTGATGTAGAAACAAAGAAAAAAAAAACAATTGATGAGGAGGGAGACAAATAAAATCCTAAAAGTTGTTTATTATTATCTAATAGAGCAATACTATTTATATAGATGATAGAAGCTACCTTGAATATCAACTATAAGCCTCCTTCACAAAACCTGATGCTCCATTTATTTCATAATGCATAGCTACCTACATGTCAAGTATTAGGCTTGCATTTTGTATTGATTAGTCATTCCTGGAGAATGATTAAGGATGCTTTAAACTAAAAATGCAGGAGAATGTAACTAAGACCGAATTGAAAGGAATGCTATAGTCTTATATGAATAAGGAATGTAAGGAATACTGAAGGACAGAATGATGTCATTCACTGCCTGGACTTTCTCCAGATTACTTCTTTTTATTGCCTTCCATAGTGCCTGGTGCCCTCTTCTTCAGGGTGACTCCTTCCCAAGGATTATCATTTTAGGAAGGACCTCAGCCATGCTTCAACTCATTTAATCCTTTATCCTCTTCTTTCTCCTCATCTATCACATGTTTCTCACCTGGATAAACCACCTCCTCACTTTCCAGTTCTCTTTATATGTTGTCTTCCCCATTAAGTTCTTTGACGGCAGAGATTTTCTTGTATTGTTTGTATTTATGCTCTACTCTCTCTCTATCAACAATGTCTTGCAATGAATGATAAGCAAAAAAAAAAATCTCTTAGAGCTATGCTGGTGATAAAAAGATCAAATAAATCTTAGGTTTATTGCTTGCAATGAATGGGACAATGATGAGAGATGGTGAATAGAAGGCAGAAATATTCAACTCCTTTTGGCTTCTGTTTACTCTACCAACAAGAATCCTGATTTAGAAAGATAGAACTAAACTAGTATTTAAGTAATTAAAGCCCAATACATATAAGCAGATGATGAGTGGACTTCGCTAATCTCAGTGACTTCTAGGGTCTAGGCAAGACAAAACCTGTAAAAAGGAATTGAAAGAGTTTGGAAGATGTGATTTCTGAGCTGTTTTCAGTAAACATAAAAAATCAGGAATAATGAACAGATGCAAAAAGATTAGAGATAAGCAAATGCTAAAAAGAATATATATACATATATACACATGTATACACATTATATATACATGCACACATGCATACATACATACATACACAAAATGAATTTGACTCTGATTCCTGGCAAAAACCAAACAAACCAAAATCCTAGAATGCACTACAAAAGTGATGGGTTTTGAGCATTCAGAAGGAAAAGTACTGATGAATATGAACTACCATGAGTTTATAAAAATATGATTGATAAAAAAATGCAAACTTAAACTTGAGATACATAATGTTTTGGACATGGGGAGTGAAATCTCCCCACTGATATCTACCCTTATCAGACAACATGTGGAATATTGTATAAAGGTCTGAGTACTACAATTTTGAAAGGAGATTGATAAGATGGAACATGTCAAGAGGAAGGAGAGAATTGGACATTGTAGACGATGACATTAAATGGATCACTTCAAATATCTTTGGATTTTTTAACTCAATAAAATAATTAGGGAGCATTTAATAGACATGTACAAAGATTTGAAGTGTTGCCATGTAAAGTAGGGTTATAGCTTATCCAAGAAGTAAGAAGTAGAAGTAATGTTTGGAAGGTATAGATAAAGCCTCACCATAAGGAAAATATCTTGTGTTTGAAAAGTGGAATGGGCTTTCTTGTGGTTAGTGAGTTCTCACGGTGCAGCCTTCACAAAGGGTTTGGATGACCACTTTCCAGGAATGCTGTGAAGAGGATTTCTGCACAGATATGTATGGCATATATATATATATATATATATATATATATATATATATATATACACATATATATGATGGTTCCACAAGATGACTTCGTTTATTAAACTGACCATTCAAAGAATAGTACACTAGTAGACATTTTACATACTTCAGCAACTCATTTGAAAATGTTCCAATATGCTCGTCAAGATGGAAAAAATGTTAGGTAAGGTGTGTTTGAAAGAGGTTATGTGACAGCAACCCAATTGCTATAATAACAAATACCTGTCAACCCAAAGGAAGATTTCAAATGGAGTTGTGCAAGGAGTTGTTTGATAGAATTGCCCATTTTGCTTAACATTTTAGATTAGTATATTAGTAACTTGAACAAAGTTATAGATGGCATACCTATCAATTTTTTGAATAACAAGAAGTTGAGAGGAATAGCAGATTCAGATAACAGAATTGGCCCAAATCTAGTAAATTTGAGTTTGATTACATAGGTACGAAATAGAAATGTGACTAGACAACAATGAATTTGTAAAAGTCTTGGCATTTTTCATGGGTTGCAAGGTCATTAGGGTTCAAAAAAAGCTACCAGTAATCTTTCTCTTATTTCTTGGTTCTCTTTTTTTCTTCCTCCTCCTCTTCCTCCTCCTCCTCCTCTTCTTCAGTTTTGATCTGCTCCATTTCTAACCTAGTCTTGTTTGTTCTTCCTTTGGCAATTGTGTTTCCCCATATCTCAAAGGCTCACCATAATGTTGCCAGTTTTAACCCACAGCAGCTCAGCACTCCCACATTCAAGTGATCTAAATGTCTCAGGCTCTCTAATAGCTAAAGTTACAGGCATTTATACAATGGCCCAACTAGTGTAGTCTTAGTCTGCATATTCCTGTATATCAATGAGAAATCAGGGGATTATTATTCCTCTGTGTTTTTTCATAGTTCAAGGCTATATTGAGTACAATATATAATTTTGGAGGTCTAATTTTAGGAAAGACACTACACTAGTATGGATTCAGAGGAAGGTAATTAACATAGAGAAAGGAGAGCTCAAAGATATAGTTATGGTAGAGGGAATAAGACTTGGTGGAACATCAAGTTATCTTCAAACATTTCAAAGTTATCTAACAAAAGTGGGATTAAACTTATTTTGCTTGACCAGACTGCAGAGAGCCAGATTTTGCCTTAATGAAAGAAAACCTTAATAATGAGGGAAGTTGAAATATAGAATGGTTTCCCTCAAAAAGAAGGGAGCTGACTATCACTGGAGGTCTAATTAGAAATTAGATGGCAATTTTTCTAGGTCTAGCTCTCACTGCCTCTCAATTTATTCTTTGTTTAATTCTTTGTTATATTATTGTAATCAGAGGAGTATCATTTCATTGTGATTGTCAGTAGCATGGGATTTTCATGGTTGACAAAAGGGACAAATCTAAAGTAAACATATCCTGTAGTTTGGGAGCAAAAGGGGTAACATAGAGTGTGAGTAGCTCTTTATGTTCTTGCATGAAGCCACACTCAATCATGAACATTTGTTTTGGGCCTTGACCGTAGTATCTGAGATGTTCCAAAGAAGTAAAGGTGAGGTGCAAAATAGGGTGAAGCTTTGCACATACAGAACTTAACCAGTTCTTCTCCTCTATCATTGCTCCCATCCAGGATGAATTTTGGTTTACAACAGGGGTTGGCAGACTATAATAAGCTGTACAAAAATAGGTATTAGACTGCATTTTGATCCTCCAGGTCTGTTTGACCCAGGTCTATCATCAATCAGTGTTAGGGAACACACTGGAACTGGTGGTCTGATTGTTATCTCATGACCCTTCTCACTCACCCTCTTGTTCTTTTTTGTTTGGAAAGTTTATTGCATTTGAAACTGAAATTTCGTAACTTGTTCACATATGATAATTTACTCAGAACAGGTTATAGCCCACATTGTTTGAAATCCTATCATACCTGATTCTGTGTATTATTTCTTTTGGCTCAAATCTCAGGTTCCAAAATAATGAAAACAAAGCTTATCCTTGCCTTCTTGGGAGACCAGGAGACCTTCTGGGGAGGAGACATACATTATCTCTTTTCTGTCTATCAAAGAATGGGGTTTTAGTAAGATTATGAGGAAATGTCCTGAGCTTGTAATATTGCAAGGGATTGCTGCCACTGATTAGTGGCTTCAGACTACGCTAATTTGGTTATCTGAAAATGTGACACAGAATTTCCCTAATCTTTGCTATTGAGGAAAGGCAACCAGAGAATGAGACAAATGTTTTCTTGTTGATGAAGATTTGAAGACATTTGGAAACTGAGCTAGAAGGCTAGTTTTTGCTTTTAATTTTTCTTTGCTCCTGATTTCAAATTCAGCACTGAGAAATTTTGATTTTACAAAACAGAAATATAAGCTGATAAGGTCAAGAGAAATAAGAGGAGGGAGAAAAAGAGTCAATTTATTATGGTAGCTCATGCCTTGCACTTTATATTATAAAAATGCATTTTTCTTGGTTTAAAAATGTATATCAGAATAATATGCGTAGTAAATAAAATTCAGAATTAATATTCTGGTTTTATGAGAGGGAAAAAATCAAAAGGTTGTTTCCCCCAAATCACATAGACAATGTATGATATCCTACAAATTTAAGGAGGCATTTTCTAAAGCAAGAAAACAAGTTTTAGAAAAAGAAGAGGCTTAAAATAGTTTATGTAACTCTGTATCTGCTTAAAAGGTCAAGATAAGACTTCATTAATTGTTAAAAATGATCATCATACACTTCTACTTAGCTTTTCCCCTGAAAATGAACTCTGGCATCTTGGCTCCAAACTGTTCTAAAGTACAAATGGTTTTCTTTTTAATATTCCTTTGAGTTAGTTTGATGTTGAGCGTTACATTGACCACTGAGAAGAGAACAAAAAGAAAGAAAAAGAAAATGAATACAATTACAGCCATCTGGATCAATTAGCATTAAAGTGGAATATTAAATAAATTTCGTATGTGGTGTTGGTTCACCTCACATATTCCATATTACCTGTCGAAGGCTTCTGATTACAATTATCTAAGGTCATTATCTTAAAATAAACCATAGATTTCTATGATTTTCTGGTTATTCACATCTCCATTATCTTGAAGTGAGGTCCACAAATGATCAAGTTAAGAGTGCTTTTGCTTGGGACAGGGTAAGTCACAGGAGGGAGTAGGTGGGGTGAATTTGGGCAGTGCATACAGCCATTATGGATAATTTAAGTACCAGAATGAATTTTTAGTACTATATTTCCTATGTCAACTGTCTTCAAAACTCAAAGTAATAAGGGAATTACCAACTGTCTACATCACATCTGTTTTAGGGATCGTATCTGTGTTGGAGGAAAGGTGTGTTTCTGGAGAAAGGAAGTTGGAGAAGGAAGGAGAGATCATCCCAAAAGCAAATCTTAATGGGCAATTACACAAATGAAAAATTGAGATGAGTCAGTTATAATGTTACAACATTGTTTCCTGTTCCCAGTTGGCCAGTAATCTTAGATTCACAAGTGCGTAAGATGGCATCTGGCTATGACTAAAGCTGATAGCAGTTGGGAAGAGAAATTAGTAGTAGTATTTTGTGGAGTGTAGCTAATGCATTAATTATTTGCTTCCATTGTTATTCCTCTGAGAATTTGGGAAATGGTGGCCAACATAATATAATTAAAATAATGGGGACACTACTTAGCATATTTAAAAATGTGCCAGATAATGTCACTAAAATAAATCCTTTGCCATTTAGTGTCTCAGTGATTTCAGCAATAACAAGACTTCAGTTCTGCAAGTCATGTACCTTAAAGTTCTCAAGCATTCCTCCCTTTTTTACCTATTTGGGTTATTGCTAGCAGGGAACCCACAACTTTTACTAGTATCATTTTAAGATAGTATCTTGTCTACTCTCACTTTTTTGTAGTCAGATAATTCTATTTTCACAAAGATGAAAAGATGAATGGATCATGTTGATGTTTGTGTGGAATCTTGTTCTTTAGCAACGACTTTAAAATCAGAAAGATTTTGTAGCTGGGAAAATGGAGAAAAAAGAAATTATCTTACCTAAAATAAATTCATAAGAATACTCTGTCTTATACATATGTAGAATAATTTTAATAGAAGTGATTATTTTAATTGCCATTAATTCTCATATATTTGCAATTTTCTTTTTTTAAAACTTTGCTAGATAATGTAAACCTCTGTAAATATGCAATAGTGGATTCACAATTTTAAAAAAAGATCATGATATAGATATTTCAGATATTTAGAGTTTTTTATATATTTATTAATATATCCCATGCAATTATAACATTTTTTTTTGCAAATAATAGCATGAGAAACAGTCCAAAGCTTGATTTTACAAAGTAAGATTCCAAACAACATATTAGTTATCTGTTTCTCTTTTTTATCTGGCTAGCTGATATTATTTTTATTGTAACAAATTTGTGCATTTAGAAATTTATATTAATGCTCAAGATGCAAAAGCTGCTTTAATCGTATGAAAGATGACATTCTTATCCATGTCTTTGGCTGAAATGCCTTTCCAAGACTGCTACATTTCAACGCTAGAAATCTGTATTTAATCAGATTTTTTTTAAAAAAATGACCCTCCCTCAAAATGTATTGTGTAAAATAGCTTATTTGTATGACACTGATTTATAGATTTGACTGGTAACAAGAGCCTTTGCATTCTTTTTTGGGGGGTTTGCAATGATTCCCTCCCTCTACCCCACAAGAAAGGGCTGTGCTGATTTTTTTTCTTTTAAAGTGTTCATGTCTGTTCTAAAAAAAAATAGAACTAGATAGCCTTCTAAATATTCTCCCTCACTGCAAAATTCTGCATGGGAATGTAGGGGTAGGGGAAGGATGAGAGCGTTCTATCATTGGTGGTAATACTTCTTCCATTTATTTGTTGGCCAGATTTTTAGTCATTTAGTAAATAGTTCAGTGGAATCTAAGTCAGTAAGGGCTTGACTTTGTGATGGAATTTGCCCAAGAAGATGGCTTCATGTTTGACTAGCAAACGTGAGACAGTCGATCACTTTACAAGTTTCTATCTAATTTTTTAAGGCAAGAAGATGTTGTCTCTGTCGGGCCTGATCTGAATCCTGAGCATGCCCATTGCTAAGGGGGAAATTATTGCTTCATTTCTATAGAGAATAATTGCTAAAAAGCCTTTGCAGTTACTTTATTGCATGAAATGGTATGTTTTATAGCAGATAATAGCTTTTTTTAGGTAATTTGGTATTTGTCTCTATTGCCGCAACAAAGAGTCACAAAGCATTTTGCAGCATTCTGGCACCTGCACAAGGCTGTGACTTATGAATATGCTAATGAGTCTGCAACCAGAACTGGCATCGGTTCAGTACTTGCACACAATTAGTGTTCGTTCAGGCAACCATCGGTACTGTAATACCAAGTTTAGGAAGCAATATTTAAATTAATGAATGCAATGTAATATCTTTTTTAATAACCTTTTTCCTTTCTTTACATTGTACAACTATTTGGTTTAAAGAAATTTTACTCACTTCAAGTTATTTTTGCAGTAAAATATCTGGGAAACTTGATAGAGATGTAAAACCCTTCTTTTGTACCACCACGTTTCATCTCATCCCAGGCAAGAGCATGTTTACTAGCTGTGTAAATAATGTCTAGAATGTTCTGTCTTCTTTGTCCAAGAAAACCTGGTAGCCAGAAATCATATCCCCAAGGACACAGAAAAAAATTCTATTACTCTATCTAACATTTGGTCACATCACCTTCCAGTCTTGAAGGAAGTTTTGATTGAAAACTTGAACCACCTCCAGATTACATTATGGCTTCCAATGTCTGTGGGGTTTCTGCTTCACAAACAAACAATCCATGCAGTGGCAATGGTTGTAAAATCTTCTAAGTTATGGCTCACTTTTGGAAGGCTCTCCCATACTTAAAGGCATATAAATATTCACAAGAGTACTACACTGTGTGTGATTACCATTAAAATACTGAGTTTAAAGATGTCTCAGGAACAGCTTAAAAAATGCCTGCCTGAAGCCAAGTCATTTTATTCAGATAGCTTGTCTTTTACTGTCTGGTATGTTGTCACTGAACTCCACTGATAACAGAATTTTGTGAACTTTGTTTTTTCTTTTTTTTCCATTTTTGCGTTAATGAAGTTAGTTTATCTATTCAGAAACAGTTTATATTTTTCTAATTCACCTTTGAAAATATTGCTATCCCCTGCACAGATAGTAATAATTATAGTAACAGAGAATATTAAGTTCCATTTTTCTACCTGCCCTAAAAACAGGCATAATAATATGGAGAATTTAAGGGGAAAACACTACTATGACATATTGACTGGTAAGCTTTCATTTTGCTCTACTGAAAAAGCTAGACTGACTACTTTTTTTTGAGTGGGGTGGGAAAACTCATGTAAAATAAATTTGTTCTTCAGTACATGGGGCATCAAAACGAATATTGTATCAATAAGGATCCAAAATTTTTTGCCGTTTTTCCCTTGATATTTGCAGACAGTGGAAGGGTAGACAGGTGGCACAGTGGATAAAGCACCAGGCCTGAAGTCAAGAAGACTAGTCTTCCTGAACTCAAATCTGGCCTCAGACGCTTACTAGCTATGTGACCCTGGGCAAGTCACTTAACACTCTTTGCCTCAGTTCCTCATCTGTAAAATGAAATGGAGAAGGAAATGGCAAAACATTCTAGTTTCTTTGCCAAGAAAACCCTAATGGGATCATGGAGAAAATGACTGAACAACAAACAGCAAGACATGGTTTCCTTTGAGACTATGCGATTATATCAGTTCATCATGAAAGGCTTCCCTGGGTTGGCTCCAGAGCTATATTAGAACCTCTGTGGTTGTCAGGCCTGATTTGGGGCATTCCAAAGGAAGCCACTGACATCATGGGGTGTTCAACTGCGAATGCTAGGATTCTAGTCCCCTTGAGTCTACTGATCAAACTGTAACAGTTGTCCTTTAATGTACGTGACAAGAAGCCCTCAGCTCCATAGGCTCTGTTTTATGTGTGTGTGTGTGTGTGTGCATGCACCTGTATGTAGATAAAAAGGGTGTCTGGGACAAAGGTTCATACATTTATTATAGTACACATTAGAACTAGGTTGACTCTTCTTTGTAATCTCACTATGCATGTTGAAAGAAGAACATAAAGTATATCTTCTAAGCATATACCAATCCAGGAGGCAAGGAATGGAAAGAAATGAACTTGCTAGCATAGGAAAGAGCCTTACTTGATTAATATCTTTGACATTATCATATTTAGTCAAACTAAGTACGTGGAAGTGGTCAGGTGATTTAAACTCCAAGGATAATATGTGCATAACAAATATGTCTCTATGCTTTTTTGCATGCTTGGAATCTTCACATTCGCGACTTTTATTTTCACATAATGATGTAATGAAAGGAGCCATTTGTACTTGACAAGGCTCAAGTCCATGGATTCATCAAAACTAGATTTTTTTTTGGACAAAGGGTACCAGACTGTCAGATCAGAATAAAACAATAGTTAGCATACCGTAGTGAAAAGGAACACTTGATTTGTAATCAGAGATAGACTCTTACTACCTGTACAACCTTGAAGAAATCATGTCAACTTTCTAGACTCAAGTTTTCTTATCTATAAACAGAGGGGCTGGGATAAATGGACTGCAAGATGCCTTCCAGCTCGAAATTCTAGAAATTAATTAATCATTAAAAAGTATTTATTGAGAGTATATTATGTCCCAGAGACTATACTTGGCACTGTGTACACATTTAAAAGGAAGCCACCAGGTGGCTCAGTGGATAGATTGTTGAGCCTGGAGTTAGGAAGATTTCAGTTCAAATCCAGCCTCAGATAGTTACTAGCTGTGCGACTCTGAGCAAGTGACTGAGCAAGTCACTCTGAACTTCTGTTTGCCTTAATCCAGGGCTGTACAAAATATGGCCCACCTGTGGGTTTTAATTTTCTTGAGCAAACAAATAAAATAATAATTTGCATGGGATGCATATTACATTTTTTAATTCTATCACTAATGAATTTCGTTGATGCTAATTTTCTTTGATGTTTTTAAGCAGTGTTATGGATGGAACATATTGCACAGAATTTTCAGTCGATCTGTGGGATGTGTTGCGTCTGTAAGATGACTAGTCAGTATACACTTACCTTTATACTGTTGTGTTGTCACTTTGTTGTTTGGTTTGCTTTCGTGCTTCGCACCTTTGCCTGTTGTATTGATGACAAGTAAGATAACCTAAGGTTGGACAGCCCTGCCTTAATTCACTGGAGAAGTTATTGGCAAAGCACTCCAGTATCTTTGCACAGAAAACCCTATGGACAGTATGGTCTATCGGGTCACAAAGAGATGGACAGTATTAAATGACTAAATAACAACAACACACATTTAAATATATATTTTAAACAGATAAAATGCATTTTGGTGAGGAAGGTCTTACAAGTACCTAGGGGGAAAAGAAAATATCTCATGTAGGAGGTGATATTTGAAACCTTAAAGGAAACTAGAAATTCTGAGAGATGGAGGGAAGGAAGGAGTATGTTCTAGGCACAAGGTAGAGCCTTTGCATGGCACAGATATGGGAAATAAATATCATGGGTAAGTTGCAAAAAAGCCAATTTCTGTAGTTTTTAGAGTTCAGTAGGGAAAATAACATCTAATAAGGAATGTATAATAATGTATAAAAAGGAAAATTGGAGCCAGGTTTAAGAACTTTAAATGACAAACATGAGAATTATTATATGATCCTAGAGATAATAGAGAGCCACTGAAGTTTACTAAGCAAGGAAATGACATCATAAGACTTGTACTTTAGAAATAATTATTTTGGCAAATATGTGAAGGATGTAATGGAGAGTGGGTCTTAAATCAGGAAGACCAATTAAAAGGCTACTCCACAAGTCAACACATGTTCAGAGGGGTTTGAATCAAAGATTCCCAAAATGGGTGACACTGCCCCCCTGGGGGAATTGGAATGATCAAGGGGGGTGATAATAGCTTTGGGTGCAATTGTGGGGCAATGAATAAAAATAAGGGGGTAGTGGAAGCATAAGGAATGAAAAGAAGATAAGTATATTTTGAAAAAAAACTTTCGAACATATTCATCTGTAGTGTAACAGAGTTAAAGTCATAGTGATTACATTATTTTTCAAGTAAATGCACAAAATGCAACTTATAATTGATCATTAGTCAAGTCCACTGACGAGTCTTAACAAACAAGTGTTGGTAGAGCATGTCGTACATTGTCTGGAAGTCCAGCATGCATCAGCAGGAATATGTTCATGTAATGAATTATTTATAATATGACACTATACAGTTATGTGACAATTTCAATGCAGAAAAAAATCCACAAATTTACAAAAAAAATTATTAAATTTAAGATACATCATTTTAAAATATACATATTTTTAAATGATGTAAAGTTTAAAAAATTAAAGGACTAAAGAAAAATAGATTTCCAATGTCATGCTGAGTAATTTTCTTTTTGAAAAGGAGGAAGCAGGTTAAATAAGTTTGGGAACCTCTGAACTAAAGTGGTGCCTATGTGAGTAAGCAGGATGTATGTAAGAAATGTAGAGGTAAAATTTACAAAACTTTTAACTGATATGTGTGTGGAGTGAGGGAGAATCATGGTGACTCAAGTTTTCAACCTTATAATGGGAGTGTACTCAGTGTAGGAACATGATGAAGTTCTATAGCCAAATGGAAAATGACAAGGTGGCTCCCCTGGCCACCCTCCTTGTGTGAAGAATCTGAGAGGACCTCTCCTTTTCTGTTCACCTTCCATCCTTTCCAATTAGAGGGAGAGCAGGACCTCAGAGACAGAGGGGTAATGATGACACATTTTCTGCTTGGAAATGATAACTTATGGGGGCTGACAAAGTTACTAAGACAGGATAGAGAGAAAAGAGAAAAGGGCCCAGGATAGAGTCTTAATTTAAACACATAATTAAGTTTTGATATATAGATGATAATTCAGTGAAGGAGACTGGGAAGGAATGACAAGATGAAGAGAGTACAGTATTTTGAAAGCTCAAAGAGGAGAGTGTATTCAGGATAAAAGGATACTTAGTGTCAAATACTACAAAGTGATTTAAAAAATAAAGACTGAAGATCTGGGAAAAGGCCATTGCTAGTTGGTAATTGAGACATCACTAATGACTTTAGAGAGCGATGTTTTAGTTTATTGATAAGGTAAGAAGCTAGATTTTAAGAAACTGAGAAATAAATTGAGAAGAAAAGTGGAAGCAGTGAAAGTAAACAATGTAGGAATTTAGTAGAAAAAAGGAATTGAAATGTAGAACGATATCTTGAAAAGACAGTGGAGAAAAATGAATGTATTATAAGGACAAGAAAACATTTTTGTGGAAATTTAAATATAAATTAAAAAGTGGAAAAAGGGGAAGAGACAGGTGAAGTTAGATCATGTATACAACTACAGGGGCTCTCCTTCCTGGAGAGAAAGAATTTTTAAAAAGATAATGGAGTAAAGGAGGAGAAAAGGAGGGATGATGGCACAGAAGAAGACAGAAGAGGCAGCTCACAGGAAATGGCATCTACTCCTCAGTAAAGTATTAGGTGATATACTCTGATGAGATGGTTAGTAGAGGGAATAGTGATGGAAGCTTCAGGAAATAAAACTTGGAAAAGCTGCTATGAGGAACAAGACAGGGAGTCAATTAGTGAAGACTAAAATAATTGCCATTCTTTGAAGGCCCACTTGAAAGTAGATAACATAATTTGGTAGAAGATCCATTCGATAAGAGTATGACACTTCCTCTAGTATTCTTCAGCAACAACACTGAGTATGAGTAGAGGCATCATGTGGTAAAAGCAATCCAGAGTTGGGTTTGACAAAATGTGAAGAATGACGGGACAAGGCATCTAAAGACCAAAGACTAGAGGACAGTGTAGCATTGATTTGGCTAACTGAACAGTAAAGATTAAAAAGGGAAAACTGTGAGGCCATAGCAGAGGTGATAACCTAGGAGATTACTGAGGGACAGAGGGACTAAAATTCACAATAGGGAGAAAAATAGTTTTCAAAGGAACAAGGCATAGGAAGAAATGAGATGATTGGTGGTTACAGTCAGATAGAGAAGTTTTAAAATGCTTGATCATAGAAGTAGAACACAATAGTGAGAATAAAGCTGTGATCATTGTGTGGCTGATATATAATGAAGTGGGTCTTGAGAGTTGAAGATAATTATGAATTTGGAGTCCAAGTGTTTTAGGGAACATCAATGAGTATGGTAAAGACAGGTGCAGAGGTGGAGGCTGGAGAAGAAGAAGGTGGGCCAAGTGCTGGACTCCTTAAGAAAGAAGGAAAAATGACCTGGGGGACAAATAGGAAACATCTTCAAACTAGAATCTGCATATAACAATATATCACTTATTACGTACTAGGCACTGTGCTAAGTGTTTTACAATTATTATCTCATTTGATTTTCACACACACACATACACACACACACAAACTTTGAAAATAGGTGCTATCACTATCCTCATTTTACAGATAAGCAAACAGAGGTTAAATCAATTTCCCACATTCATGCAACTGGTATCTAAGGCCAAGTTTGAACTTAGGTCTTTCTGACTCCAGGTCTAGTGCTCTAGCCACAGCTGCTTCTGGTGCTATATATCTGGATTGTGTTTATATCTATATCTTAAGAGGGATAATGAAATGACACTCTCCAGAGGAGGGTGACATATGTAGAGTGATGGAATGAAATGAAGATGAACACATGAATAAACCTAAATTAATCATAATATATGATCCCTGTGAGGTGCTCGACAGTATCGCTACTAGAGTATAAAGTCTATAATGAACCATGTTTTATCTAACTTTTTCATCTTCCCTAGTGCCTTGAATAGAGAGTTCATCATGTAGTAGTTGCCTCATAGATAACATATGGACTATTTGATCAAAAGAAGCGATGACAAGATATTTGTTATCTAAGTACAGGATGAGGAAGACAGAGTTGGGTGTGCGAATAGAATTGAAGCTCAGTATCAAACAACAGTGTGGCAAAGTAGCTAAGAAATCTAATTTAATTTTAAACTACATCCACACAAATAAAATATTCATAACAAAGGAGGTTATATTTTTCCCTGTTTAGAATATATCCAGGGTATTTTTACCAGTTCTAGACTCTAGGATATCCAACAGAGGATGACTAAGAAAGAGAGGGGATTTGAAATCATAGTGTAGGAAACTGATTGAAACAACTGAAGATATTTAGTTATAAAAGTAAAGACTTAGGGAATATAAGAACAGGGACTCTGTCCTAGTCATGTTTCTTATCACACACACATATACATGCGCACACACACACACACACGCGCACACACACGAACACACACACACACAGTGCCTAGTATATTACTTTACTTATCATAGGTAAAGTTTTTGTTGAATGAAAGAAAGCAAGGGAAGAAAATGAAAAAAGGTAGCTAGAGTGACTGTCTCTTAAAATCCTGATTGAAGGGACGGTGATGGAATAGGAAAGATGGGACAGAAGATTAATTACATGTGATTATTTAGAAAATGCAAAGGAAATAATTTAAAGTGCAGAAGATATTCATTTCTTGAGTACTAGGGAATCTTTTCAGAGAAAAGCATGTTGCTTTCACTAGCTCTCTAGATTTATATAATTTTATTTCATCTCTAAATTTATTGTTTAAATGATATCAAAAGAGGAAAAATTACTTATGTGATCCAACATGTTGAAACAAAGTAGGAAAAAATCCTCAGAAATAGTGGGAAAAAGATTTGTAACAACATAAAACAGCTTTACAGAAAACATGATTGGCCTTGAATCCCTGTGGACTATTTAAGCATATAATAAGCAGTTTATGCCTTGTGAAAATATTCATTTTTAAATTCAGTGTTGAAAGCTTTCCCCTCTACACAATAAGTTGCTGAAATACTAATATGGGAACTTGCTCTTATGATTCAATAGTAAGGATTTATGGTAGCTTTCAGCATCAAGAGATTCTACCATATGAAGGAGAATTAAAAATAAAAGATAAGGTGAAAGATGCCCTGATACAGAGAAAGTCAACCTCATTTTTTTTAAAAAAAAAGAGCCTTTTTACCCTCTACAAAAGAGGCAGGTATTTTGTATCAACCTGAAACTTCTAAGAGGAGCTTTCAGGGAATTAAAAATGATAGATCAAAAACATTAATAACTCCCATTTATATAATACTTTGAGTTCTACAAAACTTTCAGATACCATGAGATTTAAAGTTGCAAGGGCCCTTGGGAGTCATCTCTTCAAAGCCAGTCATTTTATAGAGCAGCAAACTAAGTGTTAATAACAAGCAATTCATCCAATGATTAACACATTAATATAACTCTAATTTCAGTGTTCTTTCAATCCTGCCAAACTACTCATAACAAGGCCCTGAGGCAGACGATAGAAATATTATTATCTCCACTTTATTGGTGAGGAAACTGAGGCTGAGAGCATTTAACTGACTTACCCACAGTCAATTAGCTGTTATGTTTCAGAGCTGGGAGACAAAAATTCACTTCTTTGAACCTCAAATCTATGGTTCTTTTTAGTATAGCAAACTGATTTATCTTTAGTTGGTAGTATATGTCTAACAATATTAATTCACAGAATCATAGAGCGTTAGAACTAGGAATGCCTAGATATTTCATTGTAAATTCTTCAACAGTGGATAACACAATGGAAAGATGACTGGTTTTGGATCCAAGATACTCTGGTATCAGATTGCACCTCTGATACAGGTTATGTTGTCCTAAACAAGTCATGGAACCTCTCAGTGCCTCAGAAAAGTTTCTGAGATTACAACTTCATGAGCTTTGGTGAACTTACTTTGGAAGAGGAATTTTTCCTTACTTGGAGTTCTCTCTTTCAATGAAATCATAGGCACACTAAAAGACATATAATAAATGGAAAATTGAGATGAAGAGAAACTAAGGAAGTGACTTGCCTTAGACCACATGGCTAGCTAATTCTTGCTCTGTTCTATTCTGTCTTGGAATTTAAAATAATTACTTGGAAAATTTAAGCCATTTATTATGGTTACAGAAAATAACATAAGAATTCTGTCATATGGGAAATAATATTAGTGTCTGATTCCAAAACAGGGACATTTCTACTTTATAAATAAAAGATGTAGACTTGCTTCCCTACCCTTACCACTCTCCCCACCCCCACCTCCCAGGGATATGCTGGTCAGACAATTCCATTAACATCAATAGACATTAAGTTCAAACCAACCAGAAGGACTCAAACATATTAGGCTAATGGAATAAAAGGCATTTTCAACAACAGATTTCTTAAAACAACCTTCCTCCTTCCTTCTTCTCTTACCTTCAATTCAAATAAATTCAATCAGAAAATATAAGAAGGTTCCAGGAAAACAATAAATTAGAAGTGCATGAGTTTATTGCAATGATTGAACCTGAAAAAGAATAAAAAACTAAGACAAGGCCACAAAAGATGTGAATAAGACAGCTTGGATATTGCTGACATGGTGAAGTAGGCAGCTTTTCTTCATAAGACCAAATATAGGGACTTTATCCCCGCAAAAGAAATATTTTCTGGATGACTGTCTGCAGGGGTAAGAGGTTACGCATATATCACTGTCAACAAAACTACTCCTTGTGGCTCGTCACAGGCTGGTCAGGGGACTGAAGCTTAATTAATCATTCATTGATCCAGAGTAAATTGTAGGGAGCAAGAAGACAAACTGTTTTCCTTGGTGAGAAAGAGAAATAATAAAAGAAATATTCACTGACACAAATATGTAAGTCATTAAACTTAGACATCCCGTTTTAGGCTGATAAAGGTTGGTCAGAAGCAATAAACAAAACCCTGGAAAAGGGATGTCCTAGTGTTTCAGTAGTGGTTCACATAATCGGAAATCCATGTGTATTAATTTAATTTTATCATTAACTGCATTCAGTCTCAATTATAGTTATCAATTGAGATAAACTTACTGGAATAGAAATAGTGGGAATAACTTATCCAGTGGATGTGTTGAATAGGTGTTTACTCCGTACTGGCTTAACATTTCAGGTAAATTTTTGTTGTTGTTTGTTTTTGTTTTGGTTAAAAATCTTTAGTAAAGCTCTGGGTATGAGATGGATTGTATTTAACCTATGAAGCTGTTGGACCACAAAAGCGCCCAATATATTTTTCTAGATTCTATAACATCATCCTAAAAACCATAATCTCTATATTTAAATGAAAAAATAATGCAAATCCCTTATTGGTACAGCACACTACCCTGTATGTTTAGGATATGCAAAGGTATCATAACCAGTAATATTAAAACTGCAATCTAATTCTTCTTCATGAGAGAATCTGGTCAAATTATTTTAGTTGTCTCATATTGCTTCTGCATTAACCTAGACAATTAAAGATCTGTCTCAGGAAATGCTGAACAATTTGTTAATTAAAATCACAGATTTCTAAATATGAAAATCTGCAGAAGTCAGTATCAGATTTTTCTAATGTAATTAAAATATTCTGTTAAATCTGTTCAAGTTTTCTAAAACAAATTAATTGATTTTGATCATATAAAAACTTACATATTTTGCATTAGAAGAAACAATTATATGTTTATAAAAAATTAAACAAATCAGATTCTATATTCCTGATAATGGGTCACACTGATAGAATTTTAAGAATATTCAATATATTAATAGTTTTTAAAAGTTATCAGGTTTTATTTTCCCCCTTATTTTGTCCTTCTATCCATTTTAGGTGTGTGGTTTGGAGCCATATCAACATCAACAATGATGTAGGTGACACAAGAGAAACAAATCACCAACTCTGCTCACGTGCTCACACTCAGGGATGAAATTCTAGAATAGTAACCATTCTTTTTCATACTTAAACCTTAATGAAAAGGAAAAATAGAAAATTAAAAAAAAACCTTAACTAAAAATTCCAACTTAAATTATCTTTTTAATGATAAATTCTATCTCAATAAATTGTTAAGTGTGAAGTCATAAACAAGCACTTCTCTTCCCAGGAGTAGTGATTATATGATGTTAAATGGAATTTTAAAAAACCTTATGCCCTCAAAAATTTTTCCAATGTAGTATATTTGTATCAGTTACTTTTAGGGAAATGATTACAATACAGAAGACAAAATTCATTTAATAAAAGTTCTTTTTTTTCATGTATTTTCTCTCCCTACCCCCACCTTCAATCTTTTATAATTTTGATTTTTTAATAAACAAAATTCTACCTTGTCTCCTTCTACTCTACATCCCTACACAATTGATAAAAAAAAGAAGAAGTGCCTTCTTATAAACAAAAATGGTCAAGGAAAACAAATCTATGTTGGCCGTGTCCAAAAACTTGTGGCTCAATCTGTACTTAATCAATAACTTCTCTATTGTTGCTGTTGTTGGTCCTTTGTTTTCAAAGAGGACTGATGATATCGCAGGTGATGTCTTGATCTGCCCATGAATTGTATTTAGGTGAGGCAGAGTTGAGACAAAATCATCAGTTTTACCCTCTCCCCCAGAGTCATTGAAGCTCAGTGGCAGGACGAAAGTCAAGATGGCTGATGTTGACCTGGGATGCAGTGGATGACCTTGGCATCTTTGATGTATGACAAACTCTAAATGTTCCACAGTACTTACTTCAGCTGTCTTCATGGCTGTTGGAACATTTTCCCCCCATTCCACCACGGGAAATCTTCACATGCTGACCTGTTGGTTACCTCATTTAGCCCATCTGCTGAGATGGTTTTACTGAAGTGTGGCCACTGTGCATGCTAGGGTTTCTTGGAACCACAGGTGAAAGGTGGCTGAAAAGTAGCCAGCAAAAGTGGATGAGCAGCCTTGAAAAGGGTTTGGCAAAATGTCACACCAGAGGTGCTAGTCCTCCTAGTACAATTCATACACTTATCCTACAGGAAATAGGCCCCAGATTTCATCATGAGCCCTTTGAAATGTTGGTTGGACATTATATTGATCAGATTTTCTAAGACCTTTAAAATTATTTGTCTTTCTAATATTGTCACTATACTAATAGTTCTCTAGATTCTGCTCACCTCCTTCTGCATCAATTCATACAAGTTTTCCCAGATCTCTCCAAAACCATCTCCTCTATCATTTCTTACAGCACAAAAATATTCAATAACATTTAAATACCATAACTTTTTTCAATTATTCCTTAATTTGTGCGAACCTATTCAGTTTTGAATTCTTTGCCAGCTATTCAGGGCTAAGCACAGATCCCTGGGGCACCACATTGGTGACTTCCATGCTGACAAGTTCCTTAAATCTATTATTTTCAGTATCAACTCTTCATTGGCTATTTTGGGTCCTCTCATTTCTAATCCAAAGGTCATTGTCTTTGCCAGATTAATCAGAAGCATATCTCTTCTCTAAATCTAAGATTTTTTTGAGTTCTTTGTGCCTCCAAATTGGTCTCTTCATGCAATATTCATTTCTCCTTTTTATTAAAGGTTGTGTTTTGTTTTGTTTTTGTTTTTGTTTTCTCCATTATGGTTTCAAAACTTCATTCTTTAGAATTCCCATATTTCCCTGGGCTCTCTTTTCCTATAGAATTTTAGTTCACTGAATCCTACTTAAGTTTTCTCTAAATCCATAGAAATGTCTTCTTCCCAAATCTGGACTGCATATCAGAATTTGCACAGCCTTTTCCTCCTCTAACATAGACTCTATGTGATGATTATGTTTCTTCAAGTCTTCTATGAGTTCCATCTCAACAAGCAATCTTTCCCTGCTCTGAAGATCCATGTGCATTATGGAATTTTTCCCTTGTTGGCTTCTTGACATTTCGAATGATGAAATTATCATTAAGATTCAGTTACCATGTTCCACTCTGGACAGAAAGAACATCATATCAACTGTCAGGTTAATTGATGGGTCTCACCACTGTTATATCATTCCTCTCTACCATAGTTGTAACTTGTTTCTTGAACTCATCATCATCATCATTCTTGTAAAAAATTGCTTCTACTTAGCCCTCCACTGATCTTCTTACCCCCAACTACATAATATTCTACACTGTTTTTTTTAGATTTCCTTGCAATAAAATGTTATTCTTCACTCCTACCTGCTATCCTTTACCTATCCTTCTTCTGCTGAAAAAAGTATACCTATCATGAATCATATTTCGGTCATGGGTCTTACCACTCCATTTCTCAATAACTATTTATAGAGACCAGCACTATATTATCTCTAAACTGGGCAAAATGGAAATTTATCTCTATCTATCTGTCTATCTATCTATCTATCTATCTATCTATCTATCTATCTATCTATTTATCTATCTCTATCTATCTATCTATCTATCTATCTATCTATCTATCTATCTATCTATCTATTTATCTATCGGTATGTGTATGTGTGTGTAGTTTCTTAGAAAGCAATTCATTTTTAACATAATTTGGTTACTTGGGATATTACATTTCAAATATCTTAGAATTAATCAATAGACCAGAAGACATTAACCCAGCACTAAACATGAGGTACTATTGATTGACTTTCTAGGTGAAAAGAGAGGAGGAAGTGCCTCCAGGATTTTCAGTTTACTGCCTGCACTAGGCCAGCACTATTTCACTGCTCACCTTTGAAACCACTTGAAGATCTGCCAGCCAATATTCACCCACATAACAAGAGTAAGGAAGAATACCTGTCCTACTTTCATTCCAGGACAAGCTCCAATAACTGGTTATAGCAGTGAGCTAGAAAATAACTGGATTTCTCCAACCTGAAGAACAATCATCTTAGGGTCATAAGGTTCATTTTGTGCACTTATGGAAACCATCCAAAACTTCTTAAAATAGAAGTATAAAAAATAGCTCATTTCATCCTAGGCAGAAGGCTGCCTTGCTTCATTATCCTTGGGTATGTCAAAAGTATGCTTTTCAGAAAAAAAAAATGTTTGTTATATCAGAAAATAAAACAAAAGTTGACATTCTTGAAGGCACCATTATTATTTATTTTTTTCAGATATATTTACATTTTTTGAGGAAAAGAAGAAATACATAGAAAATCTTAATATAGAACAAATTGAAAATGAATTAAAATTCTGTGATAATCATATAGTTTCAACTTCACTGTGGGTCAAAAAGTATCCCCTATTTACATAGATGCCCAGTACATCCCTGTCACCAATAACAAATGTGTAATCTTTCCCTTTCAACATCAACATAACAGAGTCTGCTGTAATACAGAATCACATTTAAATAATGAGTACAATACCAAAAAGGGAGGATGTTTGCGTGTATGTGTGTTTGTGTGTACAAAAGGTTGTCATGCTTAACCTAAGGCTGTCAATGAAAGCCCTTATTTTCATATGTGTATGTGTACACACATATGTATATATGTACACATATACATACATATGTGTATATGCCTGCATATGTGTATGCATATATATACATGCATATACATATATACATGCACATACACACATATGTGTGTATCTGCATTCAGTGCATGCAGCACACATGCACACACACACACACACACACACACACGCACACACACACAAACTTAGTATTACAGACCTGAGAGAAACAAGGGATCAACCTCTGAAAAGGGATAATGAAGCATCAACATTGATTTGTGTTTTAAGATTTTTTTTTTAATTTTAGGAAATAGCTGTTCTATGATGCCAATATTAATGTGTTACCCTGAGAAAGTGATTTAACCTCTATTTGCCTCAGCTTCCTCAATTATGAAATATGGATAACAATAGAATCTCAGGATTTTTATGAGGATCAAATGAAATACAGTTGTAAAATGCACTTAGCACAGTGTCTAGTGCATTGTAGGTACTATACAGATATGTATTCTCTTCTCTTTCTCTCCCTTGCATCCTTGGGAGCAACAAGGTTTGGTTTCTGGCCTGTGGTGTCAGTTAATAATTTCATAAAAAGATCATTTCTCCAGATTCACAGATTTCTTGTGCTAGGTAACATCTTACAGATAGTGGCCTTTTGCAATTCAGTATGTAGCATTTTAATTGGCTTCATTTCCCCAGTCAGGTATGGAAGTTTGGGGCATTAGCTCTGGTTTTCTGGTATAATCTCATTTTGCATAGTTGCATCCTACTGATTTTAGCTCCTCTGGCATTTTCAATTGAATAAAGATAATTTCCATTTTCTGCCTTTAAGTAGGACATGAGGTTACTAGTACATGGTTACAAAGCTACTGTTTTACCAAAGGGAAGAGTGAATATTTGTAAGGGAAAATGTGACCCTTGTGTACACTTTACAATTAGTTTGTAAAGCACTTGGGGGATCTTTTGAAATGAAAAGGGCAATATAATTTCAAATATTATTATTTCACAGGAATTTCAACTTAGCAAATGTACCATTAATGTAAATTTTCCTACCACACTAACTTTTTATATGATTAGTTTTCTTTGAAATTATCAGGAAATCGACTTTATGAGATCCAACTTTTAATTTAGCCTGTCAAAACAGAAGAAAAAAATTCTAAAGAAAATAAAAACAGCAAGCAAGCCAAAACGAAGAGTGAATAAGCACACAGATGATTTAATATAATCCATTTGTAATATAAAATAAGTGAAAATACATTTCCCTTTGTAGTAACCTTACTATATAAGTTACTGAAATATTAAATTAGGTTATAATGTAGAAGTCAATTTAAAAAAAAAATCTGTCTTCATTGCACAGAGGATAGAACACTGGACTTAGAGTCATGATGACCTTCATTTGAATCCATTTTAATACACTTACTAAATGTGTGATCTTGGAAAATCATTTAACCTTTCTGAGTCCCTGTTTCCTTAACTTCAAACTTAGGGAATTGTATTAAATGACTTCTAAGGTTCTTTTTTCAAGTCTAAGAATAAATCTATGAAATAAACTGATAATGAATTTTTGTTTGTTCTCTGAAGAAGCATATATTTTCAAGTTATGATTAGCACAAACGAAGAACTTCTTAATGACTATTTTCTGAAATTAAAAAGATTAATTGAAAGTAGAATTAAGCATAATTATTTTTTTCTTACTAAGCCTTCAGAGGGCCTATTGGGAAGATAGGGAAGATAATTGTGAGGAGAGAATGATGGGGATAGGAATAATGTTCCAATTTATAATGGCTTCCAAGCATGGATTAATGGGGATCAATTTCCCCAAGAAAATTGTCATTGTCCATTTTAATAATAATATGTAAAGTATGCTATACATATATGTGAAATTGATTAGGGTTCTATTTCTTTTCCTCAAGAGCTGTGTAATAACCAGGAAGTCAATTTTTCTGGGTCTATTTCTACTGCTACAAAATTCAGGGGTCATATTGGATGAAATTAAAGTCCTTTCATTTAAAAAATTATTTGTTTATATTATGATGCTCATTGACAAATACTCCCTTTCAAAACTGAACAGTTTTTTTTCAGAATAAGAATATTAGTACATATATAAGATATAGATGATATATATATAAGATATATATGTTATAGATAAGACATATATGTTAACATGAAATGAAAGGCTGCATGAAAATAGAAAGATATGAAATAACTAATTTGTGTTCTTATTTTTAAAACAGTCAATTACCTGTATTTTTGAACCTAAGAGGTTTCATGGATAACTGCCAAATGCAATTATATTTAATTTTGGGATGTGTTTTCATATTTACTTTTTAATGTAAGTGTTGTTGACATTCTGAAACTTCAGAGCACTTAAGGCAAGTAATTAATTCATTACTTCAGTGGATCTATGATCTCCACAAAGTGAGCATTCCTTCCAGTGGTATTGATCACAACCTTCATATGAGGATGCCTTCATATGAGCCTCTTTTTCATATCCTCCCATACATTACCGACTGGAAGCTCTCTTCTAAGTTAAAAAAAACACAACAACTACATGGTTACTGTAGCATATAAGACTATATGTTTCATTAGCAGTCCACTTTTTCTGTATTATCTAGTTAGTTTTAATCTAGTTACAAGATAACACTTTTGCATCCAAATGATTATTAATACTATGTAGTTGCTTATCTATTCTCACTGCAGTACACATTGCCCTACTATCCTGTGGAAACCAAGCATTTTTAAACTTTATTAATAGAAATTTTCAATGGCTCCTACCCATTTAGCATCATTGGAAGAATTTGATGTTAAAAATTGGTTTTTGTTTCGGTAAGAAATAGGACCATCGGAAACATGCTACAATTTTCCAGAGACAGTCTACTCTATTCTCACCATCCTGTTAAGTCTTGACTTCGCTCATTGTCCATCTGCAATATCTTTCTGAGATATATGTACTTATAGACTAGTTCTATGAGTGTATTCAATCAAACCGCATATCAGTCTTTATATAATTGGCATACTTCATTAATTTCACTGCTTTCTGAGGATGGTAAAACTGGATTCTTTTAAGTCAATGCAAATCCCACTCAGGAGGTTCTGTCATGTTCCATGATGCTATCGACTTAATGATAATTACAAACAAGATTTCCTGAGATTATGTCATTCTTTACAGTAAAAATAACAGCTAACATTTAGGAAGTGCTTACTATTTGTCAGGCGCTATTCTAAGCAATTTACAATTATCATTTCATTTGATCCTCATGATCAACCTGGGAGGTAGGTGCTATTATCACCCCATTTTTATAGATGAGAAAACTGAAGCAAACAGAGGTTAAATGACTTGCCTGGGGTCACACAGCTAGTAAGTGTCTGAGGTCAGACTTGAACTCGTCTTCTTGTTTCCAAGCATAATGGTCTACAGTGGCAAATAAGTTGGGGAGTTTAAGCCTTGAGGTTGTATGTTTAATTTTATATTAATAATTGGGACTTCACAAATAATGCTAACTTTGTTGTTGGCATACATGTAGAAAAATATATGAGGCTCAAAGGAAGCTCTAAACTGTTGGCCCAGGGTGTTTTTTTCCTCTCTTTGTGTAGTTACTATAAGATTGCCTCAGTTAGAAGAACTCTCTGTGTTTTCAGGATTGTTATCTTTCTGGCGGCAATAGCCCAGATTTCTTTTTGGAGGTCCCTATGCCTGTCACCAACCTACGACTGTCTTTTCAACTCTGGAAAGATAATTAACTATCTCTCCACCTTTGTCTACAGGCCCTTCTGTCATTAGCCATTTCTACCACCTCGAAAAGATTCTCCGGTGGCTACATAGACATTTTATTGTGCTTCCAACATTTGGAAGGTCAAAAGTCATAATAGATAAATGTAAATAAATAAAATAAATCCAGGTACTCATTCACCTAAGATCCAGGAAGAATAAACACAGAAGAAACTGAAGCACCATATATTCATGGACACATGGTGGCCAAGTGGAAAGTAAAGCAGCCAATACCCCTTCTCCACCCAGCAGTTCATAGTTCTTTTCCTGTTCACTTTTTAAAAATTTTTTGAATTTTTTTTTTTGCAGGAAGGAGGAGAAAGGCAGGGCAATTGGCATTAAGTGACTTTCCCAAGGTCACACAACTAGTAAGGGTGTCAAGTGTCTGAGGCCTGATTTGAAATCAGGTCCTCCTGACTCCAGGGCTGCTGCTCTACTCACTTTTTCCTGTGTACCACTAGGACGGAAAATCATAGAAGTGCTGAGGGAGAGTTCATATCATTCCCTTTCTATGTGAACTTGGTTTATGCTTATCACCTTCTAAATCATCAAGTCTTCTGGATACTCAGCCAACCATAATACATTTCATTACTTCACAGTATCAGCACCTTAGTTGCTCATAGATTAAAATAAGTTGCAGGCCTCATATCAGATTAGACCTATAAATTGAATAATTTGCATGCTATTTACAACCCATCAGGGATGGAAAATCCAACATTGCAGTAAAGACTAGGCCATCTGTAGCAGCAAGCACCCTAGCATATCCATGATGTCCTACCAGTATAGGTTCTTTAATCTGCTTTTAAAGGAAAGCAACTTGAAGTTGCTTTAAAAGGGGTCAACAATCTTCTTTAATTACATTCACTAGTTCAGGGGAAAAGTCAGCCCCCTGGACATCAGAGAAAATAAAGCTGAGAAAATCCAAGTCAAGAAATTAGCATAAAGACTGGCAGACAGGCCTCTGACTGCCTGTATCAAAACAATTTTGCTATACACTTTACATACACCACTGGATCGAGAGAGCCTTTACATCTGAGTGGTTAGGGGGTCTGAACATAGGGCTACTCAGAGCCTTGGCCAGGAAATCAAAAGTTCCTTCTTATAAGTGAGCCTGCAAGTCAAAATATCAACTCAGAGTATATATATACTTCTCAGAGTCAGAAGGCATCACAACCCTCATGACTCAGGGCCTAATTAACTTAGTACCAAAAGGTGTGAAAGCCTTCCTACAAGCAAGCTTCCCCTACGCAAGATTCTCCCGCAATGGGCTCTGTGACTCAGGATATATCACAGCTGTGAGCTGGGTCAGAGTTCAAAGTAGATCATATAGGCCTATTAATGGATGGGGAAGATTTTTATATCATATTAACATTACACCATCATTGACCAATTTATCCTGTTACATACATATTCAATTTGCATGTATGATCTTAGCATATGTAAAGGCAAAGAGTCTGAATTTTATTTAAAAAATAAAATGAAGCTTTAAAAATAGTTAATAAATAAAAACAGTAGGATCTTGGATTTTCTAAAACTTTCAGTTATGCAACTATTTATATGGAGTCCATTGTCCATTGTATAATATTGCTTACAGAAGTAAGCTTGTCAGCTTACACTGTCTTTTCATCATTTATCTTCTATTTATTTATAGATCATTTTGATAAAGATTCCATAGAGAAGACAAAGTAGGCATATGGGTTGATAATTATTGCTATCTCCTGAGTCACGTCTTTATTGTTTGTAATTTTCTTTCTAATTCACTGTCTTAGATATCTTGAGAATTAATTACTGAATCCTGTCAAAACTACGCCTCCTTTAGTACTGATTTCTTCTATTTACACTTATATGATCAATCTGCTGTTGTCATTTTGTTTTTCTTTAGTGTTACTTCCATTTCCCCTTAGAGAACAAAAAGGACTATTGTTTTAGAGTGCAGATGTGATGATTCCACTCTCATTTATGAAAAAAATTTGCTTTTTAAAATTTTGACTAAACTTTTTCATTTTCCATCTGTTTGTTTTCCTTCCAGTTTCATCTTTAAATGTCAGACTTTCTAAAACTCATTTTCCCTAGTACTTCTTATTTTTATGAGATGATAGCACTCATAAACTTCCAAAATTCTCCATAGAGGTTTGAAAAATTATTCTATATTCTAAGATAATGTTTCTTTGTTTGACATACATCATTGCTTGAAGTGATTATTTCTATGCTTTGCCTCCTCGTTGTAACAATTACTTTCCAGTGATTATATTTCCTTATTAAATGGCAATTATTTATGCTTATGTCTGTTCCTATGAATTTTTCCCATTTCATGACAACAATATCTTGTTTGAATAGTTTGGATTAGTGATGCTCTACTGCTATATCATAAATGCTTCCCATATGTATCCTTGAATCTAATTTGTTGTTGCTTTGATAATCATAAAGAGATTTTCAGATTGCACAGACAGCAGATCAATATCTCCAGCAATGATAATCATTTCCTGACCCTTAAGAAATAGATGAATTCATTTTTATGTCATGTTCAACACCTTTGATTTGTCTACTTCATAAAAGTATTTTTGAAATAGAGGTGTAAATCTATTTGGAATTTTAAAAATTCTTAATACTGACTCATATTCACCAAAATAGTTTTTCCTATTCTCCTCCATGCCAATCTTTGTATTGATGTTATTAAATATTATTGAATTTTATGTTGATTTAATTTGGAGGGTTTATCAACATCCTCATATAATTTTCTTATGTCTTAACTTTTGGCAACAGATATTGAAAAATGAACTGCAATTACATTCACAATGGTCTCACTGCTTGTTAAAATGAGACTGCAGACTCATTGCAGACTGCAAATCAAAATGATCAAATGACTAATGAAATGTTTTTGTTGACTATGGAAAACTGTTGAAGTGAAATTCATTAATTGTTTTATTGGTGTTTCAGTGAAAATCGCGAGCCATCTATTTATCAGCAATTGCTTAATGTTTTCTGATTTTTAGAAAGAGAAAGTAAAGATTTATATGACTCAGTTCCCCTAATAGAATATCAGCTAATTGGCTGTTGGATAGCAATGACATTAATAACACCAGTAGTTAAAATGTGGTTATTTAATGTCTAAAAAATGTGATTCTTAGAACTCTTATCCCATTTTCTGCTGTTCTTATTAATACAGAAAGAAAATGCAGGACTGCTGAAGACCTTCATTTTTTCTTTACTTCCTTAATTTTCTTTACCAATGAATTCAGTAATATTGGCCAAGAGGAAAAAAAAAATGTTTCTCTAGGATCACAGTTGAGTGAAGGTTTTCATTTATTATTGTTATTATTATTTAATGATAGTCTAAAGACTTGATGGAATATGTCTGGAAATTTCTTATGTTAGCACAATGTGTTCAACTAAACCCATTTTTCTCAGCTTCCCATTTTATGCCATAGAGCAATATATTAAGACTGACAGAAAACATCATTTTCAGCAGTTTTACTTTCTCTCTTTTATTAAGCTTTAGTGTTATACACTCATTTAGTCTCCTAGAAAGAGTTGTTCACACTCACCTCTATTATCTCACCTCCCAAACGTGAAGTCTAACCCTCTTGCAATCTTGCCTTTAAACAATTGCCTAAAACAATTTTCTCCAAGGTTACCAGCAATTTTATTTTACTTTTTGGAATTAAATTTGATTGCCTTTTCTCAATCCAATTCTACTTAACTTATTTCTAGTGTTCTTGTTGAGCCCTAACTCTTCCTAGATACTTTTTCATACTACCTAGCTAGGGGTTTTGACTAGATAAATTGAGATACTTTTAAAATGTATAACAATAGGTCCCTGCCCAAGCACCACTTAATGATTATTTTTTGGCCCTCCTGGTTCAGAATGAATGCAAATAATAATTGTTTCTCTTTTGACCAGCAACTCTAAGGGTCTTCCCCTCCCCGTCTGATTTATTTTTAATTAAAGGGGCCATCCCTTGACTTACTTCTTAAACAGTTGAATATTGAGTGAGTGTTGCCTCAAAGTGAGAACTCAGAAAGACCTTAGCTTAAAAAGGCCAAGATCTCCCACTGAATCCTGGGCCATCTCCATTCATCCTGACCTATATCTGGCCACAGGACCCAGATGGTTCTGGAGGAGAAAGTGAGGCTGGTGACTTTGCACATCCCTTCCTCACTCAAATCCAATTCAATTGCAAGTCATGTCATTGTCTTCCTGGCATCATGGTCCTCTTTGAAGACAAGCCACAAGCACCTAGTTGGCACTGTATATTCATTCTCTTCCCCTTTGTCCCTTCACTTTCTTTACACTATCCTTCCTTGGTTGTCTTCCTACCTGTCTGACCATTCCATTCTCAGTCTCCTTTATAGGACCATTCAAGGCCTGACTTCTCTGCTCCAGTATCCTTCAATACTCTGCCCTGGACCCTCCTTGCTTCTCCCACTACACATTCTCCCTTGTTCTATTCCTAGCCCTAATTTTTCTCTTAACTTTCAATAACACAATTCCAACTGCTTGCCAAAAACTTCCACCTGGTTATTTCCTTGGCATATAAATTTCAACATGCTCAAAATAGAACTCTTTATCTTCTCCCAACTCTAAATTTCTCTGTTTCTACTGAGGATAGTGCCATCCTTCCAATCACTACAGTCCTTTGACTTCTTCCTATCATTCACCTTTCTAATAACTGATTAATTGTTAAGTATTATTGAACCTATTTTCATAGCACACCTCCGTTCAACACTCATTTCTTCCCTTATACAACCTTTACCATAGTTCACACTCTCACCACTTCTATTTATTTACAATAGCCTCCCAATTGGTGTTCTTTACTCAGGAATCTGCCATTTCTGTTGTGTCCTCCACAGAGCTGTCAAGTTGATATTTGTAAAACACAAGTCCTTTTGCATCCAGTATAATATACAAACTACTCTGACATTTAAAGCCCTCCAGAATATCTCCTAACTATCTACTTAGTCTTGTTTCATATTATTTCCCTTCCTAAGTTCTCTCTTTCAATTAGAATGACATGTTAATTATTCTTAACAGTCTTGCACTAGCTGAGCATGCATACAAATCCCAGTAAAAATAAATATTTTCTATAAAAAATGTATTATGTAATAACTTTTATTTATGACCTTTCCTAAATATGGCTGAAGCCCAGTTCATATCTAGTAAATATATAGTTGAAACAATAAATATTGATGACTGATTGAAATTATCATTTTTTAAAAATTGTAAATATCATTAATAATAAATAATTCAAATTTTAAAATATATTAAGAATTGTCTATGGTAAGAGCACTGTGCTATGCTTAGTTAAATTATAGTACCTGCCCTCATGAAGCTTTTAATCTAGTAAAGGTACATAATAATGAAGTACCTAAGCATCATTTATAGCCAATGCCTCAGTACAATCAAATTTGTATTAACTGGGTGAAAGGACATTGCAAAATTTAAATCATCAGTGAATCAATAAGTATTTATTAAGTACCTACTCTGTGTGAGGTGGTGTGTCAAACAGCAGCCAGCGACACAGTGGATAGAGTACTGGGCCTGCATTCACAAAGATCTGAGTTCAAATCCAGACTCAGCCACTTACTAGCTGTGTGACCCTGGACAAATTGCTTAATCTCTTTGCCTCAGTTTCCTCAGCTGTAATTTTGGAGTAATAAGAGCACCTATCTCATGGGGATGTTGTAGGGATCAAATGAGATACAATTTATAAAAAGTGGTTAGCACAATACCTGTCACATAGTAGATACATATAAATTTTCATTCTATTCCCTAAACACTGAGTTAAAGAAAGTCAAAAGAGCACTTGCTCTCAAGGAGCTCACGTTCTAATGGGAAAGACAACATGAAATCAATTATGTACAAACAAAAGATGCGTGTGTGTGTGTGTGTGTGCACGTGTAAATAGAAAAATGGATAGATAAATGGATAGATAGATATATGACAGACATATATAGCTATAGTATAAATTGGAGATGATAGAAAAGCCAAAAGCATTAAGTTTATGAAAAGTTGGTTCTTGATGATCCTCTCCTCAAATTCCTAAATAAGCTTTATTCATGTTCTAATCCAAGTGCCTTCAGTTTAAGATTTCTTTTCTCCTTGTATTTTTTCATTGTTTGATGGGGACTCTATTTAAAAGAGGATGAAAAGAGTTTAGGAATTTCTTTGCTATTTTGAAATTATTATGAGAGAGACAGAAAGTGAGAGATAAAGGAATTACCAAGTTAATGTCCTAGGTTACCACATCAATGATTTGAACCTTAACTCTAGACATGATGAGGAACTTACAACCAATGTTATACCTACAGCCCCAAGCAAAGCAAAAACGTTAGGCTCTCTTGGTATCAATCTTTTTTTTTTTTTACTTTTTTCACATATCTGACTTTAGCAAGGGGTACTCATCACTGAGCCAAGTTTCTGATGATTGTTAAAGAATGTTCCCTTAGTGCTAGCCTCAGGAGGATGAGGATACTTTCTGGCATGTAAAGGAGATATCGATTTAGCAAAGAATCAGTATTGATTTTTCAAACCTTTCCAAGGGAAGAATTTCTTGATTGTAATTTATATTGCATTACAATGCATCTATGATGCTGCTTCTTAATATAGATGCTTTAGCTTATGGTGTACAGGCTGTACATAACCACAATGCTCCAGATGGAATGAAGATATGAATTGCTTACTATTGAGTACAATATCGTCTACAGAATGGAAATAATTATACACACACACACACACACACACATATGACAGAGTAGTTCTTGCTATTCAGTGGTGACAAGAATTTCTATAGTTATTTCTAGTGCTCTTTCTTCCACTGTCCTGAGTATTTTATTTTGCTCAAATGAGATAGCATAATTAAAGTGTTTACAAACCTTAAAAAAGTTACACAAATGTGACCTACAATCACCATCACCATCATGGTTTTTATCTTTTTATGATGAGGCTTAGATAGAAATAGTCAAGGGACAAGTTGCTTTCCAGCTATTATTCGTTTATATTTAATGTTTATAAATTCTTGCTTAAGTGAATAAAACAACTGCATTTTATAATTGGATAAAAATATCAGAACACAAAATTTCAGGTTAACTGAAAGAATACTTAGTAATACTTCAAAGCAGATAAGAAGGATAACATATTTCTCAGTCTATTGGCTCAGGATCTTGATTTCCCCTATGTTATACTATGTTTTTGTATTATGAAAGTTTTTTTTCCTCTTCCTTCTCCTCCCAATTCTTCTTCTTGAAGAATTAATTCACATGAAATATGAATATGCATAAAAATAAAACATAAACCTGCCTTTAAGGGGCTTACATTCTAAAAGAGAATACAACATACAAATAGGAGTATTGGCTAGGGAGGGTGCTTTTTTCTAGAAATGATTAAGGCCATAAGGTCATAGTTTGACATTGTTATTATGAAGTGAAGCATGGCTTTGCTTTACTGAAATAGTGGTTTAAGAAAGGTAGTCATCAATCACTGAAATGGGTCTAGGAGAGAGTTTGTTCAGGTCTGTGATGTGGGTGGTCAGGCAATTTGGCAAGAAGGCTATAGAGTAAATTGTCAGAGAAATTGTGGTTATAATGCTTATGTTATTATTGTCATTATCTATTGTGGGGCATATTTTTCTAAGAAGAACCTCATATGCCTCTCAGTATATTATAAATTGGATATTAGATACCAGAGAGATATGAGAATCAGAAATATGGCATGATTTGGGAATAAATTTCCTTTATCCAGCTGGATATTTATCAATCCAGACTTCTTGAATACTCACAGGACTTGAGTAAGATGATAGTTAAAAATTACATTCCTTCTTGTGAGATAGAGGTCAACCAGGCCCCATTACGTTCTCCTAAAATCATCTAGACCTTACTATCTGACCTGCGTCTATGCCCCTTTCGTACCCAATTACAGCTATCCAACCTAGTGATATAAGCGAAGGACATTTCACTTGACTTTTGCCCTGCCAATGAATCGTAAGTGCTCCTGACCCATTCTATCCACTATAACTGACCTGTGTATGTGACTGTGTGTGTGTGTGTTTGTGTGTATCTTCCAATTAAACTGTGAGCTAACTGAGGGCAGAGATTGTCTCAATTTTTCTGTTTATATTCCAAACTCATAGCACAGTGCTTGCATATGATAAGTGCCTAATAAATATTTTTTGTTTCATTCATTCATTCATTCATTCATTCATTCATGCTACAGTTAGGCCATTGCAGAAAGTATACAGAAGTTGAATCTCAAAAGATAAGGGAAGAGATAGAGAATTGAAAGGAAAGATTTCAGAACTGAATTAGTTAATCTTGAAGCAAGGAGTGATGGATAGGACAATTGCTTTTAAGAAATAACTAAGGAAAGGAATAGTTTGTAATCAGAGAATCAGAGAAGTTACTGAGTGGATCAGATAGCTTCACACCATGTCATGTCCAGTAAGGTGTTAAATCAAGTACAACATGTATTGTCTCAGCTTGGCTTTGAAAGCAACTATTCAACAAAGAAGCTATTCTCATCAAACATATTTTATGGACAGAAAGAAGATGTGGAAGTTTATAGTTCCAGAACTGAGAATTACTCTTGAGTATTTTTCCTAACTCTTATGCCTCATTGGCAGGTTTCTGTGTATTCCCACTCTGCTCTACCCTATAAATACTGATTACATTAGTAGATGTGTGACTTAAGTTTCTGTACATATCATGATCTATTCATTACTTATTCATTTACTTTAATGTAGGTGTGGTTATACTATTATTTTCATTTCTTTAGCTTTATTGCGATATTAATGATTATTTGCTCTAAGTGCCTGGTGGAGTGAATACAAACATATTGGTGAGAGCTCAAAAGTTAAAAAGGTAAGAGTGCAAAGGTGTACTGGTAAATGTTTACCAGCCAGCTCTCCTCTCCCCAAAAAAGTATGAATGTACACTTTTAAGTTAAATCCTCATCATTAACATTTTCTCCATCACTGTTTTAAAGTCTAGGGCGTCAATCAATAAAACAGTTGAGGCCTGATTTATATTATTTGCCAATTTCCAAAGTATAAATGGTCACAGGGAAAATTTATTAGGCCTTCTCCAAACTAATAGTATTAATAAGAATAGCTAGTATTTACATAGCTCCTACTATGTGCCAAGCAGTATGTAAAGTACTTTATAATTGTTATCTCATTTGATCTTTACAACAACCCAGGGAAGTTGGTGTTATTATTACCCCAATTTTGATGTTGAGGAAACTGAGACAAACAGAAGTTAAGTGACTTGCCCAAGGTCAAATGACTAGTAAGTATTTGAGATTGGATTTGAACTCAGTTCTTCCTGACCTCAGGCCCAGCATTTTATCCACTTTGCTACCTAACTGCTGCAAAATAGCTCACTCTCCTCCTGCAAGAAGAGGGGGTATATTTTATTACAACAGAGATACCTTAATACACTGAGAAAATTTGAGTGCAACTTGGTGGTGGTGGTCATTCTTTGTGAATCTACCAGTGCGTGGGCTGATTGGAGTGAGTTAGACACATCAGAATATCAGTTGCTGTCTCTATTCCTAAAGAAGTATAAGGCATCTGTTATATAGCAATATTTAATGATGGCTATTATCTTTTCCATTTTGAAACTGACTTAAAGATGTAGAGAAAACAAGACCTCATTGTCCTTATTGTTTCTAGTTTATGAAAACAAAAACATTTTGTCTGGAAGTGCAAAATGCCAAGTCAAAACCTCTTTTCTAATAAGATATTTACTTCCATCGAAATCAGTAAAGATTCTTTGAAAGACATTATAGCAGAGATAACCATGTTCAACAACCCCTTAATAATGAACACTAGGCAAGAATTAATATGTGCCAGATATATGTTTAACAAAGGTGCTCATCTCTGTGATGGAGACAATCCAATCTATTAAAACTCTTAAATGGAAGGCGAGGTCCTTTGTTGTTCCTGTTCTGCTGATGACACTGTGTTGGTTATATCAAGACCTGGAAAACCTCAGAGCTTCCTGAAATAGAGTTATATCTATTTAAGAGAAATTACTCTGATAACCCACACAGCAAAGCCTTAGTAGATGAAAAATACCTGACACCCAGACTATGACATATGCTCAAATGTGTAACCTTTGTAGTTTGTCCTTCATAATTTCTATTTCAGACAGTGCCATTGTACAAATATTTGGGCCCGGATTTTAATGGACAAAAGAAGGGACTGAATTGTTGTTAGAAAACTACAAAGCTTTTTTTTTCAAATCAATCAATAAACATTTGTTAATCATCCACTATGTGCCAGGAATTGGGGATATAAACCCAAAAGATAGTAAATCCCTATTGTCAAATGGCCATCATGACCAGAAACTTCCTATGGAAAACAAGGCCCATCTCTTTAAATAGTAGTGTTCTGGTGTTTATCAATAGTAGTGAGATATGGAATATAACAATCTCTAAAGAATTATAAAAGTATTTCACACAGTATAATAAAGAGGGACATTGCAGGGGAAATAGGCAAGCAACATATAATTAATGAGGAAGTTCAAATAAGGATAGAAATATAAAAGATGTCATCAAGGAAATTTATGAGAGGAGGAAAAGATCAGTTAGGCTTGTAGCAAGGGTGAGGCATTACAGGTGAATAGAAAATATGCTATAGTGGAACCTTCATGATGTTAGGAGAAAGCAGAGAAAGCATCCAGTATTCGGAGAGGATAATTGTAGTGTACTTACAGAAGAGCATAGGATGGCTAGGTATAGATGAATTATGATCTGCATCATTAGGGAGAATTCTAAAACCAAAGTCATCATAGACATATTTAATTAGCAGAGGAAATGTTTCGCTCATTGTGGGTGACTATATGCTTAAATGTGATTTCCCAGATATCTTGTGCTATACATCTCAGATTATGTTGTACATCTTCCTTTAAAATTGTGTTTTTAGAATATATTGCTGACCCATCTCTTTAGGTTAAATTAATTATTTCCAAGGTCTTTTGCCATTTGGGCAGAGTGGAATGCATTAGAAGAAAACTGGAGCCAAGTACCATTTCTTTTTTCTTTTTTACTTTGAATATCTTGATTTTTTAATTAACTTTTAGTTTTCAACATTTCCACAAGATTTTGAGTTACAAATTTTCTCCCAATCTCTACCCTCCACCCCACGCAAAGGTGGCATGTATTCTGATTACCTCTTTCCTCAGTCTGCCTTCCATTCTATCATCCCACTCCCCCACCCTTATCTCCTTTCCCTTTACTTTATTCTAGGGCAAGATAGATTTCTATACCCTGTTGCCTATATATCTTATTTCACAGTTGCATGCAAAAACAATTTTTTAAACATTTGTTTTTAGAACATTGAGTTCCAAATTCTCTCCCTTCTTTACTCCCCACCCCACATTTTTGAGAAAGCAAGCCATTCAATATAGGTTATACATGTATCATTATGCAAAATACTTCCATAATAATCATGTTGTGAAAGACTAACTATATTTCCCTCCATCCTATCCTGTCTCCCTTTATTCAATTTTCTCCTTTGGCCCTGTCCCTTTTCAAAAGTGGTCTTTTTGACTACCTCCTCCCCAATCTGCCCTCCCTTCTATTATCCCCTCTCCTATCCTCATCTCCCCTATTTCCTGTAGGGCAATATATCCAATTGAATGTGTATGTTATTCCCTCCTTAAGCCAAATCTGATGAGAGCAAGGTTCACTCATGCCCTTTCACCAATCCCCTCTTCCTAT